>VXBP01004622.1:1466929-1783132 GCA_013400115.1 Rhinopomastus cyanomelas
GGTAGGCTCATCAACCAATTGTGACAAGAAACAGTCCTCAGTACACTCTACGAACCTTCTAGACTGCCTCCTCACTGCTGTGTTAAGTTCCCAGCAAATATCTGGGAGATTGAAGTCGCCTAAGAGAATTAGGGCAGGCGATCGTGAGATATGCTCCAGTTGTTTGTAGAGTATTTGATCAACCTTGTCATCCTAGGTCACTTCCAATCCCTAATGTTCTGTGATACTGTCCTGCCCTGATAATTTCTTTTATTTAACATTCAGGAGCAGAGCAGAAGCTGCACAGAAGGCCAATTCACTCCCAGTACGTCAGCTAGGAGTCACCCCCAGCCAGCCACCGCACAGCCATGCACTGAGGGGGACAGCGCAAGGCTGACACAGAAAGTAAGAGATTACTTCTTAGTATACGGTGGCCATCTGCAACTGTGCTGAGAAGTTAATGCAATATTAGATGTGACCCACACAGCTAGGGTAGCTGCTGTTCAAAGTGTTGAAATTTAGGCTTGCAAGTTCTGTTAACTGCTACACAACCAAGAAAGAAGAAATGCTAAAAAAAGAACAAAAATGCCCAAGCTGTCCTGTTTCACTTCACTTTCTGGAGTCACAAGCTTGCTACCCCACATAAGCACAACTCATCTGAGAACAAAACCCGAGGAAACGCCAAGTAACGAAACTCACTGGGTGTTACATAAGAAAAACCACTTGTTCAGAAAGTGAATCAAGTCTTTGTCAAGCATTCTGCAATTTCAGAAAGCAAAGGAGAAGGCTGTCATCTCCAGGTTTGCGCTTCACCCAAGAAGCCAGTTACAATACAGCAGCCAGTTAACTGTTTCAGACCATGTTTTGAAGCACAGTAGTTAAATACAGCTGTTACAGCATCACCTGAAGATTACGCCCAGAGCTGTTTGTCTTAAACTATTTTAAACTGTCGAGGAGGCCTGTGGAAAGGAAAACAAAAGGACAACAACCAAATAATCAATCCTTATTTCAGAAACACCTTTATCTTGTCACCTAGTATTTCCTCTTGCAACTAGGTTTAGCTCCTGTCTGTAGGTCAGAGAGCTGAGTCACTTCCCTGCTCACCCTGAAGCTACTTATGAGCTAAATTTTCAGAGTGATACCCTGTTTTCTACAGAAGATGCTCCAGAACTATGTCGCCTGCAAAGAAAACGCAGGCTCAAAGGGTACCTGCTACAGTACAAAAAGCAGCTGCCTAACTGAGAGCTTCTGTCTCTGCTTCTTAAGCACTGACATCTGCATACAGAAGTTCTGTTTTTTTAATTACAGTTTGCGGAGGACTGGCCTTTTTCTGTCCAAGAAAGACCTTGCAAATGTTGTTCATAGAGAAGGACAACAGCCCACAGGTCTACATGCAAGAGAAGATTAAGGATTTTATACGTTAAACATTCAGTACCTTTGGAGATTCGTGGGAAACTCAGATGAATTAAGTCAAAAGGCTGGTCCTGCATCACATAGGAGACTCAAGACTACCTCTAACTACTAACAAAGCTCTCCTTTGGAAAGCAAAGCTTTTTACACAGGCAAGGCATATCACAGAGTCCCATGCTCTACCAGCTGAGCCAACCAGGTGCCCCTATCCCTTCCTCTCATTACCATGCTGAAAGGTAGAGAGATGAAAAGCCTGAAGTGTTTTGGTCTGGTTTATTTCTTCAGAATCCTAATACAGACATTTCTCAGATGTTAGCCATTGAAGCTAAACCGAGCCAGCTGAACAAGTCTTTAGAGCTCTTACTGCAATTTTTAAATGTGAAGGGACATGGTTGCAGCCAGTAACAGTCCCCTGTGACAGGACCAGCTTTCCACAGTAAGATCCACTTCTTAGATATTTAATCCAGTTAAAAGTTGAGGACAAATGTGTCTAGCTCCACACTTTGTCTTTTTGCACAGGAGGCCTTGAGACCCAACAAACTATTACAGTATCAACAGAATCCTTGCAGTGCAAATTGTCCCCAAACACTTCCCATCACTTCTCATCTGTTCTAAGCAGGTGAACAAGCTCTTGGAATTGCAATGGCTCCAAATTCCCTTTGGGGCATCCCCACGCGTACAACAGCAAAGCCTGTTACAGGTAAACTAACAGAAGCAGCTTGCAGGCTGTCTCTTAAGGAGAGTATCATACACCAGCACTGTGTTAGAACCTGCTAAGTAGAGAAAACACAGCTCAGTGGAACCACAGTACACAGGAGTCAGGCTATGGCCTTCTGCCTTTTAGACCCTGCTTTATCCCACCTCAGACTCATTTGGGGCACACCTCACAAAGAGCCTGGCACCACAAACCCCAGGCCAGCACGACTCATGGGAGAGTATCTCTGGAATTTACTTCCCAGAGTTCTCCTGTGCTGCTCTACTTGCAGAGCAGTGGAAAGCTCAAGCATCTGAGCCACCCCCTGAGCTCTGCATGAGCTTAGAACAGGGACAGTGTGATCTGCGATAAAGCAGTTCTTTCAAAATAGGTCAAATGAAACATTCTAATGTCTTTGATTACTTCAATATAAGAAGTCTTCACTGTGGCCTGAAGGCCTCCTCTAATTTCACCTGGAAATAGTCAACAATGAAGCAGTAATTTCATTACATCCATGAAGCCTCAGTTGAGGATTTTCTTACAAAGAGTACCAGAACACTCCAATGCAGTGAGCAGTCACAAGCAAAACACATTTCATTGGATGCCACAGGCGTTTCATTTACTAAAGCCATAAGAAGTTCACGTCACAGGGCATTTGACAGGAGTTTCATGATTGCTGGCACACATGGCAAGGCTGAGTCTCACCATGGAAGCAACAAGCTGTTTAACTGTGTGACTCATCTTACAGCAACGTTTTATTCCTTCCGAGAGGAGATCAGCCTGCACTGAGCAGCACTGATAAGATGCAGATTCAGAGCAATTCTATTTGGGCAAAAAGCTACTGACACATTCAAAGCTGCAGTTTCAGAAGCCTGCCCGAATGCTAACTACAACACACACAGTGCAATACTATACTATTGTCAAAAGTATTGGCAGCAATCTAACAGATTTACACAGCTCAACTCAGAAAGCTAAAATTAGGGTTTAGCCTTTCTTTTTTAATTCCTTTACACAGAGCACTCTGCAGGAACAGCTTCCAGAAAAAAGGTAAGGAGCCCCATCTGCCTTGTTGAAATCACCCAGTGCTTCCAACAGAGAGCACCTGTCCTGTGTTCTGGCTTCCAAGATTCCTCCTCAACCTTTACACAGAACGTATGAGCTTCACTTTCACTACCTGGTAAAGAAATTCAAAAGATGCTCAGGCAAATCAATTGAACAGAGAATAATCTTCTTAAATTCATATGCTAAACTAAACTCAAAGACTTGGAGCAGACAGTTGACAAGCGCAGTGCTCTCAGGTTGCAAGGCCCGTTTATATAATGAAAGTATCAGTCACAGAAGACCAGCAGCTTGGTATTATTCTTCTTGCAGATGCCATCAGCAAGAGTCAAACATGAACACAGTAAAAACTTCAGGTCTGTTGAACTCTAGAAGTATAGGAGCATTTCTGAAGTTGTGCAAGAACAGAAAGAACTTCCAGCATGCAGTCTACAAAACAGCCTTCTCCCTTCAGCACACCAAAGCTGCACTGTGGTACTGGGAAGGATGTGGTTTTGTTGTGACTGAAGAATGAAACCTTGAGCTGCAGCCTGTGATCAGGGAGCAGCTACACTGAGCTAAGCTGCCCAAAGGCTGTTTTCTTTATTTTTTTATTTCCCAAGACAGAATAGTTGCAGCTATAGATCATTCAGGGCTTATTTCCTAGTGATTGGAAATCCTCAGAATTACCCCTGCACAAAGGCAGCCCTCTTACACTAATATATTTCCACCAGACTGCTTTTTAAATGGCAATCTCCACTCAAAATAGCATTTTCCTCTTAAGAAAATGTGTCACTGACTCTCAAAGTAACTGTAGATATTACAGTACTCATCCCTTTCCAACATACGTTCATTGCTTAAACAGCAAGAATCAATACTGATCAGATAATGACTCATTACAGCATCATGGGCTATTTGCATTTTCAAATTACAAACTCCCTTTCAAAACACAAGAATTTATGTACCACTGGACCGCAAAAGCAAGAGCTTCAGTGGGTATTTCACTGTCTTTCAACATAACTTCATCTTTTTAAAGACACAATGGAGGTCTCTAGTTGTTTTACCTAAGATTCCACAAATAGTATCATTATATTCTGTGGAATTAAAAGAAGAAAAGTTAACTACGTACAAAGACAAAACTACCCACTTAACCTAAACCGACCCATTTTAGGTCAACACCGATAAAATACTAGAAACAGCCTGACTTTCCCCATGAAAACCTAGTGTCAGCTTCCAGGCCACCTACTACAGCTCCTTTTGGCTGGACTTCACTGGCTCAGATACAGATACTCCAAACCAGAGACTGGTAAAGCAGTGCCCCAGTAAACAAAACAAGAAGCAGTGGAAGATTATGGGGAAAGTAGCTGCCAGCCTCACAAAGAAATCTTACAGTGAGTGACCTAACAAAGCACAATATTAATATTATTTTATTTTTTTATTTTATATCCAGCACATCCTTTAGATCCTTTAGATCAATAAACACAATAACAAACAGTGTAGCATGTTAGACCTGACAGTCCGAGTAAATCACAGCCAGGTCTGAATTTACATTCTTCACAAATCAGATTTAAAAGCCTAAACAAACCCAAACCCCAAGCAAAAACTAAACCTCTCTGCTACACAAACCAGACCTAACCATCAGCGGCGTGGCTGTAAGGCAGGAATGCTCAGAACAACTAGAAAAAGTAAAGAAAGGGTTGGCTGCTTCAGGAAGAAATTAAAATGAATAAAAATCAAGCTATCGTTGATGTATCCTACATAAGGACAGTGTGATTCCTAAAAAACATAAAAGATAGCTCTTTCTTGTATTTTGTGTGTTCTCAGAATGTTTCTACATAATCTCAGTGAGATTCCAATTCAACTGCCATCATCCTCCTCAGCTCCAAATACTGTTCTCCGCCTAAAAAATGCCTTTGCGTTTCATGCAGAACTCAGGAAGAGACTGATTTGTGTATATGATAGACACTAAATCTTCCAAAGAAGGAGTGGTCTCTTGTCCCCAGGCAGCTTCAGCCTAACTATCAGGTTGCTTCAGGAAGAGACACTCACCAGAGCTGGGCTGTCTGCAGTGCACGAGCCTGGTTATATACAGCCGGATCAAAATGTTCATCATGTAACAACACAGCATCACCCCTAACAATGGGTAGAGGCCTCCTGTCTCTCTTGCAGAGTTTTCAACAGAAGTTAGAGGGAGGGAAGTAGCAAATCACCTCACTGTAACAGTTGTGCTTTATCTCCCAATAGATGACAGCTGGCAATACAGGAACTTGAGGTATCTCTAGGCACATGAGGAGTTTGCCCTACGCAGGAATCAGCATGTGCTTCTGGTGCAGGGCCTCTGAAACCGCCAGCTTTCAGAGTAAGTTACAGCTGTCCCTGAAAGACATCACTGGAGGAAAACCAACCAAAACCTGCTGAGAGCATCTTTAAAGATTAGGCATTTTTAAATCTACTAAATGTTTCATAAGCTTCTGTTCTCTTAGCTACACTGTAGCCCCTCCTCAAATCAACTCAACTCTACAAAAGCAGTAGCTATCAAGATCTTAACTAACTGGAAAGAGAGCGACTGGACTTATCAATGGATTTATCAATGATTCAGCAAGATCACAATCATCACATTGATCAACAGCAATTACAGGACCTGGGGGAGAGAAATGTTATATTTAGCTTCACCATAAATAAGTGGGAAAATATTTCCTGTATGTTCCACCAGCAAAGGGCTCTCAAGCAAAACATGACAGACTCCCAAACACATTTGCAGAACTCTGCTTCCTGCTCAGGCTGTTCTCCTGGGATTAAGGAGGGGAAGTCCAAAGCATTAGGTTTTAATTTGCTTTAAAGTTGTTTGGGTTTGGTTGGGGTTTTTTTAAACTGTGCATTTGAGAACAATATATACCACATCTCCTCAATTTCTGGGTCAGTCTCTTCATTCCAATAAAAGCATAATCTCCCTGAGGGTAGGAAGACAAGTGAACTTCAAGAGCAGTTAGGGCGAGATTGCCTGTCCAGCTTTTTCACTTCATAAGGAAGAGATGGCATAGACCAAAAAAAACCCACCACTTAGATAACTGTGCATGAAAATAATTGTAAAGAGTAAGTTTCAGTAGATTACTTCCCAATACAAATATTTATCCAAAGTAATTTGGAAAGCCATGAAGAGTCAGAGCCATTTTGCACTGCTCCTACCATCATGACACCACAGAGTCAACGCTAGCCTGCTGACTGGAGATACCCAACAATCTTCAGTGCCTTAGACAACAAGGTCCGCAAAGGATTTTGAGGCAGGCACCTTTAATTAGCTCTTCTCTGCTTTCATGGCAATTCTTCCCTGTGCCTTGACCCCAGATCTGACAATGTGGCTGCTGTGCCCACACTTGAGTACGAAATAGCTTTGTTGCTGGTTCTATGTTTGTCAGCATACAACATCCACAGCTTAACACCAACAGGCAACTGAGAGATACTCCATTGCTTAGAGAGAGGCAGAAGCAGCAAAAGGAACTCAAAACTGATATGTAAACAAGGAAACTGTTAACAACTGCCTTGGACAGCAGTGCAGGCACACTACAAGCCCAAGAAAAATAACTGACTCCCTTTAAAATGTTTTAGTTAATGACAGTAAGCTCCTTTTTTTTAAATTCAAGCCACAAAAGCAAAGGATAGAGCTAATGAAATCAACTCAGATTACTTTCTGTTCAGCATCTTACAGTTATCAAAAAAGAACCCAAAGAAAATACAGTTTCTTTTTTCTTCCACTGAAATGAAGGTGCTAGAAAAGAAAGATGGGAAAGCCCAACCACTTGAGAGGACATTGTACTGTAAGGCAGGAAATATGATGTAGAAAAACACACACGGTACAGAGAGAAAATGCAACAGGCTAGATTTTTCAAATTGCCCTGGCAGAGCTCTGACTGGACAGCAGAGCAGCACATGTCAACACAGTTTTCTATTTCACTGCTCTTGTTCACGAGGGAACGACTGCACCCAACTGCTAAAGTCCACGTGGCTACGGCCAGGGCTTTGACTCAAATCCTCCCAACACAACCTTCTTTGAAGGATGAGAGAGATAACACTTCTACACAGGAGCGAAAACAAAAAGGGACTCTTATTTTGTGCTACAGGATAAACAAAGGCCTCGATCAGCAGCAAGCTACCCCTCTCTGGCTCATCAGTCTTATTTCTCAAAAGTGGCTGCACAACCAAAGGCCATAAAGCAAACAGCAGAAGTCCAGGCAGACAAGGAAATGTCATAAGTCATCAAGCGACCCAAGGGCTGTAAATGTATAATCAACACTTTGCATGGACTACCCTGGAATTAATGCTCAGGAGGTGCTCTATGGCAATGAGAACAAGATAAAAAACCTATAAATAAAAGCCATCCAATTTCAGAGTGATTCAGATCAGCTATTCCCCCAAATCCCCAAGAGTCAATTATAACTGATTATAGGGCATGCATTCAGTTTGAGGACATGAATTTGACCCTTTCTCCTTGTCCAAGAAGTTTCTAAAGCAATGAGACATCAAGCAATTTAAAAGAAAATACATGTCTGTCCTCAAAATTCTTAGTGACCTGGAAACAGAATTAGACTCAGACGTATGCTTACACATCGACAAGTTTCCTCCTGGCCCACAAGCTGGAACAGTAAAGTTCCAGCAGTTACCAGATAATCTTTGTTCAGAAACAGCAGGACTTCATACAGCAAGTTAGAACCTATTATTTAATCAGATGAGCTGTCCTTCAAAGATGTCACTTAGAGGCAAGAGTTATCAGTCCATGTAAAAGGAAGCTACCATTAGCTTACAATACACTGGTTGAAATTATTTGACCAAAATCTGAAAGAACCGAGTGCTTCTGCTGAAGTCCACAAGGACCCATTGGAATGGCAAGCATGGCAGGCTCACAGGACTGAAGCCTTCCTAAGGACCCAAAGGATGACAAGCCCTTAAGCAGCCTAAGAAGGGCCATTATCTGAAATAATACCAAAAGTTTTAAGACACAACAACTCAGTGACACAGGAGGAACACTCACAAGCTCAACAAAATTCTGACAGAAAGATGGAAACAACCAAACTCACCTATCTAACAAGAGGCTAAAAGGGCAGCCAACCCCCTAAAGTGGGGTTAGGAAGTTACAACAGGAAATGCAGAAGTACTCTAACAACAGCAGTTAAGGGCAGAATATGATGAGTATCATTTGCACTTTAGACTGCAAGAAGAGTGTGAGAAAGCAGAAGTCGTTATGTGAACCAATACAAGGCCAGGGAAACAGTTACAGGCTTAAGGCACCAAGGCTTTACAAAGACCCGCAGTACAGAATCCACCTCTGTACTGAGATTGAAGAAAGCAAATATAGCTAAATATACTAAAAGCTGCATTCTGTGTAACAGGCTCTGGAGGGAGTTAACATATTTAAAACTTAAGTAGTGTTCAAAACCCAGTACGGTTTCAATTTAATTTAATTGGTTATGAAACAACCTGGGTTTTTCAGATGGGAAAGTCTCAGGGAATGTAACTAATTGTTAAAATATATAACATATTTAATGAAGGAAGGGGGGTTACACATCCAAGTGGGAGAAAGAAGGAAGATGCCAAGACAGACCTACCTATTCTCACAAGATGTCTTAAATGCCAAAACATGTATTGCAAAGGAATAGTGGAAAGGGTAAAGAAGTCAAGAGGGGAGCAACCTCTGAAGTAATGCAGTGCATTCATATTTATAGCAGAGAACTATAGGCAAAATTAATCTGTGTTGCTAAATAAACATACCTTAGGAGAGACATAGGAATGAAGGGGGGAAAAAAGAGGTGTTCTGACAGCTAAAATGCTGTTGGGGCAGGAAGGACCTGTCAAGTAGCTGATCTAGTTCCAGAAGAGGTTACCTAACACAACACAAAATATTTTCAGCATAGTTGGCTTTTTCATCCCCCCAACTGGGATTTCAACTCTTCTCCTCCTCAAACATTTGCAAGCCAGACGCAGCACCAGTGTGGTAACGTGTGAGGCGTTTTAAGGAAAACTAAAGCTGGGAATGAAGCTCACAGTAAGTGAAAGCCAGCGGTTTTCTTTCGGCTACATCAGAAACAAGGGGTTAACGTGCAAGATTTTACAGTACAGAAGCACTAAAAAAACAGCTCGTCCCAAGTTTAAAGAGCATGAAGAGCAAGAAGGATTGAGAGCCTCCTGCCTCACTTCCTGATGGAGGGAGGGAGGGCAGCGAGGGAACATCTGTTCCTTCTGCACATCTCACCCAGAGAGCTGCCCTCTCCGTATCTGCCTGGGGTTTGAACGCAGCTTCGTGAGGGACTACACGTAACATGCTAAAAATTAAGAAAATTAAGTGTCTTAGTCCTTCGTAAAGGCCAAGCACTACAGATACCCAGAGGGTACTGTCACATTAAATCATCTCATGTCGTGCCAGCTCGCTTCCTCGCTCCCTTCCCGCCTCTCTCCCACCGCACACAATGAAAACAAACCCGCACCCGCCTGCTCCCCGGAGCCGAGGGGCAGCGGCACCTCCGCACCGGGGCCGGGTAGTGCTCTGTACTCTGCAGGAACAACCCGCGCTGCGGTGCCCGGGAGCCCCTCAGCAGCCTCAACGTTCGCCCTGCAACGCCCTATATAACTCCCCCCCACCCCGAGCCTGTCGGGACCCCCCGGCTGTCCCCAGCCCACAGGCCCCACAGCGGGTTGGGATCGGGGTAGTCTGGCCCCACTGCAACCACCGCTTCGCCCACACCGGGAGGGGGGATTGTGTGTGTTGGGGTGGGGGGTCGGGCACACGCATGCGCACGGCCTCGCGCCGGACCCTAACGGCCACCAACGGCCGCTCTCCCCTCCGCGCCGGGCGNCGGGGGAAAGCAGCTGAGGCAGCGCCGGCCGCAGGGGGCAGCAGCTCCACGCGCGCCGACGGCCTCTCGCCGACTGAGGCGGCGGCGGGGCCGGGGCCGGGCCGGGCACAATGCGGCGGCAGCGCGCACGCGCTACCTGTCAGCGCGGCCCCGCCCCGCGCGTTAACCCCTGCGGCGCCGGCGAAGCGCTGTGGCTCCGTCTCTGCCCGCCCTTTGGGCTGGGCGGGCCTGGATTTTCTGGGGTTGCGAGGGCCACTGGGGTGGTTAGAGTGCTGGAGGGACTGTGCTATGGGGTCAGGCTGAGGTAGGTGGGGTGCTTCAGCCTGGAGGATCTGGGGAGATCTCATTGCAACCTTCCTGTAATTGAAGGGCCTACAGGAAAGTTGCTGAGGGACTTTTCACAAGGGACTCTAGTGATAGGATAAGAGGGAGTGGTTTCACGATAAAAGAGAGGAAATCTAGATTAGCTCTGAGGATGGTGTGTCCCTTCAGCAGGTTACCCACAAAAGATGTGGATGTCCCAGCCCTGGAACTTGAGCAACTGGGTCTCAAGTGAGAAGTGTCCTTGCTCATGCAGGGGAGTTGGAACTAAGTGATCTCTCTCTAAGGCCCCTTCTGACCTAAATCATTCTGGAATTTTCCCCATCAAGAAGGACAGGTAAGGAGCTACTGGAGCCATTAAAATGCTCAGGGGGCTGGAGCATCTGCCTTAGGAGGAGAGGGTGAGAGAACTTTATCCATTCAGCCTGGAGAGAAGGAGGCTGATTGGGGATGATGTTCCTGTGTGATCTCATCTAGAGGATCTTGATCTAGCAGGGGGGGTTGGAGTAGATGATCTTCAGAGGTCCCTTCTAAGACATCCTCCCCACTGTGATTCTCTCAGCCCCAGAGACCAGGTTTAGTGATGTGTGCCAGCTTGGCTGCAGCAACCTGGAACACGCTTCCTGGCAGTGCACTGGTATGTAGAAGTGATGGGATTTTTGGAATCCTGCCCTACTAGGAGCTGTAACTGTGGATGGCACCGTACTCTGTGAAAGTTGGCCATAATGCTAACACAGTGGAACAGGTTGCCCAGGGAGTCTGTGGATGCTCCATCCCTGGGAGTGTTCGAGGTCAGGTTGGATGAGGCTTTGAGCAGCCAGGCACAGTGAGAGGTGTCCCTCTCCATGGCAGAGTGGTTGGAACTAGATCTTTAAGGTCTCTTCCAACCTGAGCCATTCTGTGACTCTATGATACTGTCACATTTCCTTGGATTAGAGAGAAATAGTAACTTCTGTGATGAAAACAGTACATAACACCAAAATCAATGCACAGACTCCCAAAAAACTAGTCTAATAAGTCTATATGACATTTCAAGTGTTCAGACATCTCCAGAATGTAATCCTGTGCAGTACAGTACAGTTTGGGTTCTGAGACAAAGGCTCAAGTTCTATTAAGATTAATTTGTTTTGTAGTTTCAGTCTGGAGCTACCAAATTAATGAAAATGTTGATGAGGAGATAATAAAGATCGAGAAATGTCATGGGCATCTAACATGATAAATAGAATATTAAACAGAGCAAATTCTTTGTCAAGAGCATGTATGAACCCATAGATTAATTTTAAAGACATGGTTCATACTGCTTTCATCTGCTCCTTAAACTGACGGGACTATACCAGCCCCTGTCAATCTAAGCAACAGAAAAGCCACAGGGTAGTTCCTCAGGCTATTCCCCAATGCCCCACAGGCAAAATAATCAGCTGGTCTTCAGTGCACTGGCGCTGGAGAAGTGGGACTGTGTAATGAAGCCTTTTGCCTCCTAGTGGACAAGCAAGAGTGAAAGACATGCTCTCTAAACTGGACTAAAGTTGAGTTTACACAGCACCCTGCACAGCAAACCAGGATGTGGAACATAAAAAGTCCAGCAGAGCCCCCAGTGGGATTTGAGCACATGGGGATAATTAGCAAAACCAAAGATAAAAAAGAGTCAGTGTCCTACCTTTCACAGCCACCCTGTTATTTTTAACACAGTATTTATGGTGGTGCCAGCAGTGCGCACTGGTTTATAGCACAGAGGTCAATAAAATGCCAGGAGAACCCCTTCTAAATTAGCTTCCCCCAAGTTCTAACTGTTCCTCAGCTTCTCAGTAAAACTACATCTTTTTTCTGAACAGCTGCTTATCCAGTCCCTCCCTCCCTGTATTTAATATATCATCTGTAGGCAAATCTGCAATACAGATGTGGGTTTGGTGTATCTGTACGGTAGATACAGATTGGCAAAGGCTATTCCACACACATCCTTTTGCCATTAGAGATGAAGCAAGCTGCAAGCTTGAGGAGCAAAATGACTGCTCTGTGCCTGTGACTAGCAAGCACCAATTTTTTTCATGCTTCTAAATGACAGAGCTAAACCAGTATGATGTGGCTACTGGAGAAAGCTCTGTCTGTACTTTCAACAGAATTTCTTTCCTATCACTAGTTGCTACCTGCTCCAACTGTGTAACTAAACTACTTATTTTTCAGACCATTTTAATCACCATTTAGTTCATACCTGGTGCAGGAAAAAAACCTCGAGATGTAAAAGGTTAACTAAAAATATCATGGATCAACAATATAATGGAGCTCATAGGAACCTTTTTGCTTTCAATTATTTGAAAGACTGTTTAGCTGAACCACTGTACTCTCTGTAGATGCTTTTTGCTATATTTTATTCAGATACAGTGTTTGTTCTGCTGACTACATTTTTCTGTCTTATTTTCTTATTTTCCTGGCAAAGCATTTATTTCTTTCAGATGAAAGTATTCCCTTGTCACTTAGTAGTCCCTTGGAGGTAGTTGTGGGAACGTAAGAAGCATGGGCTTGAGTGCCTGGCTACACGCTGGCTGTACAAACATCTTGGAGCTTGGCAGAAAGAGAGATTCTTTGTGGTTACCAACCACCATGTTGAGGTGGTGGCCAGATACACAGTTGTGCTGCTGTGAAGATTTTGCTGTAGGAAGACTGTCAGTTCCCAGAGTATTCCAGCAGTTCCCTCTCCTGGGACTGGGGTTTTATTCTGCATTTTGACCCACAGTGGTGGAGGGATTACTCTCAAGAAATGACTATTTAGACCAGCGTCCAAAATATGCTTCTGTGTCACTTTAGAATCATAGTCTTGTTTAGATTGGAAAAAATCTTTGAGGTCATTGGTTCCGACAATTAACCAACTATCCCAAGCCCACCCCAAATGTTAAGCCCTCTATTTGCACAACTTTTAAACAATGTTCCAGGGATGACAATTCAACCACCTCACTGGGCAGCCTGTTCCAAGGCTATCTACAGGTGGCTAAAGTTCCACCTTATCAGTTATTAACAACAATAATCACAGATTGCAGTGGTTCTCCCAGCCACAGGAAAGGTGTAATTTGCATCTGCGATGTTTTTTAGCAACAGAATTTAAATATGGAAGAGGAAGCTAGAAGGCAGTTGTATTCTTATTGAAAAGAGCAATTGGAGGGCAGCCTGCGGTCACAGCAGCATGGCTGGTAACAAAAAAAGAGGTGGAAGCCTGTGGACTTACTCTTCCCTGCAACGTTAGCCCAGTTGTATTGGTGATAGGATGTGAAGTGAAGCTACACATGAGCTGGTTTTATATGCGTTTCCAAACTGACTGTTTTCTTTAATACCCTGCAAACAGTTCTCTGGCTAACACAACTTACTATTACTACGTGTCAAGGCTTTTATTGCATAATCTTGGCATCAGCTGCAAAAGGCAACGGAGTGCTCCCAAAATGTATCTTACACCGAAAAACAAGAAAAGATAGAAGAGGCAATTGCAGCAAAACATCTGCGATGACATATCCAGCCTATTATTTTGTCAACAGTGCAAGTATTTGATGGCAAAATAAAAGGATACACTTTGCTTAGTGAAAACATTGAGGGATAACAGCCAAGTTAAACAGGGGGCGATTAAAGGTTTCCTTAACCCACGGGATTTTACTTCCAGAAAAATAAAAATAGAGCCATCTCAATCCCTCCTTCCAAGTTCTGTTCATCTGCTTTTGTTTGGGGCTTAAAAATCACTTTAAGACAAGGGAAAGTAATTTTTTGTTTTCATTTACGTTTCTTTCTGGAAAAGGAAAAAGTTTTGTAAGTTAATCAGAGCAGCAAGGGAGTTCTGAATTGCAAAGAGGAAAATCGGGCTCACCTGGGAGAGGAGATAAGGGCTGTTAATCATGTGCCAACTGCTTTGAGGAAAAAAGTGCACAATCCAGTTTAAAGCCTCATTTGAAATCATTGCTGTGCACTAATTTTCTGCTTCATTTTATTGACATAATTGATGCTGTACTTCAGTGCATCTTGGAAATGCACTGCAGCGAGATGATTTCCTTCTGGTATATGTTTTTCCAAATAAATAGCAAGGAAATGATAGATTATTATTCTTGCAGGGGAATTGGACTAGATGAACTTTTGAGGTCTCTTTCACTCCCTAATGTTTTGTGATTCTGTGATTACAGTGTAGTTTTCACATGAAAGTTGACCTATATGTTTTTTGTGGGGTCTTAGGAAGAAAATGAAACCCTAGTTTAAGGGTGACATAAACGTACTGGGTTTATGTTAGGGCCCTGGGTTTATGTCACTTAGAGCTATTTCCAATTTCAGAGTTTTACACATTAACTATTATTTGTCTTGGTGTTGTGGGTGCTGTAATAGATATCGAAAGACTTAATGAAGATGACAGAGAATGAAATTTTTGAGTCCACGTTTCTAGACATCCGAAAGAAATTCTTTGTGGAAAGAGTGATCAGGCACTGGAATAGGATGCCCAGGGTGGTGGTAGAGTCACCATCCCTGGATGTGTTTAAAAGTCACTTAGATGTAGTGTTAGGGGATATGGTTTCAGGGTGAACTTGTAGATTAGGACTGATGGTTGGAGTGGATGATCCCAAGGGTCTTCTCCAAACTGAATGTTTCTGTGATTCTATGAAAAATCCAATGTTTCTGTACTAGAGAGTAAACGTGACTTAGACAGTAACTGCACCAGGTTTTGAGAAAACTCTGTTATTTATATTAAACCTCCTCTATTTCAAGTTTTCTAGCAGGCTCAGTCATCCCATAAAACGGAGACTAACACTCTGCTAGAGGGTAGGGAATGATGCAGCTGTTCCAATGATAAAGACCACAGATAAAGGCACTGTTCACTTTCCCTGCAGGTAGACAATGCAGAGATCATGCCTCAAAATGCAGAGTAACAAATGGCATCCGATAAACCTTGTTTCGTGGAAGAAATTGCCATCAATTTCTCAGCTGGAAGTGCTGTGTAAAACCAAGGAAATCACTGAACAGGCACCCGATTTACGTTGGTATAAATGAGTGCATAATGGCTGTCATAGATGTTTTTGTCTTTTCTCATCTCCTTTCCCCGTGTTGCATATTATTCTTCACGAATAGTGGAGAACTGATTAAAGGTGATTCATCAGATTCCTCTAGATTCAGGTTTAAAGGTAGTCAAACAAAACAGCACTACCAACTCCCCTCTTATTAGTGCTGTGTGCTCCTTTCCTGCAGGCTGCTTCAAAGTGATAGTTCTTTATAAAAAAGATCCTGAAAACGTTTCAATTGAGTTTGTAATGAATTTCTTTTTATCCCTCAGATTCTTGCATCGGGTTAATACAGTGCTTGATTCAGCTTATAATACACTTGTGATGGTTCTGGACTTCATGCACCTTGAACCTGAAGGTAAACCTCCTGTCACTGGGTACCTATGTGTTCCCTCTTGGAATATCTGTGCCCTGAATGTTCTCTGTTGCTATTCATAGTCTGTTTTATTTTATTTTCAGTCATGTGATGCAATGATCTAAGTTCAGTACAGAAGTCTGTTGGGCTGCCAAAGCCAAAAGACAACCTACAGCAATTCTGAGTCGTTGATGAGACTTAGCAACCTTGGGGACTATTGCTTAGCAACTGCAAACACACAGAGGAGTAAAACTCACAGCCTGGTTCCACAGCAGGTCTGAGAAATCCCTAGTTCACTTGAAGTTTTTTAATGGCTGAGAACAGATGGGCACATACTAAATTCCTCTTCATTTGCAAAGCCACTTTGAAAGCAGGAGGAGTAAAATCTATTTTGATACCTGCTGCAAAGGTAAGAAAAATAGTTCTTCAAAGCTTCAGAAAGCAAAAGAGAAAGTCTTTTAAATTTTTAATTGTATTGAAAAGAAGATCAGGTATGAAAAAAGTATTGATCTCCTTGTGATGAGGCGATAAACACACTCTGTGAAGCATGTTAGGGAAAGGCAAAACTATGTGTGAGTGACAGAGTGTCAAAGAGATTGGACTTGGGATTTGAAAAGACTTGTAACTCTGACATGTCCAAAATATTTACCTAGAAAAATTCTGGCTTTTTCTGTCCCACCCACCAAAATCCCTTAACCGAGTAACAGTGAAACCATAAAAATCTTATTTATGAGCAGATTTGGGGCTTGAACAGAAAGTGGAGATAATCCTTTTTGTACCTGTAGAAATATTTCTCTCACAAAAAAGGAGCCAGGAGAGTGGCATCCTACTAAATAATGAAAAGCTTATCTTGCCTTCAGCTTGAACAAAGGCTTACAGGAAACTTTATATCACATTTCCAATTTCCTGAGTGTTCCAAAGCTTGTCTCTGTGCTCCATGCTTACTGTTATTTGGACAATCAAACTTCACTTGGGAGTGTCATAGGTCACGAAAACTCTACATATTAGGGGTCATATCCTCAACTCACATACATCAGTACTGGAGTTTATGAGCCAATGGTGTCATGCAAACTGGATGTGTGCCCCTGCCATCCTCAGCAAATTCCAAGTTTTAGGGCCTGATTCCAGCACCCTTTGTTGTTTATTTTAAGAGTTATGCACTGTTTGTGTGGTTTTTCCAAACCCTCTTAGTCTTCTTCATACAAAAGGATCATCAGCCCTTGGAACAGGCTACCCAGGGAGGGGGTTGAATCGCCATCCCTGGACGTCTTTAGAAGTTGTGTAGATCTGGAGCTTATGAACGTGGTTTAGCAGTGGCCTTGGTACAGTTGGGTTAATGGTTGGACTTGGTGAGCCTGATACCAACCTAAACAATTCTATGATTCTGCTTCCATTCTTGGTGTGATGTGAGTGCCATGGAACAGTGCCAGTGCAACAGTGGCACTTAGTTGTTTTTTTGGTTTTTTTGCTCAGAGAAAGAGATACTTTATAAAGATTTGCTAATCCTCAAAGTCACCCTAACAAATGCTTGAAAGCAACATTGAAAGTACATTCATCAGCATTCAGAACCAGCCACCTCATAAAGCAGAATGCAGTTGTCACTTCAATGTTGCAGAGAAACTGCAGAGCAGTTTCATACAGGATGTTAAAAAATAACAGAAGTATTTGAAACTGCAAGAATGGTTTATTTTGGCACAACAGCACCAGCTGATTTGGAGTGTGACCAGAGCATTTGGTTAACACTCTGCCTTAAACCAGAAAGAGTCTGGTTTTACAGCTTTTTGGAAGAAACTCACCTAAGCAAGGAACAATTTGGCAAGGCTGACAGGTTTCCCTTTTGACCCTTATAAATCTGGACTCCTTTACAGCTCATGTCCCTTGGTGACAAAACCAGATCCCATCTTAAAATGTTCTGTATGGGTCAGGCAGGCAGCTTGATCTATAAATCTTCCTCACTCCTCAGCAGGTAATCATCTTAGAAAACAAATTACCAGAAGATGCCAACATGCCCATTGAGAAAACAGACATTTAGTGCTGTGAAGCATCCTTCCTACCAAAGCAATATTTGGACTCAATGGTTATGAACCAGAAGGTCAGCATATTAGTAATTACATTTGTGTGCCAGAAGGGCTGTAGATCACATTTATGCATTTCCTGGAAGGCTGAACTCTCTTCAGAACAGCTACAAATGCTTAAACATGAAGAGCAAAAGCTATCAAAAGCACTGGCATTGCTATGGATACTGAAAGGCCTTTTCAGTAAGAGCTTTGAGAAGGATCGTGTGGCTACAGGTTCAAAGTGGGGTTTCAGCTTTAATTTGGCTCTCTCTATTGATATCACCCTTCCCTTACTGTTAACACTGAGCTGGGATTTTCTCAGCATGCTGATGATTTTTCATGCTTTGAATCAAGTAGTTAAGCAAGATTCTGCTCCTTTCTGTTTGTGTAAGTCCCATTACAGATGCAGACAGTTATGCATGAAGATATATAGCAGTAGTTTTCAAAGTGTGCCTTGTGAGTTTCTTCCCGATAGTTCACAGAATGAACACTCTTTGAGAATACACCGGTGGAGTTTGGGAAATTGTAAAGAGATATATCTGCAAGTCGCTGGAGATCTGTCTTTTACAGAATACTCTACTAAAGAACTTCTTCACAGTGAGGGTGCCAGAGCACTCAAACAGGCTGCCCAAGGGGATTGTGGAGTCTCCTTCTCTGAAGAAGTTTAAAACCCGCCTGGCTATGTTCCTGTGCGACTTGGTCTAGGTGGTCCTGTTCTGGCGGGGGGATTGGACTGAATGACCTTTCAAAGTCCCTTCCAATCCCTAATGTTCTGTGATTCTGTGATTAAGTGCCTGTGAGCTGTTTATTTACAGAGTTTGTGGTACAGAGTTTTCCTATCTGTATAAGATCTGCTGGCCCATACACCTGTGTCCTCATTACCTTACAAAATGTTCAGAGGAAAAAAGTAGTTGCCAAATTTGCAATTACATAGTCTATGGGACCAGCTTCCTTACTGTTTGTCACAGCTACAGAACAGATGAAGCAGAAGGCGGCATGTAGAGAAATCTTGCTCCCAGGCATCTGGTGTTTCCCTTACTTGCTTCCTTTGTCTCATATCCACTGGATTTCCTGGAGGCAAAGAATGGCACCTAAACAGAAATAATGCTACTAGGGCTAAGAGGAATCCACTGGTTAGAACGGGGAGACAAGACTTCGAATGTGGTTCGCTGCTCAGTTTTTGAGTCTCTAAGTGACCTGGAGCTTCTGTGTCTCAGTTTCTTCTCCCATAAGCAACGAACACACTTATTTAGTTGCTCTGTCTCCAAGGGCTGATGTGATACATAATTAATCTTTATAAATCATTTACTGATCTTTGAAGTAAAGGGCCTGTGTTTATTTAAGAGTACAAAGCAGCAGTAACGGAATAAAAAAGGAACATAGGAAGGACAGTATTACTTAATTCCTAACTATAGACTTTCTTCCTGTGTCATCTGTTAGGACACTGCTGCATCTTTTGGCATTATGTAACGTGCTGCTTTTGTTCTGTGTCACAGTGATTGAAGTATGGCTGCTCAGCCACAAGCAGCAGCACAAACTGCAGGTCTAATGACTACCACAGAAACGAAGAGAAATGAAGGGAGCGATGAGCTGCCATGTCTCAGTAATTACGCTCTGTGGAAAGAGTGGTTTTATGAAAAGGTACAACAGAAGTGTCTGCATCTGCAGGAGGCAAAGATGAAGACGATTCATGCAGAAAAGGCAAGAGAAGAAAAGGAAAAGCAGAGAGAAGCCAGAGACTTGCTGTCTGAGGAGTGGTTCAGTGAAGACAAAGAGTCACTAGATTCTCGTGTCTATTTGCTTGACAAACTCCTACCTACATTAATTGCAGGAGTGGAAAAGCTCTTAATGGAAGTAGAAAGAAAGAATATGATTGAACCAGACAAAGAAACAACAAAATTTAACCCCCTTAATTTTCTTGGCGAATATCTGATGAGACACAACCCTCAGTATGGTGTTTCTACAAAACGGGGCCCATACCTGCGGCAAATGAAGATGGTGACAGAGGAGCTAAAAGTGGAGATTCCGGGCACAACATCAGAGAGGTGAGAAGGCTGAAAGTGTGACTGGTATGAGACCAGGGCTAGTGTCTTGGCCACAGAAAAGGAATGGTGTGGCTGCAGCCTGGCTGTCAAAATGTGGAACAAACTGAACCTCGTAGAGCACGGTGCCAGGGGTGGCAGTTGTCTCTGCCATTTTGTGTGACAGAGCATGTCAGCCAAAGTGAAACACTAGTTATTCCTCTTTAAGGCAATATTCTGCTCTTTACATGTATATAATTCCTCTTTAGACACTGTCTTATTTACATATGTGGAAGGTAAACACCTTTCAAACCAGTCTAGGTGAGAGACAGCAGTTCTTTAGGACAGGTGATAGTATCGAAGGTCTATTCATTTATTCTGTTCTTCGAAACTTACTGAAAAGTAACTTTTCTTCTTTCTTTGGGTTGATATCTCCTGACCAATCCAACAATGGTATTATACTGGCACATTGCAGAAACCCCTTCTTCTGAGATTTTTGCTTAGGCTTTCCTTTCAGAGTCTTTTTTTCCCTTTAAAGTGGAAGCTGGTTTGTATTTTATTGTGTTCCTGATTCCTGGGGTGTATTCTAGGCTGCTTCCCTAAGTAAGACATTTAATGAATATTGGAAGGGGTTCCAAGGTTAAAACATGAGCACATGAGGTGAGCAATAATGCTTTAGTTTTCATTGCTCTATTCAGAAAAGCTTAAAAGGGAACATTTTTTGTTTATAAATGACCCAGAGGTGAGTGTGAATGATGGCAAAATTACTCGTTCACTGCTAGCTCACTTTATCTTCTATCTGTGTTTGTGGAGTAATGACTTCTGTTTGACTAGCTGTCTCTCCCATTTGCATAAATAGTACATATACAGCTTGAAAATTGGTTTAGGGTTTCAGTGTCAGGAATTAGGGAAGTAAAACATTGACATGTCATATGCTTAAACTCTAAATGAAGATAATTGAAGATCCTAGTATTATAATGAATAAAAAGTATGCTGAATCTCTCTCTACTGCTCTGCCTCTCTACATTACTTGTCCACATAGGAATATGCCTGGTGTGAATACAACTACAGCAGCATGATAAATGAATTTCATACAGTCACCTCCTTTTTCCCCACAGACAAAAGTAATTATAACTGACTGGTTGTGGT
The DNA here is from genome assembly GCA_013400115.1 of Rhinopomastus cyanomelas. Taxonomy (NCBI): domain Eukaryota; kingdom Metazoa; phylum Chordata; class Aves; order Bucerotiformes; family Rhinopomastidae; genus Rhinopomastus; species Rhinopomastus cyanomelas. The sequence continues at coordinate 1,487,817 of VXBP01004622.1, forward strand.
CAGTGTGTAAGAGGTCAGCTTTCTGGTGCTTTTCTTCCTAAGCAGACATACATCCAGAACTGGTAAAAGATTCTCTATTTTATTTTATTTTATTTTAAAATGCTGGTCCATTCAAACAGATGATCTTGGGAAACATCCTCTTCTTTGGTGAGCTTTCACTCAGACACAGCCTGTTCTGGGGGATGCTTAGGATGGCAACTTTGCACACCTTTACTTTGTGACTGTTTCACCATTCGTTTGGCTTCCCCTGCATGCAGGAAGTTCCGAATCATATATCATTTTTATTTTACAAAAGAAATGGAATTAAAATACATAAAATTTTCGGAGGTTTGGGGTTATTTGGTTTGTTTTGATTGGTTGGTTGGAGTTTTTTCTGTTCTAATACTCCTCACTTTTGTTGTGAATCAGAGATTATTTCTGGAGAAGTCAGGTTGTCCTGTAGGATGCAAAGTATTGGCTACCAGTGACATATTTTCGTGGCCTTGGCAGTTAAGTCCATGTTTATTTTGGAGACAGGTTCTCGATTTGTAGTTGTCAGAGCTCATGCAAAGGAGGTAACTATCATGACTCGTAGAAATCAATCTCTCCATAGACAGCACTGCCACGGGTGGTTTTGTAGCAACAGCTGTTGTAGGTTTTGCATATCCACTGGTAGTAGTATCATGGGATTTGCATTCACAGCAGCTCAGGATTTACATGTTTGTGGTGGCTGTATTGTGGCATTTGCATAGGACACAGCAGCACAGAGGGTTTTACTGACACTGACTCCTCATGTGAATCACTGGCTTTCTAAGGTGGAAACAAAAATGCTCAAAATCTAAGCACCAAAAAGATGAGGAGTGAAATGCTGGCCCCAGTGAAGTTCCTGGGAGCCTTGGCATTGCCTTCAGGAAAGGCAGAAGTTCACCACAGGTTCTTATCTAAAGCTTACCCGTCCTCATCAAGCTCTCTCAGGCTTCCTCCAGTCTCTCCTTAACTGCCACCAGCCTGGGAGTCAAGGCATGCAGAGAACAGATTGGGAGAAATTCCTTAACCAGTTGGATTGATACCTGAAAAGGAGATTTTATTTGTCCAGGGATGGTAGTCCTCCAGCCTGAATCACCATCCTTGTGTGGGTGTTAGGTGTCTGTTTTCCTGAAGGAACATGTTTCATTCTGCAGGGAGAAGTCACCCTTGCTGCCATCTCATCTTTTCTGGAGATATCTATTACTGAAACGAGCTCACTTTGCCCAGCACTGTTATTGCCTGTCTGCATTATTATCTGGGGCAGGAAATATTTTGTCCCACACCAGGCAGAGGGTGCAGCTGCCTGGTGTTTTAGGACACTGGAAATAAAGGCAGAACTGCAGCCCCATGCAGTTACAGCACATAAGGTAACTTGTGCTGGGTTACTGCCTAATTTAATAACTAGAGCACCCTGGCAACTCCTAGCATGGCCCTAGCTCAGCTTTCAGACCACTCCTGAGCTACCAATGGTCTGGTTTCCTCTTTGTGTTTGTAACATATATTGGAGAAAAACCTGTTAGTCCATTTAATTTGGTACCTGCTACATAGCTGCTGTCTGCTGTGTCTGTCTGTGAAGGAATGAGAAGGTAAGACATTACCCTTCCTCTGCTCTCAGAGTGCCAGAGGGTAAACTGCCTCAGCAGGGATTTGTGCAGTGCCCACAACTGATTAAGGAACACAGTTATTCATTAAGAAAGTGCTGTGATAAGTGGCCATGAAGAACAAATACCTGGCTGTGCTCAAAGTATTGAACTAGAGAAAGTATCACTGGTTTGTAATTTCTATGGTGACCCCAAAGGAACAGAAGTGAGCAGAGAAAGGATGAGTCCATCTTTACAGTATGTGGAAGGCATGGGAAAGAGGGGAGAAACATAGTTATTTAAAATATAGTTTCTGGACTTGTGCACCCCCAGATACAAAAGAGAGATATTCCCCTTACTCTGAGGAGAAATTCCTCTTGCTGCAGAGGGTATGAGAGCTGCAGAGGTGCTCAGGTTCCAGCAGCCTCCATGAGCAAGAGGGTTTTTTCCCCATATGAACTCATCATTTGGCTCTAAGCAGTTTGAACTTCCTAAAGGCTAGCTTTCCATTTCATAAATGAGCAGAGTCAAAACCAAAGCAGATGAGTTCTACTGGATCAATTTTATTCGGTTCTTTTGTTGTGCAAGAGGGAGAATTGGAAAAACATGGCTGGGTGATTAGAGAAGCAAAGAAAACATAAGGAAGAAGAAAGATTCTTTTAGTCCAAGCTTGCAAATTCTATATGTTCAAAACCATAGAGAGGTTGGTGTATCCCTGTCCTAAGGCAGTGTGGACTTCATTGGGTGAGACTGCATGAGAAATTGCACTGAACGTTGTTCTTTGCCAGCAAAGGGCTTATGTGAAATGGTTCTTAGGCTTTGAGGCAAATGCATACTGATGCCTTTTTTTGTGGTAAATCAAGTGTTGCAAAATTAGGAACCTCTCCTCCTGCTACAGTTGAAGGGGAACTGAAGGACATCTACACAATAAATTATTGTAAATAGGAAAGTAACATGTATTACTGTTAACTAACCAAATCAGAAGAGCTGCACAGATGATTTGCCCTTAAACATCTACTGTATACAAGAGACTCTTTCCACATAGAATCATTAGGGATTGGAAGGGACCTCAAAAGATCATCTAGTCCAGTCCCCCTGACACAGTAGGATCACCTAGACTGAGCCACACAGGAACACATCCAGTTGGGTCTGAAACATCTGCAGTGAAGGAGACTCCACAACTCCCCTGGGCATCCTGTTCCAGTGCTCTGTCACCCTTACAATGAAGAAGTTCCCTCTGATGGAACGTCTTTATGTGGAACGTCCTATGTTCCAGTTCACACCCATTGCCCCTCTTCCTATCACTAGATGACATTGAGAAGAGCCTGGCATGCATGTCCCTGACACTCAGAGGTCATTTCTTCAGATTCATGATTGTACTCGATTGCAGGAGATGATACATGTCATCTCTCCTCCTTGGAGCTGGCCTCTGGAAACTCAGGTTACTGGTATCCACTCCAATAATCACACCACAAATTTTGTGCCTCAGACATCAAGTATTTCTTTGGTAAAAAAAAAATTCACTTCTAGTAGAAGGACAAGAATTTCCAAAAGGAGTTATTGCCCTTCTTTTTGTTTGTTGAGGTAGGGTTAATCTGTCTTAAATGTGTTCGTGATAGTGTTTTTCTAAACCATTTTCCCATGTCCTATAGGCTGGCCAGGTTGAAGGCTGAAGCAAAGAAGAAACGTGAGGACAGGTTGCTGATGGAACATATGAAGTCTCAAGAGAAAGAGATGAGAAAGGAGGCGCTGGCAGTTCAGTTCAAAGAGTGGAGAGTGGATGTCAGTGGCAGAATACCAGTTGCAATGGTAACCAAAGATTATTTTTGTTAATAATTTTTATTAACAACATACATACAGCTAACATATTCTGTATGAATACATACAGCTAAGACTGCTCCAGACAGGAGGAAAAGGAAGTCTGTGATAGTGCTGCCATCTGCACTGGCAAGGCAGCATGGAGCACCAGGGTGGGAATGGCTCTGACATGCCTTAGGGACAGGCTGCAGGTTGTTGTGTGTCACATAGCCTCTCCAAGCCAAGCTTCCTCACAAGCAAGTGAAAGGATTACACTGTGCTCTCCACAGAGGTCCTGGGAAGCTAAATGCCCCCAACAGGGTACTCTGACATTCCTGAGGTTGACAGATACCTATTTCATCACTGAATGCCCTTCTCTGCAGATTGCTGTTCCTCAAAATCCCCTTAATAAGGTCCAGGGTAACCAATCTTGCTCTCCTGTGGCCTCCATGAAATCTTTCTACCCCTGTGACTCATACAAATGAATACTGCAGATCATAAATGATGAGATTTGCAGTAATTGTAGTACATCTCCTGGTACAAGTGTCCCTCTTACAGGTCTCAAAATGTCCCTGGGAAATGGTCCTGTGGTTTTACACACAGCCCAGCACTGATTAGGTCCACATTAAACAGGGCCCATCCCTGTGTGGAAGAAGCATGGCTGGCTCATATGACTAATTATTTTAGGTGATTTATGTAGTGATTGCCTCTTGTTGTCTGCATCAAATAGGCCATTGCCTATTACTTTGTTACCTTGTAGGTTCAGAGTGCCCTGAAGTCTTTTCTGGATGTCATTGCCTCTGCTCCCGTAGATGTGAGAAACAGTAAGTTTCTGTTATGTCTCCTTTAGTTTTATTTCTATAATCTGAATTTTGATGCAATCTGTGGGCAAACTGCAAATGGATTTGATAACAGGCGGTGAATTTCTAAAGGTAGTTAGACCAGCTATAGTATGAACCATGCATCTTCAGAGAGATTGGAAACAGACAGAACCACCATGTGGCTCATTAAGATGATATTGAAAAGTAAAAATATCTTTAAGAGACATAGAAAGATCAGATGCAAGGCCTTTCCACTCACATCCTGCATTATCCAGGTATTGCCATGTGCTTATCATTAGTTTTAACAATTGCTGTCACATCATTTGCCTACTGTATCTCACGATGTTCCTTGTCTTATGGGAGGTCTTGGAAATCCCAAAGACAGCTTGGTATGCCAGGAGGCATGGAGGAAAGGTAGGACCAAAAAAATGAAAGTCCAATAGTGCCATTATCTTTGATGTTTTCAGGGGAAATGCTTTCCTAATGCTCAACCAGATGGGCTCATCTTGCCTAGCTGTTCCCTTTGCCAGTCCCAGGCGTGCCAGTGACACACAAGGGCGTCTGTACCAGGGCACTCGGCACAGAAGTGATTTCCATAATTCCTGCCCACTGTATAGAGCTTACATTTGACCTCCCTGAATAATGATAATTGAATAGATAGAGCCAGGAACATCGAAGTGGCAACACACAGCCTGATGCCAGCCCTTTTCATTGGGAGTCTGTAAGGATCATCAATAATAATCACAAATCTGCCTGTGCTGGAAGGCGGGATGATAAGAAGGGAGCTCCAGAGTGTATTTCTGCTTGCTGCTGGAGTCACCTCTGTCTACAGTTTGCCCTTGCTCAGCCCTTTCTATATTACAGAATTGCTCCTCTGAGTAATCATTCGGTATTGATAGTATGTTGTGTGAATGCCAAACACAGCCCTCATGCTCCTGCTGTGGTGGCTGTGGCTCTCCAGGGTGAGCAGACAGTGGGATGTGAGACTGAGAAGCAAGTTTCTGCCCAGATGTTTGCTCTTAGATGCTGAAGGTGTTTTATGTCATATTTCACTAAAAGTCTGGCTTCATTTCTTGATGTTCTTCGTTTAATAGCATCCAATATACATTAACAGAACATTAAACTTTGCTTTAGAGTTCAATAAACATAATGAACAGTTTGGGAATGTCTTAACAAACAAGAAATAAATGCGTTCTGTGGTGAATTTTCTCATTATTGATACACTGCAGAAGAAAGAACAGAAGAGTAAACCCTGTAGAAGCAGCACTTCTGTGCTCAAAGACCTCATTCAGAAACGTGTGTAGACGTTTCATACATCTTCTCAGCTCCAATACATCAATCTAGAAGCTGACCAAAGGATAATTCTGGTAGAACTATTCCTACATCACTTCTTGGGAAAATTATGGAGATTTTCAGGTTCCACTCTTACAAAGCAGAATCCATGTGCCTGGAATTTTAAAGTAGTTTAATCTTTTTGTTAAATCGCAACTCATTTCTTCCTTCACACAATTAGTTGTAAGTACCGTTCACATCATTGCAATTTGCACCAACATACATTAAGAGTAAATATGACCCTACGGCTCTGAATAGGTGAGCACGGATTCTCAGCAAAACAAATACACAACAATCAGCTTTAAACAGCCTCCATACGGTCAGATCTTTCAGCTACTGTATGGGATAACCTCAGATAAATGTAATCCAGCATGCGTGACTTGGTCTAGGTGATCCTGCTGTTGCAGGGGGATTGGACTAGATGATCTTTGGAGGTCCCTTCCAATCCACAATGATTCTATGATGCTATGATTCTATGAGAAAGTTAATGTAACGTGCAGTGTGCAAAGAAATGTGTACAATATGCAAAACATCACTGTTCTAAACCACTATCCCTTCATTCTTCTCTAGCCATCTGCGACAAGAAGCTGGAAATTGTTGACACGTTGGAAAAAAAATTAAATGTAGATGAATTCATTGAGGTGAGAAATAAGAGCATCCCACTCAGAATATGATGTTTATCACAAATTAGTAGCATTTCCCTGGGAATAGCTGAGATAAATAAGTGAAGGTGTTCACTTCTCCAGCATCTCAGGTAACTGGTTGTATCAGGACAACACACATGCTGTCTCCTGCCTCTGCTATCACAGAGCTTCCATTCTGGCCAGCAAGGGGCTAGTGCTTTGCTTTCCTCATTGCTGCAGCCTGAGAAGTGTTTTCTAGGACGTCCTTCTCAGTCCCTTTTTAGAATGCCAAAGCCCTGAATCACTTGTGAGTTCAGAATTTTTACTGGCTGCTCAAGGGAGGTTCCATGTCCCCATAAAACCATTAGCCTGAGGTTATTACTACTGTCCCCAAGTGTTATTTATTCTGGTTAAGTTCTATTAACCATACAAAAACCTAACACGAGATGAACTCGGATGAGCTGTTCTGCCATTTCTCCCTGAATCTTAACTGCCCTGGACCGTAAGAAAAGTGCATTGATGTCATAAATGTGTAAGAATCGTAATCAGGCTAAAAAATAAACAGTTTTAAAATCAAAAGGTGTCACTGAGAGTGACAGTGTTTTTAACTCACCACAATTAATAAAGGCAGTTGGAAGTTTCACTCCACTCTTCATCAGTTTGAAAACAACCAAATCAGTGCAAACTGTGTTTGCTGAACCGCTGCGCAGGCCAAGCCTTTGCCAGCCATTTCTGCCTACAATAGAGCTAAATGCTAAGGCTGGGTAGTTAAACCTGGGAAAAGGCATGTTCAGAACAGAAATGCTGACAGACGCCCAGCTGCAGCGGTGCTGGTGGGTGCTGTTACGATAATGAAAAGCAGAGTATCGAGCAGCTGCGCAGAGACTGATTTCAAGCAACTGTGTGTCATTTCTGTGCCTTCTTTGCTCTCAGGAGACTCACAGCTTCGGTATTTTGCAGACATGCATTTTCCTGCTAACTTGTTGAAAGCTTTTTTAGGCATGAAATGAGGTATTTTTAAATTTAACCTCACAATAACTGCATTTAATTAAGAAAACTATTTGGTTAATGGGAGCCCAGAGAATTGCTTTTGTCACGGAAATGAAGCATCAGTCCGTAACCATAACCGCTGTCGTACGTGCTTAAGCAGTGAATGAATTAATGCTCCATTAGCATTAGAAAAATATTTTTAAATATATTGTGTGCACTCTGTATTTTAACTCAATTAAAGATAGGACAACAGAGATAAGAAGTATGAAAGACATGGACTGTCAAGCTGTCTGGTGTATCGGCCAGTGCAACATCATTCTCAGAATATATTTGCTGAAGCTTTTTTCCAAGCTGCGTTTAACTGAATCCGATGATGAAGCTTTCATCACTTCTCTTGGTAACCCGTTCCATAATCACAGGCCTGGTTCTCAGGACAGGGCTGCTTTGAATCTTCATGACAATTTAACTTTGTTCATCAGCTGGCATCATCCACCTCTCTCTCCACACTGGTCTAGGCCCTTTCACACATGGAAAATGTTGCTTCATGATGGACCTTAAAATTAAATGCTACTTTTCTTTTTCCTTCCCTGAATTCAGTGTTGTTGGGGTTGCTTAAAGGCTGTTAGAAACTTGGTAGAGAGACCTCACATGTTGTTGTTGGGGGTTTTTTTGAATGTGCAAAAGTAGTGGCTGTCATATTTTTACATCCTTCTTGACATGGGGTCTTGCTTATGGGGTCTTTCATATTTAAAGCATTTAAATCTGAGATACAAGTCCTTGCTAGTTTATTGCACAGCCTTTGTACTTGAACACGCAGAAGCCCTAGCTGTCTAACAAAGCTATGGACATAAAATATTTGCATTGCCTTTGTAGAGTCAGAAGCAGGCTTTAAAGGTGACATTATTTTCCATGATTGCATATGGCTTCCTCAATTTCTATTGAGATCAGTAGGAGCTGAAAAAGGAAAGATCTGCTGTTGTTGATGATAATATGTGCACAAACCACAGCAAGGTTCCTCGCTGGACTGCAGAAAGGAGGTGTGCCAGCTTTCTTCTGATGGGTGTCAAGCTCTCGTGGTTAATAATAAATAAATGTACATTGCTGTGTACAGGACTTCACTCAGCAGAGCTCCTTACACACTTCAGCTAAGAAAAGCTCCTGACTATGATAGTTCCTCATGCCCACAGAGCTGAACATACGCTTCTAAAAATCTTCCTGTGAAGCTGTTAGACAGCAGTATTAATACATGAGCCTGTGGATGTGTCATCAAGATGACAAACTAAATAACAAGCTGCTTGTCCAACCTGCCTCCTCCCAACTGCTGTCACCTTTAAGGTTCATCTGTCACAGGGTTCAGGGTTGTAATGACTCTGAAAAGCTGGTAGATACACGTAGCCCCAGATCTGCCACCTTCTCTCCAACCCACCTACATTCTCTCACTTTTCATGCTGAAATGCTGAAAACCCACCCATTGACTAAGGAGTCCTTCTTTCCCACCAGCCACCCCTCAGGCTGTTGGCTGCTGCTCTTCTGCTCTTCCTCTCCTTTCCACTTGTCCCACATATTTGGAAATCATGCAATACAGACATGAATGGTAATGACATTTATTAATATTTCATTTTGTTAATGCCTGTGCAGCATTTCGACAAGTCCAGGATGTTCTAGCACTGATGTCAGGTATCCATACTCTAAAAATGGGATAATGGGAAACACCTTGTGTTTTGGAAATTCCCTCTTTTAACTGTATGGGCTCCCTGTGACAGAGTCTGGCTCTAGAAACTTGCTCTAATAATTCAGCACAGGCTTTGGGATTGTGGTTTGTTTTGATGGCCGTTATTATTTATGTCATGCACACCACATTTTTAGAACCATACTGCTTTTGCTCATAAAAACCACATGGCTATAAATCCAAAGTGTTAAAGTGTCTCCAAGGCTAGACTTTAAAATAAATCTCATGTCAGTAGTACTCCTGGTGTCAGAGGATGTAGGTGACAGCAGGCTTGTTTTCAAAAGGTTCTTTCCTTTTCTGTTGTGTCCGGACTGGTTCTCTAAACACCGAAATCATGGGTGATGGTCATTTTGTGGCATTGGAGAACTGACTGTCAGCTCTGCAAAACCTATTGACTCAAAATGCCTCCTTGAAGTAAAGTCAAGAATACTAAATGATACAGAAAACTATGGAGAATGTATTTCCTCCCCGCGATAACCTTATTCAAGCAATGACATTCCATGGGAGGGATTCTGATCCAGCATCGCTGAATCACTGAGCATGATGAGTGACCTCTGAGCCAGGACAGAAACTGTTCAAGACGCGTTTGTGCAGTTCCTGGCACAACACTGTCCCAGACTTGGAGAATATTGCTGCTTCTGAAAGCAAACACAGTAGGCAGTGGAGCTTTTATGCACCAAGTGTGTGTTATGCCAGCAGATTAAACTACAAATTCCTATATGTTTTGTTGCATGCAATAGACTTTTTTTAGGTTAAAATACTAGAAGAAAGCTAACCACTTACACTGCTGCTTTCTCTCTGCAGTTCGTCCATTCCTACACTGAACAGTTTTCAAATGACATGTTCAAAGAAGTCCTAAAGCATCTCTGTCAGTGTGCTGGTGACTTCCGAGAGGCAATAAGACTTGATATGCGGAGGCGAATGTTTGCTGATCTCTTCCAAGTTTGTGATTATGCAAAGGTAGGCAAAGCAGCTCTCAACCTAATTTCAAGACGGTGATGCTTCCAGTTTGGTATTTCGCTGGGTCACTGCTTTCTTTTTAACCTTCACCACTCTAGATGCTCTCTTTATGCTTACTCAGCATTATCCCAGAGGACAATAGCTGCTGTATTGTCTTCAAATTTATACTTCTTAGGCACAGAAGTAACCAATAACCTATAAGCTGTTGGCTAATTACAAACTGAATAACCTCTAGTGATGACTTGAAGCAGAAATTTGATGATTCCAGACAAGAAATTATCCAGTCTTTACTACCCATTCCCCACAGCACCTTCAGAATGGCTGAGTGCTAATTTGTCTGTTCAGCCCTATTTCAGCAAAGATTATCTGGTACAGATTTACTTTAACAAATATCCACATTGCTACTATAGTCACATAGAATGTGTTAATTATGTTGCATCAAATTATACCCCTTTAGGGCTTTTATCAGTGAATCTCATAGTTTAAATTTTAAATGCAAAAACTTTACGGTCTCTCAGAGAAAAGTTCAGTGAATCTTGGCCACACTTTATGGACAGGAAATTGAAACACGGGAAGGCAGTTACAGAGCTGGAAATGGAACTCCAAAGCTGTAATTTGGTTTTCAGCAGCTCTGAACTCTATCTATTATCCTCTGAATGCTCCTGCATCCCCATTAAAAAAACAAAACACAAGCTAGACTTAGAAAACCAGTAAATAGGAGCTGAAGAATCAATGGCATAAGCTATTGCTACAAACTTGGGCTTCATCCAAGAAGTGTGGTACTTGTGAGTAGCCTCAGTTAGGCAGATGCTAGCTGCTACATGGCAAACGGTTGCCATAACCTTACAGTTTTCTCCCCTGCAAAAGTTATATCTTCCACCCAGCGCTCCTCCAGTCATGTTTAGAGCAGGTCTACCCAGAATGAACTGTGCTGTACAATGTCATGTTAATAATGTCATTACCTCTGTGAGAATGGAATTACCAAGCACGTTTCAACACCAGTGGTGTGTTTTAGAGACTAGCAAGTGAGCTGCTATTCTGGGGATGAGGGAAGATATGTGTCTACTTCTCAGCTTGAAGACATTTCATTTTCCTTTTGCTCTGTCAAGAAGAGCTAAGATGGATCCTCCTGGGTACAGTAATACATAAAGCCAAGTTCTGTCTTCGCCACGCATTTTGAAAGGATCCCTTTCCCTTTCATGTTTTAATGTGACTTTCTTCCTACTATTTCTGTGGCAGTAATCACTAGCTCCATGCTAGTAATCCCAGTGGAATCTCAGAGACAAAGAGCCAAAAATACTGGCACAACATAACAAGAGTGAGCAGCTATCAGCTTGGATGCCATCGCTGCCCAAAAAAGAGTCATCAGAGCACAAGCATGATTGCTGTTTCCAGCCTCCAAGGAAGCCTTGCTCTGCAGACTGAGTTTGCTAAGTTGTACTGTGGACCAGGCAGTTCATTTAAATCTGACCTGGTTTCTTTTGTATAGCTCTAATAGGTCCTGCCTGCACCCACAGGGAGGCTAAAAAATGCAAACTGTCCCAAGGACTTCCACCGCCTGAATGGGATCCCTTACCTGTAGTACTCGTGCAGCAAAGCAGAGCAAAGCAGTTGTTTTTGTTCCTAATTTACATGTGTTGGTAGCAGGCAGTTATTCCAGTCTGCATGGCGAGTGCGGCTGGCTGCCTTGGCACACTGCAATTAGGGCTGGGGAGCTGAGAAAGCAGTGTTTAAATTACAGTCAAATTAGAAGCTGTCCACAGGATCGTTACTGTGATTTCAGATGCCTGCATCCAGCAGGATGGCAGCTCAGCAACAACAGCCAGGACTATATAGCAAAGCAGAAACTTTTCAGGACAACACCAGAACACAGTTGAATCACTGGTCTAATGCCCCCAAAGGCAATGGCTCTGGGGATTTTAAGCTTATTGTCTCTCAGTGCTCACATCTATAAAGTACAGTTTCTTTTATAGGTATAACAGAATCTTCATTCATTTTCAGGGATGTTTTAATCCTGGGATCTTTAAATGCAGTGAATTTAGTCAGAGATTAGTTTTCAAACTAATGAAGTTTGAGACACGTCCATTACCATCCTTGCAGTACAGCAACAACAAAGTCTGCCTTTTCTTGACCTTTCGTGAGTGTCTGTTCTTCTCATCTTGCTCACTGACAAGTATGTGATGTTCAAGATACACACATCACATTTCCAGAAATACAATCGAGTGCTTAAACACTGACCTCTCACTGATTAAGTGGCTAGTCTGGTTCAGTCTGTTGCTAAAGAAATGCCTCGTAGATCACAGAGCATTGCTGAAAGCAACTGAGAATCATCACCAGCCAATATCTAGATGACAAGAAGATTATTAGGTGAGTGTGTTTTGACTCTGTAGCCACTAAAGTTGGCACTCGTTGACAGCAGAGACAAGTTTTGGGCAGCTGTACAAACACAGATGGCCACTATTATTCACAGCAGGGATGGTACCTGTCCTGTCAACAAGGTTTGGTACGAAAGGCTGATTGGCAGGAGCCCTTCACCAGTCAGATAAGAAGTGACCTTTGCTGTGAAGTTATAAACATGACCTTTGCTGGTAAATGTAAGAACCCAGAGATACTGTAACTGACTATAGGACCTTGGAACTGGTTTTGCAGTGTGCCCAGGTGGCCAAGAACGCCAATGGCATCCTGGCCTGGATTAGAAACTGTGGGTCCAGCAGGAGTAGGGAGGTGATTGTCTCCCTGTACTAAGCACTGGTGAGGCTGCACCTTGAGTACTGCATCCAGTTTTGAGTACCTAAGCACAAGAGAGACATCAAGGAGCTGGAGCAAGTACAGAGGAGGGCAATGAAGCTGGTAAAGGGCCTGGACAATAAATCTTATGAGTAGAGATTGAGAGAGTTGGGGCTGTTCAGTTTGAGGAAGAGGAAGCTAAAGAGAGACCTCATTGCTCTCTACAACTATCTGAAAGGACATTGTAGAGAGGTTGGTGCTGGTCTCTTCTCACAGGTAATTAGTGACAGAACCAGAGGGAAGGGCTTCAAGCTTCAACAGTGTAGAGTTTAGGCTGGACATCAGGAAAAAATTCTTCATGGAAAGAGTGATCAGGCACTGGACTGGGCTGCCCAGGATGGTGGTTGAGTCACCATCCCTTGATGCGTTTAAAAATCACTTAGATGTAGCGCTGGGGGATGTGGTTTAAGGGTGAACTTGTAGATTAGGGTTCATGGTTGGAGTAGATGATCCCAAGGGTCTTTTCCAGCCTGAACGAGTCTATGATTCTCCCCTCTTATATAGATAGCTTTACTGTGACACGTTCCTTCCAAGGTAAGTTATAAGGAAAATTGTCCTGAAAAAAGAGAGACCTCTGGTAGAGTAGCAAATTTGTTACACATTGTAAATGTTAAACCAAGGTGGAAAATACATCCCTAATTAATTTTCAGTAATTTCTGAAAAGGAATTTACTATTTGAAACACTGTCTAAAAATAGTATTAAGGATTTTTATTCATCTAAATCATTAAAAGCCTCTAGAACCTGAATTACCTAAATTCTCCATGTATATTACTTTCAAGACAACAGAAGGGTACCTGAATTCCACACCAGCATTTTTCTTTTCTTTTCGATAGTGCTTCATTCATTCATTTATCTTTCCAAGAAAACAAAGCTTTGCATTCGTGCTGCCAGCAGATTAATGTGACGAATAACTGCTGAGGAAATTTAATAGTAAAATTAAGTGAAAGGCTGAACATTTTCGATTCAGATAATACTGAAGGAAGAATCCAAATATTTCTCAATGATCTGTTAAAAGCTTCAAAATACATTCAGATTTTTTATATTGACTAAACGGCTGCAGACTCTGGTCTGGTAGAATCAACAGAAAACCAAACGGCAGAAGGAAATGTTTGCTTGGGAGTGTGCAAGATATTTGTATATTAATGTGCAGAAGATGAAGGTAGTGGGAATCAGGGCCTGCATCTTGTATGTTTAGGGACAAAATTCAGCGATTCCAAACCCACACATGGCTGAAATTCAACGGTAATTTCCAGCATATTCTGACCAGCGGGAGTTTAGCTAGAGCAGTCTGAAACAGTAAAACTGAACTGGACAGAAGGCTCCATTTCAGTTCTGATCCCGTCCTCAGCATTTGCCAAAAAGCTTTCGATCCCCTTTAGAGGAAAGGCATTGCAGTAACATAAAATGTGATTTATTCACCTAGTTTTCCGTATCAACTTCCTCAGGAGGCACTTCCCCACTAAGTGATGGGTATCTCAGTTGTTTTCAAATCCCCTGTTCCTAAACATGGATGCTGTTAATTACAGTTCTAGGTAGTGAACGGCTCAGTCACCTTGAGCTTGTTTCCAGAAAAGAGCAGCAAACCTCTTCCTTTATTTCTTCAGCCTAAAGGCAGGAAAAGTTCACAAAGAATGGAAAGCTTGGTGAATTTAGCGTTTTGCAGTCTTTAAAAGGAAAATATGAAAAGGAAGTAAATAATTCAGTTGGAAAGCTGCTTGCTACAAATATTTAACTTAAGTAAATCTGTTCTCTGATTAACTACTGTGTCTCACTGACAGGAGAGAGATGATAAAGGTGGCAGGACTTAAATAATGACAACAGGGATTCACCACAAAATGGAACAAGGATGATAGGACAAGGGGCAATGCATGTGAGCTGGAACACAGGAGCTTCCACATAAATATGAGAAGGAACTTCTTCCCAGTGAGGGTGACAGAGCACTGGAAGGGGCTGCCCGGGGGGTCATGGAGTCTGCTTCTCTGGAGACGTTTAAAACCTGCTTGGACCTGCTCCTGCGTGACTTGGTCTAGGTGATCCTGCTCTGGCAAGGAGATTGGACTGGATGATCTTTCGAGGTCCCTTCTGATCCCTAATGTTCTGTGATTCTGTGAAAACTTGAGATCATTACATTTGCTTTACTCTTTAAACTCACTGTTTCCAGATTGGAAAAGATCTATTTCATTGTCTTTTTCCGGTTTTATTGTCTGTATGCACACCCTGAGCAATAAGGATGTCATAAACACTGTGTGTTCCTCTGCACTGGAACTACAGGTACCCCTCTCACCTCTGTGGTCAGATGTGCATGAGCTCTTAAAGGAAATTAGAGAGGTTGTCATAATAGCTCTGATTTTTGAACTAATTATTTTCCCAGGCCAATACATGAAAGCTTGCAAGGAAATGGTGGGACAACAAAATCAAACTACAATGTGCAGTCCCTGACATAATGTAGCCTAACGTGTAAAAAATTATTCCATATTCTGTCAGGCAGTCAATATCTGTCCTGAAAGTGTGAAATGCTGGAGCTTTGATCTTTACATGAAGAGCTCCTTTGGCAGAAGTGGTTACAGTCATCTCACTGTAATTTGTCAAGAATATGCAAGAGGATGTGGCTGTAAAGTGATATGTGTAAGGAGTTTCAGATTTGCCCAGAGAAGGGATTTTTGCTGCTATGAAATCAATTCACTTCTTTGAAATTTATACTGATGTTCTGGTAATGGGTAATTTACGGTCACAGGTAATTCTTAGTTAATGATGCCTTTGTAGTGCTTCAAATGTTGGTATAAGTCCCAAAAACCAGAAAAAAAAAGCAGTAATTATGATCTTTTTGTCTAGGTTGGTCTCTTAGACAGACAAAAAATAGTAGCCTTGCTCATAGACTTCTATGACAGAAGCCCTGTGATCTCCAAGAGGGGATTCACTAACCCCAGACAGTGTAAGTATATGGGATGTTTCAATTGTGGTTAAAACACTGGGAGGTCACACGGGGTTATATGGTTAATATATAGTTTATACGTGTTACTAGAAATGGACTGAGCTTAAAAAAGGACCCAAATGAATGCTGCGACCTACACACCATAATTTGCAAACATGTTTTGCAAACTGTGATGCAATGTTCAGAAATACCTCAGCATCCCAAACTTTTCCTTCCTACAAAATTCTGAAGTGCCTTTTGGAAGCAGATTTAAAGAGAAAATACATTCCTGAAACAATTGTTCTTTTTTAATGGGTGATATTAGAAGTGAATTTTGTCTTTACAATAAAATTTCTCCAGGAACATGGAAAAATAGCAAAAAAAACCCAGAGAATCATCTACATGGGTTTTTACATATTTTAAGGTATTGGACACTAATTGATTGCTAAGATCAAATATAAAGCAAAGCAGAGCTTTCCTTCTTAGTATGGAGAACTGTGAAACATGATAATTATTTCGAAAGAAGTATGGTTTAATCTTCAATAAGTGCAGTTCTCTGCAGGCAAAGACATTAACCTGAAGTTGTGAGGTTCTGAGATGGATGTTGGCAGGAGGTACTTTCTGATAGTTTGGATTTGCTTGGGGATACCTTTTTTTTACTTTAAATTTTCTCATGCAATACTGAAGAACATAAACCCACCACAAACTATCAACTTTTAAATACTTTTTTCTATTTTAGGGCCAATAATTGACCTGCAAGAGATTGAACTTGTGGATTTATGGGGAGACCTTAACCAGGAAGTTTGTGAGGAATTTGGTGAAAAGTTAGGCTTGTCTCAAACAGGAGTTTCTGAGGGAGAGATTTTAGCACACGAATCTGCAGATGATGTTAGAAATGGCACATACAGAACTGGTGTCAGAGAAGGTAATTTTCAACAAGTAGGTATGAGAGAAGCTGAGACTGGAGGAATTCCTAAGGAAGAAAGCCATGCAGCAGAATCAAGTGATGCTGAGTTGAGAAAGGAAGGCGCTGCGTCACCAGTGAAAAGCACTGATTTTCAAGGTAGTGATTTGGATGGAGATACCATACACAGTGAAAAACCCAGTTTCCATGAAGGCATCAAAACTGAGGGTCAAATTGAGTCTGCAGGTGTAGGCATAGAGGAGGAAACTTTCTCAGGATCAGCTTCTACTGTGCACAGTCTCAGTAGAGATGGAAGACCGACAGAAGCAAACAGGGAAGAAGGTTATTGTATCTCAGATGGAGAACCTGGCTCAGAAGGGCGAGTTAGTCAGGGAGAGGAGAGAGCCAACACAATTTCAA
Source organism: Rhinopomastus cyanomelas (assembly GCA_013400115.1). Classification (NCBI taxonomy): domain Eukaryota; kingdom Metazoa; phylum Chordata; class Aves; order Bucerotiformes; family Rhinopomastidae; genus Rhinopomastus; species Rhinopomastus cyanomelas. The sequence goes on from VXBP01004622.1 coordinate 1,504,678, forward strand.
GACCAACACCTGAAGCTACAGCCATGACCATAGAAGACAGAGCTGGGGCAGACATGGATGTCATTGATTCAAAGCAGGATGCGTCAGTTACAGAGGTTGTGCGAGGAACTCCTGCAAGAAAAGAGAGTTTTTCCAGGCAGCAAGGCAGCCAGTTTGGCCAACAGACAAGCTTGGAGACAAGGCTGCAGGATGAGGACCTTCTGCAAGACCAGGGTAAAGGTAAAACATTCTTTATTCTGACAGACCTTAATCTTTTTCAACATATACATTTGGACTGGTTTAACTACAGGTGTGGTTTTAAGCCATTTCAAAACTATTGAAAGCATGTGAGTGATTCCTGAATACATAGCACCACAAATGTTGGTATCTTCTCAGCATGGTGTCTTCTGCCAAGGCTTCAGAGTGTTCCGCTCATGGGAGGGCAAGTGAGTCACTTTGCTGGTGATCTGTATTCAAAGCACTGAGCAGACACTTTAATTCAGGTAGGGACTTTCTGAAGCAGTAGCATTTTTATAATAAGGAGAAACTTTATGTTCTGTTTCAGTCTGTAATATTAATGTAACGAGACAGGAACCTGAGCATGTTAAATACAGAAATGACTTAGTAATTTTTAGACTGCGATTGCTCGTAGGGAGGTAACTTATGAGATCATATAGCAAGAACCTTTTATTTTAATCGCTCACTGTGTTTCCAATGGAATATCATCCTTCTTAATTGTGTCCAAAGGCCTTTGCTCTAGCAAGGCTGTGGTCGAGCAACTGTGTGTTTCCTGAGTCATTTAAGGACCAACCTTGTTGCTCTTGTGTCTGACAGTTTAAAACATTGCAAGAGTTGGGTCTACACTGACAGAGTGGTGTAGTGACAAGACTTAACACATGAAGAGCTCTAAAGCTGATGGTACAGCCAGTTGGTACCTGCAGCTCTCTGTGGTTAACTTCCAGGACACAGCAGTCACCTGCCATTCAGCCAGTCCCTGGAAGCTCATCCTACATTGTTTGGGGCACATGCTACACCCATTGTCAGAGCATATTCCTCCTGTGTTCTCACAGAAATGATGGCGTCGCAGTGCAATGCTTTTTGGGAGAGAGCTGGATGAGAACAAGAAGTCTGAGAACCATTTTGAACCTATCTTGGAAAAGAATTTATCTTACTGCTCTTCCTAAAATGCTTATTTGTAGCTGGGCTTAAGAAATGTCACATTGGCTGGGTGAATTTCAGGAAGCAGTATTTTCACTCAATAAAAGTAAATAGCTACTGATAACAGAGGTAACTCCAGAGACACAGAAGTCGAACTTACATATTAATCAGCAGGGCATTCAGATCAGTAAACTCTGGTTCACAAAAGATTTCTTTTTAAAATTGCAGGTGCAGCATGCTCAGAGAGACAGGATTCCCCAGGTGAAGGTAGTCAGGAGTTTGAAGAGCCATGGTCAGGTGATTGCTCACATAACCTCTTTTCAACCTCTCTAGAAACTACAGCTTGGAAAGATGTATTTAAAGGCTTTTAGAAAAGCTGTATCTTTAATCTTGTTTAAAAGCTGATATGATTGCAGGGTATATGTTGTCTTTCATCAGGTGATCTTCTGACCTATGACCTAAGTTGCAGCTATGGAGCAAGAACTCGAGAGGACTGGAAGTGTGAGAATATGAGATTTCCAGGTATTCAGTCACAAAGTTTGTGTTCAGTTGGGCACACGGTGGCTGGCAGTGCCCGCAGATGTGCCACTGCTGCTGGGGGCTGGGAGTTTGGGCAAGGACACAAATGCTAATTCTCAAAGCTGCCTTCAAGGTAAGAGCAGTGCAGTCTTTGTGTTGGCAGGCTGCTTGCTGTACAACAGTAATTTCAGCTCATCTACACTCAGTGATTTGACCTGATTGTGTGATAACAGCCATGCTAGACTGGAGCATAAAAATGCAGAGATGCAATTAGAAAAGTACAAGCAGATTAAGGCCCTTAGTTAGCATGGAGTCAGTCCATATTCAGCTGTACTCTCTCTGAATAAGAAGTGCAGGATTGAGAATGACATTGCCCACTGCCATGTGTCTGGCTTCAGGCAGTGACACACTGTGCTTTCTGCCTTTCAGACTTATGTCCCATCATGGCTGAGATTCAGAACCGTTGGGCTTCTCATACTAGGAGTGCCTTTGATGAAAGCTTCCTCAACCTGCCACAGTTTGTACAGCTCATGGAGACATTTGTTGGTGAAAACATTTCTCTGCCTACTGTGAAGAGGCTTATTGCATTTATCAAAGAAGAATACAAACAGACAGAAGAGAAAAAAACAGAACAACTAGAAAAAGTAAATATTTATAAGTTTTGCTGATCCCATGTCCAAACAGAAAACAAGCAAATGCCTGCAGACACTGACAAAGTCAACTCATAATCTCATGCTGGCAGAGCTATTCACTTGCAGCCTTGCATTCTCTATTTCGAGAGACCTTTTACCCCTTTGTTTTCATATGGATCCTCCCTCCCTAGCCTGTAGCTCTGGAAGTGATGACAGACTCACCCTGTAAGAAGTTGTCTGCCTGTTCTGGAGCCCAGCTCAATGAGACAGCAGGTTGATAGTTAATTGTGAAAGAGCTCAAAACATTCCATTCTGCTTATTCACATTCATAATGCCAAGAACCTGATCTCTGCGCTGGTATGTACAGATGAGATTGTGGATGGTTTGGGCAGGATTTTGAAATAAGTGTGTTTGGTTTTGCTCTGTGCATGTCATTGTGTGAATGTGCACTTGCAGCTTTGTTTAAGTTACAAGGTGCTCTAACCATCCAATAAAACAAAGTGTTTCCCTTCAGCACAGCATCAGGGTGCCCAGTATCACTTCACGGTACAGATGTATTTTGTGGTGGGTCTGTCCACAGTAGCCTCTCTAGCTGCCCTTTTCCCAGACCTCTTTCTAGTTTCCCTCTGTGCTGCTGACCTAATTCGGATGAGATATTGGATCTGACGGCTCTACTGTCCTCACACTGAACACAACACACACTGCCAGTAGTTTGGCCTTTGAGAGAATTTCACTGTGGCCATTTATCTCTGCATGCTGTGCAAAGACTGAGTTTAACAGACATATTGTATGCACATTTGCTTGGAACCCACACACTTGAGAGCAGCAGCAGCAAAATAACAAGGTATGGAAATAGAAGCTGTCCCATTGTTGGGTGTTACTGACAAGTGATTAGTTCTTGCTGGGAAGACATTTGCATTCTGAGAAACTTGCACTTACCTGAGCTGCTCTCACCTTAGATCCAACTTGGGCTTCATTTGTTCCCTGAGAAATAACCCTCTGCAGTGCTGATTCAGCCTGGTTTGTGTTTCCAAACACCTCCCAGGTCTGAGCTGTGTTTGTACAGATTTGGCCTGACCCAGAGCAAACCCTGTATTTTCCATATCTGAGTAAACACTGAGCATCCACATCCAGCAGTTACTAAGGACCAGCTGTTCCTCTGTTGTAGGTTCAACGCATCTATCGCTTGGCCCGATGGAAACTGCTTCTGGAGGCGCTTTTTGAAAAGTGGGACAACAATGCATCTGGGTTTCTGGACCTGGAAGAGGTAGATGCTGTTTTGAGCACATACAAGGAAGGGATGGAAAAAGAGGCTTTGAGGAAGGGTAAGGAAACAACTCTGCTCTGACAGAGCAGTGTCAACACCGTAGGCCTTGAATCATTCAATGACAGTGCTAATGAAGTAGTTGGCAAGCAGCAGTCACTTTTGGTTTTGTAAACAGTCATGAGCACACACAGTACGATGCATAAAATGGGAAGGAACACTTACCAGACCTACTTGTTAATGTGTAGCTCCATCCCCTCCTCCTGTGTGGACCTCTCTGCGACAGATTCCCAGTCCAGGGTGGCCCAGTGCTTTCAGGACATTGTGATGTGTAGAAAAATAATTTCAACTGTAACACACAGTGTATAGTTGTGATATGGCAGTGAGAAACACGTGGACAGCCCAAGGACATACTTTGCACATTTAGTCCAGCCTGCTTGCTGTTTTTAATAGATAAATTTTACTGTGCTGTGTGCAGGAACCCATCTCTTAGGAGAGAAGACGAGGTTTCCTTACGGATCTCAAACAGCCTTTAGTAATCCACTGTGTTTCACAAGTCTCGTGGATTAGACAGCAACTTCAAGTCTCACTTGTCTGGTGGCTCATTTGTCAGAAGAGTAAACTTAGCAAATTTGGTCCTTGACAGAGCAGACTTGGGTCAGACAGGAGTGCTGCATGTTCATCTGGACCTGTCTGGCAGCCTCATACATATTAACATGAGGGCATTAGGTACTCTGAAATACTGTGTTAGTAATTAAGAGCATGTCTGCATGTGTGCTTGGGTGGAGAGTACAGGTTTATTCATCACACATACCTTCACATTGCTTGTCCTGCCATGCCACTACTGAGACTGGCTCTTTTTGGCAACAACCAAAATGTCTTTATTCTTTACCTCACTTGAGGCAGCTGGTGGGGTGGGGAGCACACTGGCACGCCACAGCTAATTGTTTCCAAGCTGCACAGCCACAGCAGAACCTGGCAGTTCACAGCTCTCCTGCATTCAATGCCAGAACACACTACAGAAATAAGGATGGACACAGTCCCTCTCATGAAGGGCTCATAAACTAAAGGGCAAATAAATAGAAAGATAGCAAAGCAAATTCAGTACCACCTATGAACAACATACAACTGTTTCCAGCAGCTTCACCCTCAAAGACACTGTGCAACAAGCAGGTGTGAGGAAAGCCTTCACGGATGTTGCACACCTCCTGGATGAAAACACAGAGTGGAAAGTGGGTAGAATTATTTTATTTTCCTTGTAAGTGAAAAGTGCAACATCACCCTTATAACGGGGAAAATAGTTCATTATGGTGTAGCTCATTCATCGTGCCATGTTCAGTGTCAGGTGTATTCCTTTCTTTTGTCTCTTTCTTCAAAATGAGGAAAAAGTAGAAAATCAAATGCTTTTACACCATCAAACAAATCTACTACCATCTAAAAGTGGACTAAAAAATGCTGAGTTCTTTAGATGATGGGCAGGATAAGACAGCGTTAGCACTCAGCTCCACCATGACTGGGACCACTTAGTTCTTGCTCTCTCTACAGCTAAAATCAGTGATAAAATGCCCCCTGATTAATGGACGAGAGAGGCTCTCAGCTCCCATCAACATCCCTGTGTTGAGTGCACTGGGAAGCCCTCAGGGCAGCTCCCTGCCTGTTCCTGGGTATCATTAATGACAGCATTTCCTATGGCACTGCTCCTTACAGCCCAGTGTGTGTATCGATCCCAGAACACTCCCTGCTTCACAGCACAGTCACACTTCTTCCAGCGACAGATCTTTCCTTGCTTAGGTCGCTGCTCAGGAGCAGCTCAACGAATCACTCCCTTTTCTTCACTTGTTCGGCTCGAATAGGATTTGAAATTAGGATTCAGAACCAATGGTGAAAATGTTAGTGACGGCGGTGCTGAGAGGCAGAGCCCCGGGAGAGTCCCGGGGAGTCCCGGTGTGCTGGTGCCTTCCAAGGGCTGTGCAAGAGCACCCCCGTGAGCCCGGAACTGCGGGCTGGGAGGAGCCGGCACTGGAGCTGCTGATGGAAGGAGCATCTGGATAGAAACCGATGGCGTAAATTGGCATTTTCATGCTCAATTTGTTGGGATTACAAGGCAATTGTTGACAATAATAATTTGACCCTCGTGGTGTTCCTTACTCCCCTTCCTCCACGCAGAAGGAAACTGCCAGACTTTTCACAGCAGTTTATTTGCCCTTATTTGAACCAGCTCATGGGATATGAAAAAGGGAACTGAGGCATGATTGCACTTCTCATCCTTGTGTGTGATGGGATGGAGCAGCCTCTGTGCAGTCCTCTTTACTTTTTCACTCTCTTGGAAGCTCACAGGCTTTACGTGTTATTCATACCAATTTATTCTTCCAAACCAGCACTTCTTATAAAAGCCCTCCTGCTCCTTTTGCTCCCCATCTGTGTCTCTTGATGTTGTACAGGTGATTCCTATTGTCCCAGCCTCTGTGTGACTTCAACAGAGCTTTTGATTCCTTTGCTCATAGTTTATGAGATTTAGGACAATACAAATGTTATTTCAATAGTGCATCAGAGGCATCTGAAGAAGGCTAATTAATAATGCTAATTCCTTTGGAAGGACTCCAAAATAAAATATAATGTCTGCAAGTATCACAAAATCCAGGAATATGTGGGATCTGTGAAATCATCCATAGGCTCTGGCCTTCACATTTTTAATGGGATTGATGAATAGTTTTCCTTTCAAGTCTCAACCATCATTACTCTATACAAAATGCCCTCCTGCAACCCAACTCCACAAGCCCACGTGTCCATAAAACTTGTTCTGATGTGAAGATTGTTGATAGCTCCAAGGGAGGTTTCCTGTTTTCCCTCACACTTTTTTGTTTAGGTATGCTGCTGAGGAACAAAAGGGCATAAATGCAATGCCTTGCAGGTTTCTTTCCAGTAGGTGAGAAAACAGGCATCTGGAGGAAAAGGTACATCCAGCCTGGAACCTGGAGGTTACCTGTCATGATGACAACTTACATTTATGAGATGAATCAAAGAATCATATAGAATCATTAGGGATTGGAAGGGACCTCGAAAGATCATCTAGTCCAATCCCCCTGCCACAGCAGGATCACCTACACCAATGGACTAGGACTCCATCCAAAGCCAGTTGAGGGCTTGATTCCTATTTTACCCAAGAAAAGCAGAATGTTTTATCAGACGGGCTGTCCCTGACTTATTTTCTGTTTCTTTTCCTAGCAAAGAAGCACCTTTGCTCCAATTATCCACAGCTCAGCAAGGTGGGGAAGCTATCCCCAAAGGCATTCCAGACTTTCCTTGAGTTATTTGTTTCTGAGCTCACTGATGATGAGGATGAAGCTATTGATAACTTGGTGGAATTTTTGACCACAAGTGTGAAAAGGAGTCACACAGAGCTCTTGCGAAGCTCAGCCAGGAGGAAATGGCTGCACAGTATCCAGCAAGCGGCTGAGACCAGTGGAACCAGCATGAAACCAGTTTACAAAGCAGTGTTGAACGCCCTTTCCCAGGTACAAATCTGAGGGAGCATCCCAGGGTCCTCTAAGTTGGGGTTTTGACACTGACTTCAACCCCTGGTGCATTAAGTACAATTAGCAGGTAGCAGGGAAAGCTGGGCTGAGTGTGATTTCCTTGAGCTTTCCTGTGCTTAGCTCAAGATCAAGAGAGCCCAAGGTTATAAGCAGAGTCACAGATCAGATCTGTGATACAAAAACTCTCATCCATGCCCTGCGATACAGAACGTGCCTCAGGGGTACTTGTATCTCACTTTCTGGAGCTGACTCAGATCACATTTGGGAATCCATAGTTCTAGTTTTAGAGCTTCTAAATGCACCAGTTTCTGTGTAGGACCACTCTGTAGTGGAGCTACAGTTTAACTTGCAGCTGTAACTTTAAAACCCTCTTCAGAGCAAAACTTCTCTGTCCTTACAATATTTAGGTTTGCAAATGTAGCAGCTCCAGCACTTCTTTGTCTGATTCTTCCAAAGGAATCTGCTAGAGGAGAAGTAATCCATAGCAGTTTTATTTAGGTACAGCTTATAAGTAGAGATTCTTTTTATACAATTCATTAGCAGCAGGGAAATAAAAATCCATTTTCCTTGCCAATCAAAATACAAAGTGGTTTTGCTTGTAACAGAGCAAGTGGTCAGACACCAACACAGCAGGGCCATACCTGTCAGGCAGTTGGTGCATGACCTACAAAATCACTGACCCAGAACAGCATCTTGTGAAAAAATGAGACGATTGCTAAGTACATGAAATAAATGTAATGGCCAGTGGCTAATGTACATAATGTAATGGGAAACATGTGGTTGCTAGGATGCAGAAGCCCATGGGGATAACAAGAAGATCAGTGCATATATTGCCCTTTTGGAAAAGAACCAGCTCTCACCCGAGCGGGGACAGATTCTCCTGCACTATGTGGCATGTACAGCAGATGATGCTCCATATGTTCTAAACCAGTTACTGTACAAAGACATGAAAGGAGTAAGGTAAGGAAAGCTGCAGATAGCTGTTCCTTTCTCTCAAAGGTATTTGGAATGTTGGGGAACCAGGCAGTGTTTGGGGTGCACTGGAAACAGAGGTTGATACAGAATTCCAGAGAGGGAATCTCCTCAGGGACTGTTGTGAAATGATTCATTATCATATGCCTAACCTTACACTTTGCATGGTCTACTTAGAAGTGCTGTTTGGGATTTCACTCCTTTCCTTGGGGAGATTAGCTCACACTCCAATAAACCTCATCCTTTCGCAAATGTCTGTGGCATTGAGCCTACATTTTCTTCTTTAAAAATTAATTCCCTTACACCAATTTACATCCATGGGATATTTTTTGGACAATGCCTTTCCTTCCCTGGTGCTTCCACTCTAAACAGCTTTTATGGCTTGACTACTCATTTCCGAAAGTCAGACATATTTGTCTCTTTCTTTAAATACTGCTTGGTCTAACCTGTTAAATGGAACTCCTGCTTGCTTCTGTATTCCTTTTTCTTGCATTCATTAGCTGGTGGTTTTAAAATGTTCTCAAGGATGAAAAGCTGTTTATTTGTTACCACTGTCCTTGGGATGCAAGTGGTAACTGTGGTATTTCTGGGTGTGGTTGCAGCAAGGAGCTGACATCTTCTGTCTGATGCCAAAAAGGGAGGAGAGATCAAAGCTGCCATATTTATTGCTTTGCTAAAGGTTTTCTGCTACTTTTAACAAACGTCCTCATAAGTTTATTTTGCAGTTTTGCAGCTGTTGAAGAGGGAAAGCCAATCCATGTCCCAAGAGTTCAGCTTCACGGCAATATCCACTTCTGGAATGACAACCGCCCAGTGGAGGAGAGAAGAGGTTCGCTCCTGGTACTGCCCTTGCATGATGCTCGCTGGAGAGTCTTTGGCATTCTAGGACTTGACACTCTTCGAGACCAGTGTGAGAAAAGCATCTTTCTGACCCATGAGATCAGTTTCTATCAGGTGGGCATCAACAGGAAGCAGTTTGTTGGACCACTCTTCAAAAAGCTCTGTGGGGACTGTTTGAATTTTACATGCTTGTTGTAGAGTGAATTTACAAGTGCAACAAAGGAAAGAACTGTGGGGGCCTTTCTACACTATATGGTACAGGTGGTGTGAGCAGAACACCTTGTCAATATCTTTCTGATTAGCATCTTATCTGTATTTGATTGTCAGATATCACTGCATCAGTAGTTTATTTAAGCTTCTCCTGACTAGTGAATTAATTGCACTTTTGTGCAAAGCCCAAAGTTAGAAGATTTTATTTCCTGAAGATCTTAACCTCATACTGGTGTTTGCTTCCATAAGGTGACATGAAACCTTACTTTCTACATGGGGGAATACTGACAAACTGCAGCAGCCGTCAGGATTTCTTTGGATGCTCTTTAGAGTCAGCCTCATTGTGCGTGCATCCTCCGGGCAGCAGGGAGCGCAGCAAACACGCGTTACCAGACCAGTATCTCCACTAAAAGACAACTTTAACTGGTTTAGCACTTGGCCGAGAGCTGGATCATCCGGAGCTTTAGAACGTTATTTGATAAGAAACATTTCACAGTCAGTTTTCAGCTTTACAGGTCTGTCTCATGTGGAGGTTTCTGCTTTCACAGGGGGTTTCTCATGCATTCAGCAAAGCCTACCACCATATCTGCGCACTGGAAGATGTTCTACAAATGGCTGTTACTGCTCTGAACTGGTTGCATCCCAGGGCACCCAGTATCCACAGTGTTATCATGTATCTGGTGGAGCCTGGCAAAGACAAGGTACTGAGATTAAAAGCCTGTAATAGTCAGGGGCTGAAAGCCTGCTTTAGCAAAGACATGCCATGTCTAGCTTCTTGTGATTTCCTTGTGGTTTTACTGTAGAAGTTGAAGGCTGCCTGAGATTTTTGTGCCTGCCTGTGCCACAAAAAATCTGCAAAGGTAGAGAGGGAAGTTTCCCCTCTGTAAAAGAAAACACTTTTCTCTCGGTTTATCCTCCCATGTATAACAGTTCGAGAGCACTGTGGGCATGGGATGGTCCTCCTACTACAGCAGAACTGGATAGAATCACAGAATCACAGAACATTAGAGATTGGGAGGGACCTCAGAAGATCATCCAGTCCCAACACCCCTGTCACAGCAGGATCACCTAGATCAAGGCACACAGGAAAATGGCCAGGTCAATTTTAAACAGCACCAGAGAAGGAGACTCCACAACCCCCCGGACAGCCTGTTCCAGTGGTCTGTCACTCTCACTGTGAAGAAGTTCCGCTTCATATTGATGTGGAACCTCCTATGTTCCAGCTCATGCCTTTGTCCTATCATTGGATGCTGCTGAGCAGAGCCTGGCTCCATCCTCCTGACACCTGCCCTTTCCATATTTATAAACATTAATGGAGCCACCCCTCAGTCTCCTTGTTTCCAAGCTGAAGAGACCCAGCTCCCTCAGCCTTTGCTCATCAGGGAGATGTTTTTCTCCCTTCATCATCTTTGTGGCTCTGCGCTGGACTCTCTCCAGCAGTCCTGTGTCCTTCTGGAACTGAGGAGCTCAGAACTGGACACAATACTCCAGATGTGGTCACACCAGGGCAGAGTAGAGGGAGAGGAGAACCTTTAGCAACCAATAGAGCAAAACTCCACACCCATCCATCCATCCAACCAACCACACACCAGTAGGTCAGTGGACACTGCAAATCCCTGCTTTGCTCTCTGGAGCTTCCACAAAGGGAGATGCTCTTCTTTGGAGATTCTGTGCATGTCAAAATTACAGTATTTTGTTAGGAATGGAGAATGTCCTAGCAAATGTATCAGCTCTGCAATTTCATCTAGTATCAGCAGTCAAGATGTAAATGCAGGTCAAAAGTAGCAGCTTCCCAGTTATCTTGTACAGGCAGCCCTTCACCCTGCAGTTCATATTCCAGTTGCTCTGCAGGCTCTCGGGCCCTGGGAAGCTTGTCACTTCATGTACAAGTGAGTTAGGGAGATGAAAACTTTGTGCAATATTTAGGACAGATCCTGTGTCATCACAGAGTCTGTGTGACATCTACAGTAGCCATAATTCAGCTGCTTCCTCTGATAAGCCTGGTTTATGTTGGCAGCTTTCTGTTGTCATTCCAGGCCTTGCACTGTTGTTAGCTGCCTGATAGCCAGGTCATTTGCTCCTCTCTATGCTTTCACATGTCAAGGCACGCTGACACAAACAGGACATGAGAAAGGGGACTGCAAGAGGATGGGAAAAGGGAGGGAAACATCTTCTTGGCCTGTGGGCGTTCCTCAGTGTGGGGTGGATTAAACAGCCTGGCTGAGGGAGGTCCAGGCCACATTCTTCATGTATCTTGAGCAACACACTCTGAGAATAAAACCAAGTGTTGTTGGGGGATGTCTTTAGCCATTCCATTGACTTGAACGTACACAGGAATTTTCTTTAAGAAGCAACTTCTTCTCTCTCTAAGCTTCAAAATAGCTGTTGCTTTCTTCAATGCAGTTAAACCTCCCTTTTATCTCTGGCAGGTATGGGACTACGCTGTGCACAAAAGGATTACAACAGATAATACAGGACTAAAAGAAATTCATAGTTCTCCTGTTCTCCTCAGAAAAGGAAACTTCTTAAGGTAGATCGCAGTCTCCTCTGGTTCTAGACTCCAACCTGCATCAGGCATGATCCACATTAGACAAAGCCCGTGGTAACACAGCCCTGAAGGAGAGCCTGGCTGTAGCTCTCTCACTGGCAAGGCACCTAGTGTGTATGTGTGTGATACTAAATTATGAAGGGGTGGGGAGTATTGTCTGTTTGAGCTTAGTTCTGCAAAAACTGAACTTCCACCTTAATGCTCACCAGCTGAGTTGTCAAGCGAGATCTACAACCACTATGAAGGGTTTGCAGGATCCTTCAGCTATCTGTTCCTTCCACTGCCCAGATCCTCACAGACTTCTCTTTTAAGTATATTGGCCTTATTGTCAAAGTTGGTTGAACAGCCATTCGCTGTTCCAGCACAGCTGTAAACAGGAAACTGTTTTTAAATAAGGTTCGTTAAACACCTATATTCTCACAAATTGCCTGGGCTAAGCAACCGTGCATTCCACAATGATACTTATTTTTATTGTAGATGGATGATACTTAAAGCTGAGCATATTTAGTTCTAATACACAAACAGTGGTTTAGTTATGTAACACCTTGGCTTTAACAGCAACAGACTAACAGCATCTAACTACAATATGCTAAATACTTTACCACAAGAAGCCTAGTACTTGTTCCTCTCTTTACTCTCACTTCAGGGATTATTTATTTAAGTGCCTGGACAGTTCAGAGGTCATTCACACTTCTGTCCATGGAGAACACCACGTGGCAGTGCCTCTCCGTGATCTCTCAGGACAAGCTCTGGGCATGTTTGATATCAACACTGGACATCACCAGAAACTACCATCTCATGAACTTAAAGACCTGCAGAAAATGCTAAAGATGGCCCAAGCCGCCTGCTCCGAGATACTGAAGAAGTATTTAGAGGAAACAGAACCAACCTACATCCTGGGTATCTTGCATACAGAGTCAATGTAGTTATTTTAGGGGTGAAATTAGGGATCTCGGTAAAACCACATTAAAGGAATAATTCCTACAAGTATAGAAAGGCAAATCCAGTCATTTGGTGCAAGTGAAACTCTCCTGAGAGAAGCTAAGTGCTTAGCAGACTAGTGAAACGGAATGTTAAGATTTTGACTCTTGTTCACCCCCTTTGCATGCAAGTCCCTCTGAAGTCAAAAGTGTGAAGCAAGGTGCTCTGTGGCCTTTGGGGCTTTGGCATGTTGGCCTCAGAACTGCCCCAACTAAGATCTAAAGGATTTGAATGTCACAGTAACAGAACTGCCTGCATGTGTGAAGCCTTCATGGTCTCAGAACCCCTACCTGCCTCTGCAAGCAGAGTTTTGTCTCCTTCTTAGGCACATACCCTTATAGTTTTATAGGATACTTGGGCTGCATGCACATCAGTCAGTCAAGGAGACAAATCATCAACTTAGAAAGTCTTTAACAGCAATGCTGTTGAGCAACTTCTTGCAAAGTTTGCTTTTGATTCCAGAAGCAGAACGTGTGGCAGATTTGAAGCACACAGGGATTCTGTTCCACCGGTGCATGCTGCAGGACCTGCGTGAGTGTGTGCGGAAGCTTGATGCTGAGAGCTTTGCTGAAATAAAGAACTGTGTAGAACCACAAGCTCTGGTACATAACATAGTTAAGGCTGTGCTGTTGCTTCTCCATCCAGACTGGAGTTGCTCAGAAGAGACTGAGAACTGGAATCAGTGTAAACTGGTGAGTTGAGGCTTTGTTTTCTCTTCTTCCTCCCCGCAAGATGATATAGCAGAATTTTCCAAGGGTGAATTGTCAGTGAAATAATCTATTACCTACAGATTTCCTATATACTTGACTTAGCCACCTTTCATTCTGAAACCTTCTCTTATGGTTTTCACCACCACCTGACTCTTTTTGTTCTCTGCATTGCAGAAACTTGACAACAATTTAATTCAGGAGATATCTTGCTTTGATCCAACTGCTGCCTCTGTGCAAGTTCAAGCAGAGCTGCTGCTGGACTGCATCACTGGTAAATATGATCAGCTAATTGTGAGATTACCAGATAGGGCTCAGCAATGAAACAGCGTCAGTGGCAACCTCCAGCTGAGTGCTTTTAAGGTCCTCATTTTAGAAATCAACACACCAGATGAAATAGATAAGGGGTCCTAAATATTTGCAGTCTTTTTTTGGTCAATAAAAATCAATCTGTTAAATTTAGAATCAAAATTCACTGGCTTAAGTGGAGCACATCAGCTTTGTAACCTACCAGAGCGAGTGTTCTCATTGTGTACTTCCAGATAAACATATTAAGAATGATGGCTCTTTTGGCAAGTAACACGTAAAGATATATTAAGAATGATGGTTCTTTTGGCAAGTAAATCTACTTCAGACCTACATGCCCTGACCCAGCTCCAAATAGCAACATGATTGTGGGAGGACAGTGTCAGCCCTCCTCTTTGTAAACACCATCTGCCAGGTACTTAATATACTCACTGGCCACACACAGGAGCTGGTTTTCAGTTGGGTATCTTTCTCCCCTTTAATGAACGTGAGTTATTTTGGTGCCAGAGCAGTCAAGAGTCTGTTATTTGCAGTGTCTCTGCAAGAGAAATTACTGTCCTTGTTGAGATCTCTCTCCCTTGATGATCTAATGCCAGTCTGAGTGGTCTGTTAAAAATCAAATGTGGTCAAGACTTGTTAATTTAGTTGGGGATGTTTATCAACAGTTCCCTGCCTACTGATGGACACTTAATGCAGCCATAGTTCCTTTTTACATTTTCTCCTTGCATGTTCTAAACTAATTTTCTAGAAAGGATGAAGCAGACCTAGAGCATCCAGTCTTCCTCCAGTTAAGGAGACAGGTATAACTGGGAAGCACACAGCTTAGGGAAACTACTGGTGTGTTATAAAAGGTTGGTTTGCCAGGATGGAACTTACTCTGAGAGAGTAGTGTCAAGTCAATGGTGTGAAAACAGGAATAACTCACAATTATATGACTTCCTTTAATATGAACTATGGATAATGCCCATATGTTCCATGTGCAGTGCTGTAATATAGAATGAATAGAATTTCAATGAAGAAGTTTTTCCTCATTTCAAAACGAAACTTCCCCCAGTGCAACTTGAAGCCATTTCCTCTTGTGCTATCACTTGTTCCCTGTGAGAAGAGACCAACCCATCCCCATGTCAAAGCTCCTCTGGCCCCTTGATGCAGAGGAGCAGAGCTCTTCTGTCTTGTTGCGGTTTAGACCTGGCTTTTGGACTTTATCTCTCTTCTTCATTTCAGATGTACCCAGAGCAGCGGTGTGGCAGCAGGGCTCTGTTCCAGCCCAATACTTGTACCAGTGGATACAAACCTGCCTGTCTCTAGCAGAGATCGCCAGGAGCCTACACAGCCAAACTCCCCATGTTTAGCCCCTTTTGGCCTCCAGTTCCAGTGTACATCCAATTAAATGTTTTTGTTTCTCATCTAACCACAGTGACTCTGGTATTTGACAGCTTGTATTCAACTGGCTGTTAGGGTTTTTGTATGTTTTATGCATAGCCACAAAGCATGTGTTGTTAAGATAGTAGGACATCTGTTGGAAGCTATTAGTAAAAAGCAATACAAACAGGTTTGCTGGTACAGCTCCTACATTTTAAAAGCTCGATTAAAAGTGTTGGGATTTTGTTCTTCATTAATTCTGTTGGGAAGAAGAGAGGGGCCGGATGAGTTGATGACCACTGAGCTACGATGCTTATAAATGATACAGCAAAACTTTTCCAGATTCAATCCCCTTAAATTACTTTTAGGAATACTTTTAAGTAACAGTCGTTAATCAGCACTTTGTCAAGTTCTTGTGAGAACGTTGCAGAAAACCCCGACACTTTCTATGGAGCTAAAAACTCTTTGTGGTATAAAGCTTGAGATTAGAGCCAAGAGCCCTGTGGCAGAGAGATTCCATCTTTCCAATAACGCTCCTTTCGGCAGAATCTCTTCTTTAATAACATTGGGGGAAATTAAACTCCCCTCTCCTTCACTCGGGATCGAGAGATGTTCCCAGGTAGTTGATGACTAGAGGGGAACAGAGAGACACTCGCACCCTCCGGGATAGCGGCAGCCACTAGACACCCTCGGATCCACTGGCGTCACTCGGATCTTCTCGGCTCCCCTCGGCCTCACTCGGCTCCCCCCGCCCTCATTCGGCTCCCCTCGGCCTCACTCGGCTCCCCCCGCCCTCATTCGGCTCCCCTCGGCCTCACTCGGCTCCCCCCGCCCCCATTCGGCTCCCCTCGGCCTCACTCGGCTTCCCCCGCCCTCATTCGGCTCCCCTCGGCCTCACTCGGCTCTCCTCAGGGCTCCACGAGCCGCCCGCCCTAGCCATTCTGCTGTCGGCACTTTCGCCACTCGCGGGGGCTGTTAAAAAAACATCATCCCTGGCTTCTACCTTTCTCTGCCCACTCCCCTGGAGTGGGACTGCGGCGCGGAGAGAGCTCTGAGGCAGGCGGGAAAGAGGGAGGCTGGTGTTGGCTGCGAGGAATCCGCGGCCGAGAGAGTGCGGGCGGATTTACCTGGCGGCAGCGGCCGGGACAAGATGGCGGCGGTATCCAAGCAGTGAGTGACGGGGTTGGAGGGGCCTGGGGCTCTGCGGGGCTGGAGGGGACGGCTGGGCCTAGCTCCAGGTGGAGCGGCTGGGGAGGCCCAGAGGACTCTGACAGAACCTTCCACTCGACCTGTTGCTGAGGGGCTCTGCTACCCTCTGGCCGCCGTGTGGCTTGGCCGTGTTGGCCTCAGTTTAAAACTACGTTCATGAAATAAAAACTCAAAACAGTGCGAAGGCCTCGGAGGCTGCTGCGGGTCGTTTTCGCTTCTACAATCCCCTCAGGATTCCCACTCAACCCGTGGTGCTGCTGTTGCCTCCCACCCCGAGCACCAGCCTGGCCTGGCCAAAGTGGGAGGGCACAGCCAGAGGTGGCGGTTCCTGCTTCGCTCCACGCACCGGGGTCGGGCAGGTCTTGGGGGCGGGTTCAGTGCTGCAGACCGTTAGTTATTGCGGTGTAACAATGGCAACGAGCGGTCCTTACGTTGCACTGCAGACGCGATGACCACCGGCTTTGCTCGGTGATGGACTCCGGAAGAGCCAGGTGGGGGGAAAGGTACAGAGATTGTTCATTACCAGAAAAACATGGCAAGTGTTTCTGAGCACAGAGACTGGCTGGCTGAGCAGAAGAGTTCAGTGTGTGTCGTAAATCCATCTCTGCAGTGCATAACTTCACTGTAAATCTTGTCTTTTGCTGTACCAGTGAGCAAAATAAGTGAAGGTCTTATTGCTCCAGCAATAAGCTATAGAGTAGCTTATTATAGAGTAGCTATAGAGTAATGTCTAGTGTAGACTAAGGCTAAATTTCTGCAGGTTAAACTCTTGCTTCTCGGAGGAACAAAATAAAAAAATCACTTGGAGATTTATGGTGTCATTTCAGAAGATCATTGCACTCATTAATTTTGCATGGAATCACAGAGTAGTGGGGGTTGCGAGGGACCAGGGAAGATCATCTAGTCCAACCCCCTGCTAGGGTGGAATCACCTGGACAAGGCAGTGTGGGAAGGCAGAGTGCTGTGCTGCAGATGCTGCTCAGATCTATACTTGATATGTTACATTGAAGCTAATTTTTTGCTTCTACAATTGAGAAAGGCAGAAGTTTGTTTTGGAAGCTGTGGTGCGTTTTGTGCTAAGTAACGTTTGTGAAAAGTAATTTCTATTGGTTTTTTTTTTTCCTTAGATACGGGCTAATTCTGCCCAAAAAAGCACCGCAGAAAAAACTTGTTTCGGAGAAACTCTCAGTGTTCTCAAATGACTCTGATGAAGAGGTCAGTTCAACTTTTTCTTCTGAATTTTTTTCCATATTCTGCAAATTATGTGGTTTTGACCCTTAATACCTGCGTTGTCTACTGGCCTTGGCACTACAATGGATGTCACTAGGATGGATTTGGACATTGAATTATGATTTGTGGTTTTAGTGCAAGCCGCATGGGAGTGATGACTTGATTGTTGGTTACATTCTGTCAGCTCTTCCACAATCTCATCACATGTGATAACCCCTTAACAGCATCTTAGCGGGTAAAGATAACTTTAAAGTACAGTTGCTAAGTGCATTTTATCCTTTAGCTCATACCACCCAGATTTGATAGAGCTGATTGTGATGTTCACATTCACTGTCAACAAAAGCAAACCTGTACAACCCAACAAGTTCTAAAGCAAAAATTTAAAATGGCAAATAAGAATGATGTGTGGTTCTGGAAGTACTCACAATACAAATTAGATCGAACAACTCAACTTTTCTGTGATCAGTTTGTTGATGCTCTGTGATGTATGACAATATTCTGCTATATTGATAGTGTTGTTTTCTATAGCCTCCTTTTTTTTAGGGGCTTTCAATGTCTTAGCTCAGTACCTGCTCCAGTAGAGGGTGCTGCACGCTATTAAAATGATACTTAAGGCTGTACTGTGGCAGTATGGGAAGCATCCAGGAACTGCTGTGGTACATAGGCTGGTTTGGATAACTTGTAGAAACCCAGCTCCTTAAGGAGAACTTTGGAAGGATTTAAAGCCACTGGGTTCATAGTTTACTGGTAAAGAGTAGAGACTCAAAATTGTGGAAATGAGTTCTTTATGTGAGTCCTGATTTCTGTAGATGATTGTACAATATACTGGGTTTTAATAATCTGGCATTACTGGCAATCATTTATCGTCTTGTCATTATGTGCATTATTTAACTCTTTTTCATAAAACTCAGAAAATAAACTTCATGTGTAGACCTAGTCTAGAATTCTAGCACTGAACAGTTTAAAATTTAGATTTAGTTTTCATTGCTCTGGAGCTTCACTCAGTGCTCTTTCTTTTGTGTGGTTGAAAAAAACCAATGTTGATCAGATAATCTTTTGTCAGTTTGTGACTGTTATTATCAAAACTTCTATAAAATGTTTTTGATGATTGAGCAACTATTTCTATGTCACAAGGGCTGAATGTAGCATTCCTGCATGCCTGGTTCCAGCTCTCTTTACTCAGTGTGTGGAAGGGCTGAAGCCCTCCCTAGTGGTATCAGCTCAGCCCTCAACGTGGAACTGCCTCAGTGCAGCTTGTAGGGCTTATGGGAAACAGAGGACAGGAACATGTCTTAAACCCCTTTTCCTTGTCTCACTTACCTACTGTCCTCAGCACTCTGGGAAGGCACAGCCCTCCACTTGAGCTCATAGCTGGGGCTGTGCAGCTGAAGAGAGCCTTTCCTTTATGTGTTATGTGTAAGTGGAAGTGACAGTGGATCTGCTCTCTGCAGTGGCTGGAGCACTTTCCTCTGTCAGCTTGGGATTTGTCTTCCTTTACATTAAGGATCCCGCATTTTCCAGATGCTGGGAATAAACTTGGCTTAATTTGTTGTTAAACATTACACAGTGGAACTTGAAACCTTCCTGAGGATGGAGCTATCTGCATTTTTTTTTACTTCTCCATTTTCTCCTGTTACCTAAACAGTAAAGCAAAGTAATGCATGCTAATAACAACAGTGTTGTTGTTATTAATGTTAGATATGATGTTTTCTACTAACTTTTAGCGAACAGTTCAAGTATCCTTCCCTTCAGAGGGGATGACAGACTTACTACGAGAGTCTGTTATAAAGACTCTTACAAGTTGTCGTGCTTGTCAGTGTGCTACATGCCCAGCAAAAAGCAAAAATCTCATAACTGCCTTTATCAAAGGAGATCACTTTTTAAAAAACAAAATTACTTTATTAGTTCAGTAATAATTTCAGAGCTTTTCAAGATAAGGAGCAGCATTTGGGAGGAGTTTCATTTCCTGTCTGCTGCCTTATCAGTCAGAACTACATCTCAAACGTCTGGAGATTGTGTATTTTTAACTGAACTCTAATAAAGTTTGTGCAGGGAAATGTGCACACCTGACTTGGGCTGTGATTGTGCATGAGATACCAAACTTTTGCTCCCTTGTTTTTAAATGTTACTATGCATATTTCATTAAGATTTTGCCTGTACCCTTGCTGAAGGAATTAGAAAGCTTCTTTTTTTAGAAAAGTACATTAATATATGTTAGTTGCTGATGAAGATGATCTTTGGGTTAGTTGATAAGGAACAGAATATCTCAGGTAGACGTTTTCTTGAGATACAATATTGACAGGGAAAAAGTAAACCAGTTACTTCTAGCCAATATAGTTCTGAATTATCTGCCTTAATAATGAGGAATTGTTGTTGTCTTTAGAAACTGGAAAGGATGTATTTATTCCTAGGAACGGCGGTTGTAGAGATGTGGTGTTACACCAACGGCGATACGTCAGAAAAGAGTTGCCATTCTGTTTACTGTTATTTGCAATCTGTCTGTTTTTACCTAAACTGTTAATGCATTGTGTTTTCAGAGGTGCCTTGTCACTGTTCTGTGTTCTGTTTTATCTTTGGAACTTATCTTGAATTACCCAATGTACGTTCTTGCGCTTTACCAGCCTTTCCAAACTGATCTGTTGCTACAGATTGTAGCGTAGCTGAAAAAGTAACTGTGCACAGACCACAGTAGGTGCTAAATTCAAGAGGGGGATTGTAGAGTCATTGTGCATAGTTCTTGAATGTATTGGCCAGATTTTGTGGGGTTTTTTATTGACCATCGAAAAGATAAATTGAGTGTTTAAGCAGTTACGAAAGAAGAAACTAAAAAACAAGCAGGAGACTTGATCCTGCTGTCAACTCAGACATTTCCTTCCTTTCAGTTTTCAACTTTGAAAAGGATACAGTATGGCTTTAAAAAAATTTGGCAAAGTGATGGGTATGGATGATGACCAGAGCTTATGCAAAATAAGACTAAAGGAGCTCTTGGAAAAGAGGCTACTGAGGAGAAGGAAGTGGAGAGTATTCACTCCAGAGGATGTATGTAACATCAAGAATGATTCAGAGAAAGTGATTTTGCCATTTCTCTTAATATGAGTGGTAGGCTTTATTACAGAATTACCAAGTAACTGGTTTAATCTAAACAAAAGGAAGTTGGAGTTTTTCTTCACACAATGCCTAATTAAGTTGTGGAACTCATTGCCATGGGGTATTTTGGCATGACCAGAAAAATAGAAATGGGTTTAGAAATGGATTAGTCAATTTAAGAAATGCTCTTGGTGTTCAACAGTGGTCCAGGTGCATCCTCCAGTTCAGGAATTCCCTAACCTCCTGGTTTCTGGAAGCTGGAAGGGAATGCCAGGAATGGCTAATTCTGTACATGACCTGTTTTTCCACACTCTTTCTCCTGACCTTGTACTAGGAGCCGTGGCTCTTCCTGTGAATGAATTGAGTTGAATCTGTTGCCTGACTTGATCCCATGGAGTCTTATGTTCATTTAGCGATCATCCATGTGCAGGCTGTAGTGGAGTCGTCTCGTGTTTCTGAGGGCAAGCTTTAATGGTTCACTGCTATCACTTGAGAGTGATACCAAATTGTCATTAATCCAAAGACCTTACAGTCTGAGATTCCTGTCTGATGTGAGAAGAATTAAGTGAGCAGAGATGAAGCCACAGGGCCACCAGCTTGGGGCACAATCCACAGAAACACTTGCATGTGTCTACACTTGAGTTGCTCGAGCTGCCCATGCAGTAAGTAGACATGCATATATTTATTCTAAAGTAGAAACTGGAAATCAGTAACATGAATTTGCCCTGAAAGTGTCTAATTCTTAGTGTTTCATAATAAAGTGGTCTTGGACATGCCAGCTCAGTATAAGTGTAGGCTCTGCTTTTTGTGGACTGGCTGGCTGTGCTTCTTTCCCTTGCTGGTCAAATACGTCCGTAAATTAGCTTGCTGTTGCTGTTCAGTCAGATATTTGTCTGTGCACCCAGTTAAAACTGGGTGGTCATAGTGAGAGATTAAACTGAAACTACTTATAATCTGCCCGACATCACTGAAGCACTTGGTTTCCATTTAAAATGTATTTCACTTTAAACAAAAGTAGTTTATTTTACGCGTCTACTGCAAAGGAGCATGTAGAGACTTCAGAAGGGCAATGTTAAAGGCCAGAGCCCCCTCATTGGTCTTTCATAACAAGTTATATTAGAGAAGAAGCATCTTCTGGGTTTAAAAAATGAATTTACATTGTCCATCACTAAGTCCTGAGCCTGGGGGTTTGGTAGAGTCACAAATTCTTTTCCTTAGGAGGTAGGCTGTGCAGCTCATATGAGACACTTTATTAATAATAGAGATTATGTCAAAATTTGTTGCTGTAGTTCTTCTTGCAGTAATGGGGGGGGGGGAATAAATCAGACATCTATTACAATAGTTGTGACAATTTTACAAGAGATTTTCCACTTCTGACTTACGGTTGTAACTTCCCAGAAACCAGCTTCAACACTGAAAATGGTACTAGTCACAGATTATCATGGAATACGATTTTTCTCCTGAGACTCTTGTTTAAGCAGTGCTGCACCCTCTGCTCCACAAATCGTCAATAATTCCTGAGAACCCGCCATTGGCAACAGGGCTTTTTCCCCAAAGGACAAATGAGTAGCAACTCAGAAGAGCTGTAGAGTGGAGAGTCTTATTTCTAAAATTAGTTTCTTGAATTGCATCAATTCTGTCATTTCACAGGATAGGGTTAAACATTTTTCTCCTTCCAGAAAATATTAAACTACAAGCTTTGTGCACCAGAGAATAGCTGGACTGCACAGAAAGTATGAGACAGATTGCGGAGCTTATAGAGCCTTTAATAAACAGGTCGTTGATAATACAAAAGAACGGGAAGTTCTCATCTGTCAGAGCCTCATAGCCCAGCAGGAAATTGTCCACCATAAACCGGTGGGGAAGGTATTTGTTTTTGTAAGCTTACTGCCATTCTAGACAAACAAATCGCAGGTGGACTACTTCTCTGTTCCCTGTACAATGATTCTGTATTTTATTTGTGTTTCTGTCATCTCTGTTGATGAACACATTTGTATCATGTTAGAATGTTTTTTCAAGGAAAACATTCTAAGCACTATGTTGAGTATCTTTTTGGAATAAAGCTTATTGAGTAGATAGAACTGCAGAATCTCATTTGTCTTAAAAGAGAAGCCTTTGAGCCCTTGCTTTCTGCCATATTGTAGGGGAGATTCCTTACTACTCGGGTACCTTTCTGTAAAAAGATACCTGTAAGAGACTCTGTAAGTGTCTCTGGCAAAGCAATCCTTCAGTGATGTTGAACAGAGGATCTTCCTCAAGAGCCAGGAGAAGTCTAGGTGTTATGTGTAACGCTGGGATGTGTGTTCCACTGTCAGTTTAAACATACTTGTTTGTATTAAGACTCATTTATAGTATACTGACTTATTTATGGTATTTTTAGAAGAAACTATACAACATAAAAATTAAACATAGGATTTTAAATATTTCTCAGCTCATCAATCCTGAAAGCCAGAGGGAAATACTAGATGAATTAAGCTGGGATTCTTGTAGGTGGTTTTAAACTAAATAATTTGCTATCTGCATGCCCCAGTCAAGCAGCCAACTAGCTACATAAATAAATAAGAGACTATCCAAGTCTAGTCCAAATAATCAGTGAGCTACAGTGTACAGAGTCAGCAGTCCCTGACACCACTGTGGGCACTGTGTGTTGCTCATATCTGCCAGGCTCATTTTACTAAAGCCTCAGGCATAGTCCTTACCCAGTTATCTGCTGCAGGGTATCAGGGGAGGCTACATATTCTTCCTCCATGAAAGTGCACGTCACCCTTTCCCTTTATTACTGTAGTTTAACCACGTGGTTTGACATTTTGAAAGCGGTGATGGATTTTATCTAAGTCTGCATGTAGCAGAAAAAAGTTGGAATACATGTCCTTTCGAGTTTCCATTTTGCACTTGGAGTGGTTGAGAAGGGATGTTTTGACTGTTTTGTGACTCAGGTTTTTGTGGTGTGTAGTAGCATGTTTATGGGAAGTGAGCGAAGATAGGAGCATCTAGAATTCAGGAGATGACATTGCATGATACCATGTGTACTTCTCCAAGTATTGTCAGTGTTGCCTTAGCACCTCCTCTTGCCGAGTTTAGAATTCCTTGGTGGTGGTAGCTCGGAGTTACTACCCTTTCTGTCTCTTTTTTAATGCTGCACAGAGGCTCAGCAAATCTTTTCTCTTATGGTTTGCATAGCACAGAAAAAAATCATATTTTAAATGATCACTGTTCTAATTAGTTCCACATGACTTTTGAACTCACTAACAATTTTACCTGTCACTGGTAGGCAGAAGAGGTCCCAAAGGTACTATACTCTTCGTGAAGGTCAGCAGCTGGGTAAAGGGATGGACAGAGATGGGAATTTGTGGTTTTAATACTCCTTACTGACTGATGTCTCACTGTAGGGCTGCAGCTTGGTCACACCCAGAGTTGCCTGCCTGCCAAATCAAGCAGAGCAGGGTAGATGTTTGAGGAGGTGAGAGGGGAATGAAAGAAGCCGAGGGCTCAGTCACATCTAATGAAACTCCATCAATTCTGTATCTTATGGAACAATGTGTTCCCTGTTTCTGAAATTAACTTGTGAAAAAATAACAGATTGTTTACAGTCTGTCATGTAGAAAATGGTGGAAAGCACTTGCGTTTTTTTCCTTGTTGACACATCTGTTCAAATTTTAATGGAATAAGAAAGAAGTGGTCAAGACTCATGATTATTTTATTTTAAACATGAAATGAATTCAGAAGTGTTCCTGTTCAGGGGATGTTTGCATTTACATGACGCTAATTCTGTGTGATTTCAGAAGATCCTGGTTGCTGCTGTCCAGCTCCTTGCTAACTGGTTTCCATTTTTTAATTTTATTAAAAGCTGATGGCACAATTTCATTGTCTTTTTATAATGTGATACAGAGCGTGTAATGGTCAGAGTTGCAAAATTTGGGTAGCTGCCAAAATTCAAGAGGATTTTTCCTTCCTATTTTTGCTTCTTAAGATGAAGAGATATTTAATTACATAAACAAGGGTACTAGTCCTGTCATTTATAATGAATCTGTTTAATAAACAGCATCATCTTATTGGTTCAGATAGCTACGCAGTTTAGTTTAACACTAGTTAAAAGACAAAACTAAATAAATGCAAAGCTTTTTTTAGAAGACAGTATGATCAGAAAACAAGTTTTCATCAGGGAATATGTTTTTTCTTAGGGAGGCTTAGAACTGCTATTTTCTAGCATATTAATCCTGAGAAATTAAACATTAATGTTTGAAGTACATCCTGTTTAAAAGTATTCTTATTTCTAAAAATACAGAGCTAGTGATAAACTTGAAGTAAGTGATGAATCCTTTAGGGTGTTTGGTTTTTACTATGAATCCAGCCTTTCCTGCTCGTGACTACTACATCTCTTAAAACATTTATATGCTGGAAGAAGAATTTAGTTCTGAATAGCATCCGTCTATCTCACAGAAATAGAATTTTTTTAAATAAAATCAGAATATTTACCCTTCTTTATTCACAAACACGTTATTCCCAAGAGCATTAACATTTTTTTGATTTATAAATTGGTAGGAGGGTCATATTGCAATTGCTGTTCTTTGGGGATTTGTTTTTTCTATTTTCTGTTTCCCTTTTTTAATGGCAAAATCTGAAAGGACTGTAGTGTTTGGGAGTGAGTAGATGTATTGCAAGAATCATTGTTCTTAGGAATTTGTTTCAGCACTGGCTTTAGCTGTCCTTTGCTAGCTGTTTCACCTGCTGACATGCTAGCCTTGCTGTAGTTAGGGGCACACATCTTCTAGCAGTTTTCTGGCAGTGGTTTGTGGAAGGATATTGCAGCTAAATGATTCTTTCAGACCTGTGTCTGTGAGCTTTTCTTGGACAGAGATTGTTTTGTGAAATGACATGAGATGTGACCTTCTGGCACACATCGTTGCACTAGAGAGCTTGCACTCATGTAAAAAAACCCAAGTATATATGCTGAGGTATTGCAGGACTTGCACATGGAAAAAGCTGGCTCCTTGTGTGATTGTGAATGGATTGGTGGCTTTTCTTGCTTACAGAAAAATGCTGTTGAAGTGAGAGACTAACTGACGTAATGGAACTGTTATACAGTTGTTTGTTGTAGTGGTAGAAGAATAATATAAGCTGTGTCAATATAATTAATGTTATTTCTGCAATGTTCCCTTCTTACAGCCTTCTGTTGGTGAGAGCCTTCAGAAAGAAGCATTGAAGAAACAAGCAATGAAGCAGGTAAGATGCAGTGGGAACTCTCACTCCCCTGTCGGATTAAGAATCCATCAGAGAAAGCTGAATGTGCAACTGCAGAGTTGGTTACCCTTACAAAACACAACATGGTGTTGGATTTTGTTGTGTTGCTTTCTGCAGCATGGGACTTTTAAGACTTTTCTCAGAGACTTTCCTCTAGCAAAGATTTTGTTTAACTTCTTCTTGGCAAGGTCCTCTTCTTTTTGAAATTATTCTGGCAGTGATCAGAGTAGCCAAAGAACTGCCCAGTGAAAGCTGCTTCAGGTGAGGTTTAGCACAGAGCTGGTCATAATTTAAAGCAACACAATTCTGGTTTACTTGGAGCAAGTACTTAAATACACAAATGTTGAAGTTTGATTTCTGACATAGAATGCATCAATGATTTTAGAATTTCTCAAACAGATTCTAGAATGTAATGCTACAAAGTATTGGGGGTTTAAATATTTAAATATATACCAAGAGTGAGCTTTATACAGTAATGGAGGAATAAATTGTACTGAGGAAATGCATATTTTATATTTTTTAAGTTCCGGAGCAGTGAGACATGTAGACAGAAGTAAAAAACTATTTATGTGTCATACATTTAATACATTCTGGGGTTTTTTAAAGAATATAATACATGCTTGAGAGAAACTCGTGTAGTTGCAATTCAGTATTTCTCTTCTGTTGTCAGAGAACTGATCTAAGGGCTCCCCTAGGTGTTATTTTCTGAACGGGCGTCTAAAAAACGAACGGTTTGCACTATAAATGTGTTTAAATTACAACAGATCTGTAAAATCTTTGAAAACAGTGAAGATTTTATGCTTATTTTTTGATAAGCCTCTCTTTTCTTTCAGACTAAGCTGGAGATTCAGAAGGCCTTGGAGGAGGATGCTACAGTGTACGAATATGACAGTATTTATGATGAAATGCAGCAGAAGAAGAAAGAAAGTAATGCCAAACTGTTATCTGGAAAAGATGACAAAAAGGTCAGTACAGGAGTGCATGCTGCCTATCTCATCTCTTTATGCTTGGCATGATTAACTTCCAAGCTTTGCCAAGTGCATTTCTCGTGGGATCTGCAGGTATTGTGCTCAAATCTTGTCACATGTAGTAATTTGCAAGAACTCTGGCAAAACTGTTAGTTCATCAGGTACTTCAAAGTCCTGATGATTCAGTGGTACTCTGGAGGATGGCAGACGTGTTTGCTCACATCTTATGCTGTACACCCAGCAAATCTGGCAGGGCATTTCTGGAGAGAATGTTAGTGGGATAATAGGGTTAGAGGCTGTGGGCCCTGCAGCAACACTGCTTCTGATAAACTCTTTCGATACTAAGCCAATGAACATAAATAACTGGTCACTCCTCACTCACTCGTGTGCTTACTTGGGGACTGTCAGAAGACTAAAATAGTTACCTTTGGTTGGTGAAATGTGGGCTGGTTTCCACAGCCCAATGCCTTGTTTCAAAGCATTGCTGAATTATCCTGACAAACAATGTTTTCATTGTTTCTTGCTCTATTTCACTTGGAAGCTCTTGTCTGGTTAGATGGGTATAAAAAGAAGCTTCCCACTCTTAGATCAATTGCAAGGCAAGATTATTATGAGGCAGAAGACAGGGGTGAGAAATCAAAAACCAGTTTCACTCAGAGCAAAAATTGAAGGTGGACCAAATGTTTTGGTTGACCAGAGCAAACTCTCTTGTTACTGGGAAGCGTGCGATGTTAGCGATCTGAAAGGGAATGGCAGTTCAGTTCTGAGAGCTAACAAACACTGTTAGTCTAGCTTCTGTCGGTTTTCTTCCATTAACAATATCCACATCAATCCAAATTTCTGAACCACTTCAATTACCTCTCAGCATGATACCTTTTTCCTTCCTCTTTTAGCCCAGATACATCCAAAATATCCTGAAAGCAGCTGAGATTAGAAAGAAGGAGCAAGAAAAAAGAATGGAAAGAAAAATTCAGAAAGAGCGTGAAATGGAAGGAGGGGAGTTTGCTCACAAAGAGGCTTTTGTGACTTCAGCCTATAAGAAGAAGCTGCAAGAAAGAGCTGAGGAAGAGGAAAGAGAAAGAAGAGAGGCAGCTCTTGAGGGTGAGATTCATACTGCAATAATTACCCTTAAAAAGAAGTGTGTCCTTGTGTATGATTCACAGCACTGTCACCTGGTCGTTTGGTGAGGCTTCAGGTAAATAATGCTGGAAAGGACTAGATAGCAGATACTGAATCAGATCTCACTTTGTCTTTTGCTGTTGTACATGTGGCTAAAGGGACCAAGGCAGATTCTCTGTTCATGTGTCAGTACAATTTGGGATGCTGCTTTTAATTTTGAGGGAGGGTCAATTGTTGAAGGAAGACTCATAGTCCCAGGGTACAACAATGCTTAAATTCCTTCTCCTGATGTTCTGTACGGGTAGAGGATCATAAGATAAATCAGGTTGGTATGGACTCTGAATGTCGTTTGCTGCAGCGTCTTGCTCAAAGTGTGGTCTGCTGTCAGGTGAAATCAGGTTGCTCTGAGCTTTCACTGCTTTGGACTTGAAAACCTCCAGGATGGACATTACAGTCTTGGTGGTATCTACCAATCATGACTCATGTCTGGTGAGTATTTGTGGCACAGTAAATCTAACCTCCCTTTCTTTCTCTTAGCATATCTGGATGTGACCAAACAGAGAGATCTCACTGGATTTTACAGACATCTTTTAAACCAAAGGGTAGGGGAAGAAGAGACTCCTGAATGCAGCTTCCGTGAAGCCAGGTAGGATACAATTCCAGAAGGTTTTCAGATTTAAACCAGCTTTCTGGCAGTAGGTGATTGCAGGCTCACTGGGACAGTGTAAGAATTGGAGAGTACTAAAATGCTGGTAGGATAAGCTTATCACTTCATGTGGCTGATTAACTGAATCATTTGGAAAAAGTCCAATGATCATCGCTGGTAGACACTGAGAGAGAGAAACAAGCAGAAAAGGGATGCCATTTCAAAAGTACCCAGAGGACTTGGAATACTTGGAATATTGCCTGGTGTCATACTAACCTTTAGGTACTGTGGTTTACATAGTAGTTGCGTTAAGTTACATATTTTGAATCATGAAGGAGACAAAAGGTAAAATAACGAATGTAGAGGTAGGTCACAGGAAATGTGATGGAAATTTCCTGACAAGAATATGAGTCTCTAACTTGGCGCTTATTCCACACTGACAGGTTCATTAAAAATAAATTCATTGAGTGTTGATGCTGTGGTAAAAGGAAATTAATCAAATATATAGGAAATCCAGGAGGAATGTTTTAAAATCTTAATATATGCACATTCCAAAGCAAAGTAATGAGACAAATCTGAATTATTAATGTAGCTGAGATGCTGAAATTCCACCCTGTGGATAAATATGATGAAGTGTTGTGTGTTTCTTGTATGTAACAACTGATCATTTGAAGCGATTAATTTAGGTTAAACCTCACTTGAGATAGACTCTGAGCCTGGATGTCACTTTGTGCTTGTTGCCACAAAGAAAGGCAGCTTTCATCAAGAGATCTAGATCTGAGATCTTCTAGATTCTTAGCTTAAATGAAGAATGTGATCACAGTGAAGTCATTTGGTCCTTCAAAATAGGGGAATTAATTCTCAGTTACGTCTTTAGTATAAGGACGGGCTGCTTGGCTGGCTGCTGCCAAACTGATCCTTGAGAATCAACAAGCTGTCCTAAGATACTGATTGCTATCTAGCCACAAGAATGAGCTCTTCAGAAATACTGGATTAAAAAAATCTACTACTACTAATAGAAGCTCTGTTTCTACCTCTGGCAACAAAATGTACAACCAGCAGCTTTTCTGGATAATTATTTGATGTGAAAAGAGGAATAAACACATAGGAGAAAATGTGTAGCTTGCCAAAAAGCTTACGTGAGAATACAAGTCTGTGTCTTCTTCCTTAGATGGAGGCTACAGGGACTTAATGATAGTCATTCTTGTAGATGAATTCATAAGCTCATGTTCATCAGTGAACCACAGACAGCTACTTAATCAAAATCCTTTGTGCTGAATTCCTGGAACCAGAGCCACAGATAGACTTGCTTTCTTAGACTTTTCAGCAGCATCTTTTGCTTCGGTCATGGCCAGAAGACAGGTCATAGGGAAGTCTGAGATTTCAGGCTGTGTAACACTGTTTTTTTCTTTTTTAACATAAAAGATGTAGGATAAAGGAAGAAAAACCAGACAGTTCTTACAATGAATCCAACCAAAAGAACAAATGTTCCTATGAGAAGGAAAGACTGAGACCCTCTGTTAAGAAAGAGGATAATCCAGATGCTGATACCGACGTAGAAACTGATAGTAGTGATGATAACAGACACACAAATAGCAAAGCAAGTCTGAAAAAGAAGAGAAAAAGCTCTGTGAGCAGTGTTGAGGAGGCCAAACATACCAAGAGACGGAGGCATTCCAGATCACCCAGTTCATCGAGTGTGGAGGAAGAGCTGCACACAAAAGCTCAAACAAATCATCTTACCAAGAGGGAAGAGAGCAGACCAAGCAGAAGGGAAAATCATGAACAATACAGGGAAAAAGATTATGAGAGAAGTAGGACCCGTGAAAAGGATCACCAAAGGGAAAAGGAAGAGCGACATAGATATGTGGATCACAGTAACAGAGATAACTACAGAAGGAGGGACGAGCAAGAGGATAAACAAAGGGGGAAGGAAAGAAAAGAGAGGGAAGGACATTGCAGAGAATGGCAGAAAGCAAAAGAGAGAGATGAGAGAGGCTCAGAAAGAGAGCGAGAGAAAGACAGAGCAAGAAATGGTAAGGATAGACATAATGACAGAGAGAAGGAGAGAGAAGAGAAATACAGAGAAAAGGAAGATCGTGTGAAGGAGAGGAGAGAGAAGAATGGTAGTGATGAAAAGAGATACAGAGAGAGTAGGGGAAATACTCCTGCATCTTTAGAAAAAGATGGAGAGACTCATCTGGACAAAGAGAGAAAGATGAAAGAGAGAGAGGTTGATGAGAAGGGGAGATCCAGCTCTGGAATCCTGTGTGAGGGGAAGCGTAAAGCTGGAGAAGAAGGGGAAAAAGAAGACAAGGAACAAGCACAAAAACCATCGGAGAGCATGAGCAAATTTGCCAAAAGGACCAACGAAGAGACAGTCATGTCAGCCAGGGACCGCTACCTGGCAAGGCAGATGGCACGTGTTGGTGCTAAACCTTACATTGAGAAGGAAGAAGATTAAAGTCTCTGTGATGGACAAAACCACTTGGTCTGTCAACCAAGTAGAAAAGCCATAGCTTCACAAACTCTTGTACAGAAGTAGGAGTATAACCTAGTTATTTATTCTGGCTTTCATCTAAAAAATAGTGTGTGTCTGAATAGAAGAACAACTTTTGAAATGGATTAATAAAAAACTTTAATACACACCCTTAGTCTGTTAATAGAGTTCAAATGTTAAATTTGCCTGATGCTGTCCACCCTGGCCTTCAGGACCCTGTCCTTCTACTTGAAGATACTGGGTCGGAAGTCGGAGCATTAACATCAGATGAGAGTAACCCCATGACAGCTCCTACCCCTCTCATCAGCTGGAACTGTGTGCTCTGCTGAAACAAAGGTGTTCTCAGCCCTAGTTGGAGTCATTGTTGCCCACTGATGCTCTTCAAAAAACCCACCAGACCGATAAAAGTGGAGAAAAAACAAGAAAAAGGACCCGAATAATAATTAAGATATTTCTGTATGTACTGTGTTGTTTTATAAGCTAAATACATATTGACATAGGCATTTTATATTTATGTGGGGGGTTGGTTTTCGGGGACAGAAACACTGAAATAAAGTGTAAGGTACATACTGGATCTAATGTGTGGATCTTTTTTAGTGCTTGTGTTACTTTACTGCATCTTTTTGTGTGTGTGCAGTAAGGTTTATGAGTTTCTCTGTGTTACAGACATACCTGCTTGTTCTGCTGGAGGTAATATTTTAGATTCAGTCTGTCTATCCAAACGTTCATAATCAAGAGTAAAAGGATCTCCAAACTGTAACTTGGTAAGGAGGATATCTGACAGTGGTTGGAGTTTTTACAGTGTATTGTCACAATGGGTTTCTTTCACTCTTGTAGTAAATTTATGATTTTTAAGCTACAGTAAGGTGAACTACTATTGAGAAAAGGTATTTGAGATTGGTGTTGCTCTGGTATATTGTTCAGCGCACTCAGTCATGAGGCAAAATGTGAGTAAAATGAGATGCCAAGCCAGCCAGTTTGCAGGGACCTGAAACAAAATGAGTCTTATCCATAAGCTGTTCAAGTAGTGCCTAACTCCCAGGTGTCACAGAATCAGAGAATCGCAGAACGTTAGGGATTGGAAGTGACCTTGAAAGATCATCTAGTCCAATCTCCCTGCCAGAGCAGGTCAATCAGTGTGGTTTTGCTGTTCTGTCTAAACAAATGTAACAGACTTTGTTGGTCAGTTTTTCTCTTTTGTTGGAATAGAATAAGAGTGTTTAGCTGCGGGCCAAGGTTCGAACAGCGAAGGAAATCCTCTACATTTTGTCAGAGACCTTGTTGGTACAGTAAATCAGACTAGATGCACTTTTTACTCTTTTTTTCTTGGAACTGAGATTTATTTTTGCTCTTCCCATAAGAGAGCGGCACAGGAGATGTCTACAGAGAGATTATGAATATTAAGTTTATTACAATACCAGTTTACAGTACAAGGCACATACTGATGACTTACAGTCAGCTTGCAACACTTGTAACTAAAAGCTGCATAAATTAGTACAGGTTCATCGTGTACAAGTTGGAAGGAATACTTAGTTCTGTACAGCTAAACCTCTGGTTTAGTTCTTTTTGTTTAAGAGGCAAACGATGTTTTAATTTACCACTTTCATAACTTCCTTTTCTCTCCTCAGAAGGTAGGTGGATGTAATTGTGTTACAGGTTAAGTGGAAGGAGAGCTGAAGAGAGGAGATTCGTTTGCCTCAAAATGGTTTGAATTGCAGGGGACAGTATTTGGTATCTGTGTAACTCCGCTTTGTACAAAACCAGCGCTTGATGTGTGGCTGCTTGCTGAGCTGCCTGATGACTGCTGGTTACTCTAAATGTTTTCAGATGGATATGTGAAAGGAAGGGGGGAAAAATCAATTATAACAATAAACGAAAATGTCTGAATATTTCAACCACTCAGCTGAATAGAGATGCTAAAAAATTTACTCAGCTTAAGAAGATTAGAAAGCTTCACGCCAATTGCCATGTAACACAAGAACCGTGAGGACTAAACTGGTTTGCACGTTCAGCTTTTATAGAATCCAAACATGGGTGTGTTTTGTATCTTTGTGTTATGCAGGAAAAGCCTATTAAATGCACTTCCATGGGGTTTCCTCACCCCGTTCCCAAAAAGAACTCAGGCTGGATTATCCTAGTGAAGAGAGCAAAGATCTAACACTGCAAATGATCTTCTGGGCTGCCTTTTTCTAAAAATATTTTTGCTGTGACTTTGCTTGTCTACATGGCTTTTTATATCTTCAAATAATTTAAACTTTCACCTTCTGTCAGTACAGCTGTATTCAGAGTGTGGTGTTCTCATTTTTTCAGCTGAGAAATCCAGGCCACAAGACCTTGCCCTATTTATTTTCACTGTGACTACCACAGGGCTTTTATTAATATCAGGGGTTCTTGGCTGACTTTCACACCACTAGAAGGCAGTGACATTTCTTAGGAAGTAGCTCAGCATTCTGTGCTGAAAACACCCAGAGAGACAAGGTCTGTCCTGTGTTAGTGTCTTAAAAAATGCAAATTAAAGATGCATCTTTAGCCGTTTGAAGTGCTGTTGTAGAAGATGAACAGCAGCAGCAACTGCACACTAAATAGTGAATCCTGCAGTTACTGCTCTGCATTTTATTCCTTCAGAAATAACCTTCCCAGTTTCAGGGGCTGAAAGCATGGCTTTGATGCAGAGAATGCTCATGTTTAACTTTTCCTGTCCCACACAGCATTAGTTGAATGCCAGTCTGAAGAATGGAGAAGCCGGGTAGGATTTTCTCTTTTATTTTCCACACTTGATACTGGATACATATGACTAGCTTGTTCATGTTACATTGATACTTAATAGGTACTTTTTCAATTAATTCCTAACATAAAATTTTATTTTCAAAAATAAAACTCGGAATTGTTTGCTCACTGGTAACTTAACAACTGCTTGGCTTTCCAGCATTAAAGGAATTCCCAGACTGTTGCTCTTTTCCTTAGAATTAGGCCAATTTTAAAAGTTATTTTAAGGGCTAAGTTCCCAAACTATTTCTAGTAGTAACTGTCCAGTAAGACAGATTTATTGTGTGTTTTGTGATGGCAATGAAAGAACTCACTCCCTGTCTAAAAATAGTTGAAGAGTCATTTGTTTATCCTTGGCCCTTTATTTCCTTATTGAAAGTTGATCTTGAGACCTAAAGTGACGTGAACTTAAGTCAGTAGCTGAAGTGGAGGAGGCCATTCTCCAAGAGGTGTCTGCACATCTAATGGAGAAAAGCCTTGGTGGAAGTGGTGGAAATGTTTTCAAAAGGCAAACACAGCATCACTGCTTTCCTCTAACGTGTTAGTTCTTTGTACCCGTGTAAATTCTTCAGTAGCTTTCTTAATGCCTGTGGCTATGAATGCATGTATCACCTTGTTAACTGGAGCAGTATGTTACCTAAGTAGAACATGTGATGCACGAGAGATTTAATCCTGTCTTTTACTTTTGTTATGGTCTCTGTGGGTTTCACATAAATGTTGCCTACTTAGGTTTATTTACACTTCCAGCTAACTGTAGCAGGATGTATGAAGAGGGCAGTATGTGCGTGGAAGTTAATTTCCAGATCATCAGTGCCATGAAATTCTGATGAGAATCCATCCTGTTGAACTCTATGCAACTTCTTGTTAAAAAACACCTCTCCTTCTTTGGGGTGAAAATCAAAGGTGTTCACATTAGAGTGTGAACTAATGAATCTTCAAGGTAAGTTTGTGTAGTTTGAAAAACATACTTTTGTCAGCCAGCCCAGAGGGTTGTTCTAAACTTCCTTTCTGTAGTAAGTAAGAATGGAAAAAGCCATGGGCTCCAGCAAATCTGTGCATGAAAAGGAATTTTAAAGTGAAGCAAAGCTGAGATGCAGATCTTTTAAGATTCCACTTTCTTTGCATCGGAACTCAAAAACGTTCACTGTTGGTTGGTGTGGGTGTGTCAGGACAGTGCTTTTCTGAGTATCTAGCTTTGTTATGAAAACAGGATGTTTTCGTGTCTGGGGAAATGTTAGTAGCTTAGGTGCTTGTCAGGCAACCATGATGAGCTCTTTTAGTATTTGTTATGCGACAATCAATCAGTGGAACCTTTTACCATCTACAGAATGCAGGGGATGAGGAGAATGGTGCTACCAATACATGTGCTAATGTGTACAGGGCTGTATCTTGTACTGCTTGGGGTTGGTTGCTCTTCCTCTGACTCCTCCAGTACAAACCAAGGGAATTCACAGGGCTTTTTCTAGTTTATAAACCCTTTGTTACTTGAGTATTATATGGCTGTCGGAAATATTTTTGTGTTTTTCATAAGTAGTTAGAACCTTGAAGCAAATATGACGTTGCCCAGTACAAACGATCACATGGAGGAAGATACAGGAGCACTGCCACACACAGGATTCTACACCTAACCCTACCCCGCCGGTACTTGTCTGATCGTGGCAATTGCGCGCACTTTCACCCACCCCCTTGCCCACACATGGAGCAGTGGTGGTCTCATGCACACAGACATCCTCGTGTTTCCAGAGCAAATGAGTTCAGGTCAGTCTGCTTAGAAGTGCACAGTAGATTTTCTTGAATTGCTTGGATAAAGGTACTGGAGGCATCTTGTTTCTGGTGCCTGTTGTCAGTGATGAAACCCCCACAGAAAACTCCTTCATTTGTGGTCTCAGCTGGAAAGGTAATTCTTTGGGGTGGGGGAGGGAGGATGGGGAAAGTTACACTTTATTCCCCCTCTCCCCACAGAGACCAGGTTCGTTTATACTGCATTCATGCGGATGTCTCCAAAAGGAATTTCTGTAGCTGTTTCTGGAGTAATGCTTTTCAGAATACGCTGTTGGAAAGAAATCAGATGTTAGAAATCGATTGGTTTTAAGAGGTAATACATGACATTACAGCCATTTGGAAGGAGTTTTACAATAAAAATAGGACTTTAGTTTGAATTACGCAGCTTGAACTATGGCACGAGAGTGTTTCAGGCTTCTGTTGGCTCTGTGAACGTGTAAGCTGCTGTAGAAGTACAGTGTTAATTAATTGTAGCATGTAATTTGACTCAGTTTGACAAATGCCAAATTAATGCTCTAGGACTTTGCAGTTTACTTGGATACCCTGAACCTATTCTTTCTGAATTGATGTTTGTCACCTTAAATCCCAAAAATGTCACAACAGGCTGCCACAGATCTATGGCAGAGAAATCTTGCCTAAGGAATGGGAGAGAAGAGGAAGCCTCGTCACACAGGTATCCCCAGGGGAACCAATCTTTCACTGCCTCGTGCACATGATACTCTGTCTTGTATGATTTCTAGCAAAGCCTCCTGTTCACCAGAGTGTAAAAATGACTGGATTTAATATTTTATATGAATACACCAGAAGCCTCAGTGAGAGCTGGGGGGATTTGTGAAGCGCTTGAAATGGACAGAAAGCAATTAGCTCTTGGCTGGCTGGGAACAGAGCAGCTGTAATCCTCAAGTTCTGGGGCATCAGACCCTGGAAAAATCTACATGTAGTATTTCTAGGAATTGTGTCCTTCCTAACGGTCAAACGGAAGTATTGTGGATACCTCCTTGAGTGATCCTGGAGTGATGATCAACCGGTAAACCATGTAGATTGGAATGCAGATGATCGAAGAGGTTCCTATGCAGTAGCCCACCACCATGGTCCAGTAGGGATAATCGTAATCAAAAAGCCGTAGCTCAGGAGGGTTGGACAGAAAGCTGCAAGTGACAAACTGAAAGAGAAAACAGCAGAGTGTGAATCTGTGGATTGTGATGGCACATACTGAATTTAGGGAACTCCTGCGTCTCAGCATAATGTTGCAGGAAAAAAATGGATGGGACTCAAGCAGCATTAAACAGATGTCAACACTGGAAAAATCCTAAATGACATTAGTATGGGTTAAAAATGAAGCCAAACCATAGCCAAAAAAGCTCAAACCGCTTTGGTATATCCAGACTTTCAAACAGGAAGTTTAAAAAGCTCAGGAGTTTGACCCAGTAACTGAGAGGAACTGGGTCAAAATTCTCATATGGATGAATATATGTGGTGGTGCTTCTTGTCTAAGCAGCGTTAGAGGGAAAATTCAGGACTACGCTTGTACATTTAAAGGATAAAATATGTTAAGGTGGACAAGATCGGATTGATTGGTACCAGCATGCAGGGTTTCATCCAGTCACCCTTGTATTGAGCCTTCTAACTGGATTGCAGCTAAAGCATCTCTTCCAGAAAGGCAGAATCTTCATTTTAAGCCATGCGAAATGGGAAGTGTACAGTGTTCTTTGGCTGCTGACCCATATTTAATCATGATCTTTGTCAGTTCTGCTTTGTCTGAAGCCACGCGGGTGGCATTCATGCTGTTCTTCATTGGGTTGCAGACCCTTTTAATACTCCTCCAAATGCTATTAAAGTACTTAACTGTGCCAATTATACCAGCTTTTGGCTTTCCCTGTGATAAGCTGTACAGGGTTCTGTTTTTTTACTGTCACTTACATTCTACTCATCCTTTCTGTGATCTCTTTCCCTAGCATTTTTGTCCTTCAGTAGCTCTTACAAGCATTAGTAGTAGTTTGGATATAGTATTGTGGTGTCAGCTGGATTAATGCTATTCAGTTGCTGTCCTGTGCATATCCTAGGCGACTGAAAATGTTGTTCTCCTTGTGGAACAACAAATACTTTCCTGAATATTACAGGAATA
Organism: Rhinopomastus cyanomelas; assembly: GCA_013400115.1. NCBI lineage: Eukaryota > Metazoa > Chordata > Aves > Bucerotiformes > Rhinopomastidae > Rhinopomastus > Rhinopomastus cyanomelas. The sequence goes on from VXBP01004622.1 coordinate 1,542,365, forward strand.
GTATTTGTGACACTTCTTGGAAGGATCTCTGAATGCACTTTTCTCCAGAGTTTCATCAGAAGATGAGGATTACCAACAAAATTTCCATACAGAATTAGGACACTCCCTTCTGGAGAAGTAGGACACTCCCTTCTGGGTTTTCCTTAGCTCAGTTTAGCTTCCACAGAGAATACAGATAGCATTGCCTGGTATTCCAGCAGAGCTCTGTTCCACTGACTGCGATACTGGTTTAGAATCACAGCTGTACACAAATTATTTGTGGTGTCACATTTCTATTTATAACCTCATCTTGCCTTTTCCTAGGGCTAGTAAAATGAAAATCTGCTCACTGCACAGTGCTCATTACAAGCGTTTCAGATTCACTCCGTAGGTCTGAAACCCACATTCTGTGCTTCGTAAATGTCATCTTGACCTGCTCTGCTCCTCCTAAGACTGGCAACAATAAAAGAGAGTGTAAACTCGTTTTGGATCAGGAAATGAACACTTTATGTTAAATTCTATCAATACGACTGCCAAGCCAAACATTGGGACAACATTTCCAATTCTGAATTATAGATTTATAAAGGTTGCAATGAACAGCTGTAAATTTTAAGTGTAATATTCTAAAGCTGCTGGCCAGTAGTTACTGACACAGTATGTTTACTTACCCTGCTTTTCCTCTGCAGGCAGTACGCTTTATCATCGTCTTTGATTGCTTCATTTTGTTGAAGCAAATACAAAGCAACAAAACAGAGCAACTCTGTTCCATGGTGGAAGGGAGGGGAGTTTCTCAGAAACCGCTCTTACTCAACCAAACTAGCTTATCAGCAGAAATCCTTAGAAGAGTGGTTTAGTAACAAGACCTTGCAACTTCATATTGCATTTTTCACTAATTGAGCTTTTCTGCTTTAACAAAAATTGTTACTAGCAGACTTCAGAAGGAAATGCTGTAATGAAGCTTTTAGAAGCCTTAAGTAGCTGCATTCTTCAACAGTAATCCTGTGCTGAAAGAGAAAGTGGGAAAGCAAACTCACCAGAAGGAAGATGGGACTAATTGCTGCCCAGCAAACTCGCCAGTACCAGCCTGGGGTAAAGCCCAGCATTTCTTTCACGTCATTACAAAACTGAGTGATGCCTGTGGAGACAAGATGGAGGAGGGTAGTGACAGCAGATTTAAGTTTTTTATAAGAGGATGCACAACAAATAAATTCAGAATCCATCAAAGACTTGTTCCTATAACTCATATATTCTGAATTACAGTTCATGTTATTTTCCAGTGTCTGTGAGAGTTACTACTACTTGCTCTCTGACAGAAGCGATACTGCTAAAAGTAATCCTCACAGATTTGGTTATCAGTGCATTTGTGAAAAGGTTTGGTGACTTTTCTTCTAGAGACATGAGTGATCTGCCCTGTGGAAACAGGAAAATAGAAGTTCACGGTTTGGGTTAGCATTGCCCATCACTGTGGCAGCGGACATACCGTAGAACCAGGCTACAGCAACTGCTTCCAGAAACACAACAGTTAGGACAGCTGGACCAGTGGCGTATTCTTCAAACAGCTTTACCACGTACGCACCTCCCTGGAAAGGAGATCATATTGTCAGGGAACCAAAGATGTTACTGTTGTTTATGATTTCCACAGATGGGAAGTTCAGGCCATGTTGTAGCTTTGTGGCTGTTGGTGCCAGTGAATCCCCTGAATGTGTGGCTGGTCTGTTCGTTCACTGTGACCACACCTCCCCGCTGGAGCTACCGTAGAGAGCTACCATACTCTACCATACTGAACCCACTGGCACTTCTAGCTGGAGCTTAATGAACAAAGGTGATTTGGTGGGGGTTGATGGGGTGGTTTTCTCATGCCCTTAGTGATGGCATCTTCTCTCTTCAACTTGAGTTATAGTTACAGGACAGGAAACCAATAAGGTTCTTTTCATTTGGGACCTAGAAACACAACGGAGAAGAGCACTGTGTCTTGAAGAGGAACCAGGTCTCCTCTTACAGCAGATGCTTTAAATGAGAAGGAAATTGCACATAAATGAGCAAGAGGAGTGAAGCATAACAAGAAAACCCAGCATTTTTTCCTTATCCCTTGTGATTTTTATACTTCTTATTCAAAGAAGTGTATTCAGAGTTGCTTGTAGTGAAAATGAAATCCCGTGAGTCCCACAGAGACTTTTTTTGATCATTATTTCTGGTCTGATTTGATTAAGAAAATCCAGGAAGTTCATTGCTAGAAATTTTTGGAGAGCAGCAACCATCAATTGCAGCATTTTCTAGCAGATAATTTTTCAATTTTTGTTTTTTTAAATGCAAAATACATTTCAAATATTGCAAAAATGAAAAAAAAATTACAATTATTGTTATTTTTATACATGGAGCCTTTGGGAACCAGAAGTAAATGATGCACACAATGTGGAGGGTTGTTGGCTTGCTGGTGCTGGAGCAGTGGCTGCATCGTTTATGACTTGCAGCACATCAAAGTTTTGCTGAGTTGCAATAGGTTCATTTTGCAGCACATTTCCTAGTGAGGGGTACTGTTTGTTCCAAGTACAGATTCTGAATGGATAAAGAAGATGAGCTGAAGACTTAAACTGATTTCTTGAATCTGTCTCCCAAGTTGTCATTGGCAGGAAACTGCCAGTAAGGAAATGTGAGAATCAGGTAAAATACTTACGAATGTCAAGGTTGCTAATGACCCCAGAAAGCAAACGATGGTCAGACCAAGGACAAAGAGTTCCCTGCGTTTGCTCCAGACATGCGGGAATTCATCCAGAACTCCTGTAATCACTCCCTCTAGTCCTGCAAACTGAAAAGCAGGGGAAAGTCAATGAGAAACAGGAGTTTTATCTGCTGTAATGTATGTTTCAATGCTTAAAGGAACTTGGGACCGTATTCAGCCTGCAGAGTTGGTGTGACTGTCATTCAGTCTTTCTTTGGAACTTTTAAACTCTTTAAGGTGGTGATTTAGCCTTCCTTGTCTGTAGGAAGTGCCTGTTGTCCAGAGGAAGTCCTACATTACAAGTAGTAGGGTGTTGGTGAGTGGGGCAGCTCAGTAAAACCAAGATTATGAAATCTGGTGAGTTCAGCCTTCCTGGAAGTGGCTTGTTCTCAATCTATCAAAACAGGCTCATGTGGCAATCAAGTGTTCTGGTTGTGTTTCCAGGCCTGTTACTAATTATTACAGCATGGCACTGAGAAACCATTAGATTTTATTTAGGCCTATTCATGTCAAAATTAGTGTAGTAGTTGCTGTCTTGCAGAAAGCACATGTAGATGCCAGTCCTGCTTTAAACCCTTTAGAGACAGAATCGGTAAGACCACACAGCAGCTAACTGTGAGGTCCTCCATTTCACACCCTGGCTACTCACCGTGCTGTCCAGTCCCAGCGTGAGCAACATCAGGAAAAAGATGATGGCAAAGAAGGTGGAAGCAGGCATGTTGGCAATGGCCTCGGCGTATGTAATGAAGAGAAGGCTGGGTCCTGGTATTAGAACGAGGAATTAGGAATAGTGTCAGCACAGTACTGCTGTGAGGAGGGCAGGCTGTTTTGCTGCACTGTGTGTGGGCTCTTCCAGGAGAAGACTTCTCCGCCAAGGCTGTTTTGCAGCTTGTGGTTACCACCACGTCTGTGAAGCTGCACAGAATGTGACTTCTCCATGCTGCCTTTACAAAGTATGTTACAGCTGAACTGTGTAACAGGGCCCTTCCCATGAAGGATCCTGAATTAGCTACTAAACGTTTTGCATAATTTGGGCTGTCCTTAGTCTAGAAGAGAATATATTGTATTGTAGAAGCAGTTTGAGAGAGGTGTATGAAAAGTCAGCCTACCAGCGTCTTTGGCCACCTCTGATACATCTTCTTTCCTCATCTCTGCCATGTATCCCAGCACGGTGAAAATGACAAATCCAGATATGAAACTGGTCACGCAGTTCACGGTACTGGTAACCAGAGCATCTCTGCAACAGAAGACCTAACTCATATCAGGAAACCAGCATCAGATAGGAAGATATTTGTATTTCATCTTAAGACTCTAATTTCTTAACTGACTGCTGAGATTAAATAATTATAAAGTGATTGTTTGGCAGGGGGTTAGTCCATCTTGTGGCAGGCAGCTACACCTTAGACTCCTTGCTGTAACTGGAGAGATTTTCTTTGGCGTAGGCACAACTGAGGAGAAACGTTTTAGATCATCGAATCATTAGTACTGGAAGGGACCTCGAAAGATCATCCAGTCCAATCCCCTGCTAGAGCAGGATCACCTAGACCAAGTCACACAGGAACATATCCAGGCAGGTTTTAAACGTCTCCAGAGAGGGAGACTCTGCAGGTTCTTTCAATAAGGACCTTTGTTCAGTTAGGCTTCTGTCTGATTTGTGCATACACAGGACTGACAGTTCAGTGCCTTCACCAGTGCTGTGCTTCTCTTTCAGAAATACCCACAGTTACATTTTTAAACTCAATTTTACTTATAGAAATAAAGTAGAACTCACTGGTAACAGTTGTTGTGGAATTTGTTGTAGCTTGCATAAGCCAATAGGACGCCAAAACCTGGACCAAGGGAGAAAAAAATCTGAGCTGCTGCATCCACCCAAACCTGAAAAATATTGAAAATCAAGAAAATACAAAGGGTTTGAATCGGTTTCATATTCAGGCCTACAAACCTGTGTTTCACTGATTAGCCTATATCCTAGTCCTGGTCTAATGAAGGGTTGTTGAAAGAGTATGTTGAACTAGGAAATTTGTTGTAGATCTGTGAGAGTTGTGAATGCCCGCTATAACTTCACTACCTATGCAGCACTTACTGTATATCTTTATGCTGTTGTAAGTACTCGCTGGCCGTTTCACTCCAGACAGCATCTTAGACTGAAGCTTTGCCCATGATCAGTTTAACACAAGTTTTGAAAAGTAGAGGGAACTTCCCGCCTGTGATTTTGCAGTGGGCCTGGCCCATCTTCCTCCAAACACTGTATCCTGTGTTTGGCTGTGTGTCCCCCATGCTAAGTTGTAGGTGATCAATGCCCAGATTTTTCACAGATTTATGGAAATACATTTGACAGTGTTGATGCAGTTCTAGTCCTTAGGATCAATTCTTCTTTGTTGTAGCCATGACAGATGCAAGTGTGATGATCTTGTTATGAAGAGCCTGTTGTACTTGAAAAGTAGCCACAGCCTTAATGAGTTGTGCTCTGAAAGTGCAGTATCAGTTCTCTTTCTGAAGGTGCAAGTCCTCATTCATTTATCCTCTTTTGACTGAAACATGGAGTTCATTACTACTCATTTCTAATATTCTCCTTCATCGTGTGAGGCCATCCTGTATCATCCCCAGACAGAGCTCTGTCATCGTCCAGCACACAGATTGCAATCTGCTGTCCTCACTTCAGATACAGTCAATACAATATCAATGCCCTTTATTGCTTTTTCAGATGTGGCCCCTTATTGGAGATGCTGGTTTATCAGAGACCGGTGTCTTTTCATTTCCTCTCCATTCAAAACTCTCCATATCAGCTGGGCAACAGCAGACTTGCAAACGTTAGAATTTTTAATCCTTCTAGCATTTTTTGCTTTGGGATTTTTTCCATCACCCTCCTCACTAGACACTGTCATAGACAGTGAAGTAAGCTCAAGCTTGAGCGTGATGAACTCCTTGTCATCCAGAGTACTGGAATGCCTGGGGTGTGCTGGTTAGTTCAGTCTCATTCCTCCTTTTTTTTTCAAATCTTGTCCTCATTGAGTTATTCCTTCTCCACATGCACTTGTGTGGACTACTGAGTTCTGCTTTAGTCAGTGGCTGCAGAGTCTCTTCGAGCTTCACTGAGTTATTCATTCTCCACATGCACTTGTGTGGACTACTGATTTCTGCTTGAGTCAGTGGCTATAGAGAGTCTCCTTGGGCTTATCTGCTAAAGCCTATCAAAGGTTGAAGATGTGCAGTTTCACTTCTAGTAACCTGCATTGTTTAAATACAGGCAATCATGTCTGTGGAAAAGTCTGTCTGAGTGTGCCATGATCCCCTCAGCCAAGAAAACTTCAGCTAGAACAGTTGTTAGGGTCAGAGGTAAAAGACTTTTTATAGTTTAGCAGCGATTGTATCTTCTCACTCCATGTCAGGCTGTTCACCATTTTCCTGGTGAAAACTGTTTGGTCACTTGTTTTCTTCCTAATTGTGTCACTAATTCTGTTCAACCACAGTATGGGAATTCTGTTAGCTCCAGCTGAATTGGTGGTGGACACTACTGTTTGGAATTATGGAAAGAATAGAGTGTTTAAACAGGAGCATGACGTCAGGCTTTTAAGGCCACACTAAGACATCTGCTTAATCATGCTCTGGGCTGAAAACAGACCCTGAAGTGCATTACTCGCCGATGGTAGACATACTGATAGGGTAAAAGCAATCTCTACCCTGTCATCATTTTCTCTTACCTCAGTGGCCAAGAGTTTCTGCCATTCAGGTTTCAAGTAGTAGATGACACCTCTCCAAGCCCCAGGCAAAGTTGCACCTCTCACTAACAGGATAAAGAGTATGATGTAAGGGAACGTGGCAGTCACCCACACCACCTGTGAGAGAGCATTTGGGCAAAAGTTTAACAGATGGTAAAAACAAGTTGTTGTACCTCTTAGCATCTGTCACATCTTCATTTGCACTTCTCAGGTGATCTGTAAACAGGTGGTTTGCATGTCTATACCCACACTTTCCCTAGACATGGTTGTTCTTGTCCAAAGAACAGGGGAGTAATTTACTGACATAAACTACCTAGTTACAGCAGCAGCCACTCCACACTAAGTGCTTCCCAAATACCCGAGCCTATAATCCCTCTTGTGAAGACAGTCTGAGATATTTCTCTGTCACGTTAAGCGGCTCAGTATAGTCAAGTGCTGCTTGAGTATACTGTACCCAGTTGATATTTCTGGATTGTGCACTTACCTTGCCAGATGTTTTGACCCCTTTCCAGATGCTGAAGTATACAATGGTGAAAATTAACAACAAACAGAGCGTCAGTTGCCAGCTAATGCCCCCCAGATCATCCAGCCCATTGGACCTGTGCACCTGTAGAACCTGGCGACTGAAAGAGGAAAGAAGAACACAGTACAGATATTTTTAACCTAAATATAGAATATGCTTTAGGCAGTCCCATACTGTGGACTGAGGATTCCAAGTAGTCCTGAGGCCTTGATAAGTAGCCGTCAGAGTCTTGTCATTTTGGATTTATGTTTTTTAATTAAAAGTTTGATAATAATGGTAAGCGGTGATGATAAATGGTGAGCGGTGGTGGCTGGGAACCTCTGATCTGAAATAGTATCCTCCCATACACACTGAGCGTATGTACACCTACGGCATTCAGTGACTGGAATGGTTCAGAAAAGGGCACCGTTAACAGACAGCCCTGCTCCCCCGCCAAAGAAAAGCTCACTGCGTGTTCCACCATTCCATCTGATGTTACCATCCTCACTTACATGCACTTACGTATAAAATTCTTCTGCAGGAGAGACGGAGTGCAGGGACCAGCTGACATTGTCCTTGCTGAAGTAGTTAGTGCAGTTGCCTGTGTTCCAAGGGTTTGTGCAGCTGGTCCATGGCAGCTCTGCCGTGAAGGAGGAGACGAGGTAGTAAAAGGCCCAAGCCATGATGGTGTTGTAGTAGGAGGCTACGTACAGGTCTATGATACAGATGGCAAAGCCAATTCCTAGTAAGGCAGGAAATAATTACGTGAAGTGAGTGTAAGATTTAGGAAAAACAAAAAAAGGAATTAATTAGTTATCATATCAACTATAATTAGTAACTGTCTAAGGCAGCTCTGCAGGAGGTAGCCATATCTTCTCCAGTGTTTACTACACTGGAATTTCTTGTGGCTTCAGGGACACTCAGGCTCTGGTTTCAAACAAGCATCCTTAATCAAGGCAGACTATGCTTGTAGGGTTTTTATTCATGTTCCTAAATGGTTGGCATGCACTCTCAGTAAATAAAAAAAGACAAGACCATTGCTGTGATGCTGAGAACAAGAGCAAATAGAGCAGATCCTTCTGCTCTAGAAGTCTCTGTGGAAGGACAGCAATTGGCAGACCAGGCTGAAGAGGGGGAGTAATTTCTTTCTGATATGTTTGTAATAGAAACAGTAGATCTTTATTCTTTTCTGGTTTTAATTTTGCCTTGGATTCAGAAATGTTGCATTTTATTAAATAATCACTTTCGATTTTGGGTGAATTTTCAGGCTTTCACCCTTGTAAGAAAATCTTCCAGCTATCCAGACAAGTCCTAGTGCTTTTCCATTTCTCTTTACCTTTGAATATGGGACATATTTTTCTCCAAATTGAAATACATCCATTCCTGTGGTACTGTCCTAGTGCTAGTTCCATATAGAAGAGAGGAATCCCTCCAAAGATGGCCATGATTGTGTAAGGAATGAGGAATGCTCCTGCAAGAAAGCAAGCAGATGATTGTAAACTTCCCAGGACTTCTCTTCCAACAGTACCAGCCCTCTGTAAAACACAGGTCCTTTCCCCCAAGGAAAGTGCATATGCCCTCCCTACACTGAACTGCTGTGGAATTTCTCTTAAGTAACAGCTCAGCAGTGTGAATAACAGACCAGACTTCTCACATTTCTGTAACGAGTACTCATAGGGCTCAGCAAGACTGTGTTGAGACCGTGAGATGGGCTGCAGATAAAATGACTAATTTATTCAGTGAAATACCTTTGCTGCATCAGGGGGATGAAAGTCCTTTCCAAGATCCAAATCTCCTTTATTAGTTTTACATTTTGGCTGATAGGTCAGTGAGTCTAAGCCCTAACGTTCCTGATGACTTGGTTTTGATCTGTTGCTTTATCTGAATTTGAAATACTTAAGAAGGGTGTTTCTCTACGTAACTGGTGCTCGGCCTTTACTTGTGCTCATTTTGTAGATCTTGTTAAACCATTTTTCTTCCATCTTAATGTGTCTAGTTATCCTATCCCAGTGTTCAGGACTTCTAGTCTGCATGAAAAGTAAGTAGTTTCCCCTTGGCAGTGTATGTATATGATATTAAAATAAGCCAGTAAGTGATACATTTACAAGCAAGGCAGTTCAGCATTCAGGAACAGAACTAGTCACTGACCTCCTCCATTTTGATAGCATATATAAGGAAATCTCCACACATTTCCTAGATCCACCGCATAGCCAATGACTGAGAGTAGAAAGTCAATTTTTTTACTCCAGGTCTCTCTGTCTTCTAGCTCCATCAGCTGCTGCTGGCCTTCTGCTCCGCATGTGGTAGAAGTGTTGGTTGTAGTGGTGGTTGTAGCTGCTGGGGCAGTGCACTGGGCATCTTCCACCTCCCCCATCCCATTGCAGGGACCAGAGCTCTGAACCCCTGAATAACCATTAGAGATCTGAGCTGCTTCCCCTTTGTCTCCCTGGCTGGGATGGACTTTATTGCCATCCTCCACAAGCCGTAGGGCAGATTTAGGGTTCCTGACCAGAAGTCCATTCTCTTTACAGTCTTCTCCTTCATTACAGTCTGAGACATCTTTCTTGGAAGTCAGCGGCTCAGTCTCATTTCTTGTTGCCTTTTTTTCCATTTTTTATGGTATTTGTGGGGATCACTTGCAGACAGACCGCAGCAGAGTCCTCCTGTGGCTTGTCTTCCCACACTTTTATTCCCAACACTTTTAGAATTCCTCTTCCATATTTAAATCCATCAGACTGAAGGCACGAACACCATCTAAGAAATGGTAAACAGTGAAAAATCCATTACAGGGCTTACTGATGCTGGTAACTTTGAAGTTACAACTGACAGATTCTGTGATTAAAGTAATTAACCATCACAGCGTGCAATGTGAATCATTTAGTAGATAATCCATTTAGGAATTTATTCAGGAAGGAAGCACTAATCATCCTTTTCTACAGCACAATCCGTGTATCTTGTTTCTAACCTCACAGGCACAATTGCTGGACTTTGTGCAGCAAATTATTGGGCAACTCACAGGCAGTCACAGTCCTGCTGTTGCCTGCTACCACTTTCTCCCTCTGGTTTCACACCCTGGGAGGTTGTGAAACCCCCAGTTTGCAAAAATGAGGGCAGGAGTTTAGTGTGATTTGTATTTTCATAAATTCATCCTGTGGCTTCTGCTGGCCATTTCTAGAGTCACCCAGCATGAAGGGAAAAGAATTAAACTAATATGGGATAACCATGCAAATCACATTTCATGACCACCTTTCCTCAGAAGTCCCAGCATCTGCTGTGTTTGGCAGCAGACCTAGAAGGCTTAAATAAAAGTTTAGAAAAGTGTTTACACAAGTTACACAGTTTAGTAGGGCTGGAAGGGGCCTTCAAAGGCCATCGGGTCCAATCCTCATGCTCAAGCAGGACACAAATTACTGAGAACTTTTAACAGCCTAAAAAGCCTAAATCAACCACACAAAACTGCATCCAGCCAGGTCTGAAACCTCTCCAGAGAACGGGACTGCACACCCTCCCTGGACAACCCCTTTCAATATTTAATAACCTTGACTGTAAAGAAGGTCTTCTTCAGACTGAGGTGAAACTTCCTGTGTTCAAGCTGGCATCCATTACCCCCTGTCCTGTCTGTTGCATTTGAAAAGAGAAGATTCCCTTCTTCTTTGTACCCTGCCCTCATGGATTTATAGACTGATTAATCCCCTTTTCCTTTGTCCAAACTAAAAAGTCCCAGTTTTCTCAATCTCTCTTCATAGGGCAGTTGTTCCAGACCCCCAGTCATCCTCATAGCTCTGCGCTGGACTCTCTCAATTGATTCTCTATCCCTCTGTTTACATCTCAGTGATTTTGCACCAACTATTGAGGTTCAGTCAGCGCTAATAACGATAACAACAACAAAGGTTGAAAGTAAGAACCGACATAGGAGTCTAAAGGACAAAACCCATCCCCAGTTCCATTTAACGCCTTGGGGAGATAAAGGCACCTCTCGTTCTGTTTGGATCTGCTAATGCTGGGTGGGGTAGTGGGTGCTGCTCCTGGGCTGCTGCCAGCAAAACCGCAGGCACTAGGAGAATCCCTTGCTTTAATGTGCCCTCTTTGTGCATGCTGTAGGGATAATCCAGGGGAATTAGAGAATCCATCCCAAATTAGAGAAAAAGTCTAAACCAACATTTCCTTCAGAGCAAAAGAACAGAAAAAAAGAGTTGTGATTCACTGAGTCATATTTTGTTTTCTGCTCATTTGTTCAGGTAACGTGAATGCCCAGCAGCCTTTACTCCACAAAATCTCAAGATAGGAGCTCATCTTGTGTGTTGCAAATTCCCTGCAGTGGTAACCTTGCTTTATAGCTGGCAATGTGTTACACAACCTGTACGATGCCACCGCTGATTACAGTTACATCTCATTTCTCCTGTTCAAAGTCTTTTACCACAGCAAATGCCATTGTCACGTCCTAGCAGAAACAGCAGCATTATTTCTCTTATTCCTGTTGGAAAAACTGAAGCACAGAAGGGGTGTTTTTTGGCTCATTGTCAGAGCTGCTGAAACTCACATTTTTCCAAGCCTCGTGCAAAGATGGTTTGTTAAACCCCTTCCTAAAGATTTATCGGTGCAAGCAAAAAGAGAAAGTTATCGAGGTGCAAAGCAAACAGGAGGATGTTCTCCAGATAAAACTCACTTGAAGGTGTTTATACCTTTCAGAAATCTTCTAGTTCTTCAGGCTTCATTGGTTCCATCTTTAGCCAATAATTTTCAGTTCATCATACAGCAAGCTGTGCATCGTTCACGCTGAACTCTTACAAGAGCAGTACTTTGCAACCACTAGTTAGTAATCCACAAAGATCAAAACATCTTCAGAGTTCCAGAGAAAAATACTACAACAAAGAACAGGAGTATCTGTTTTACCTGCAGGACTACAAAACCTGAATGTCTTTGGAGTCCAAAACCTTCCACATGTCCCAAAAGAGCTCATGTAGATGCAAACACTCCTACCATCACTGGTGGCAACATGAATGTCCTAGGAAAGGCCACAGCCAATCCTCCCCGTGTACAGAGCATATTAAATATGAGGTAGGTATGTGGAAAAGTAACCTGAGCCCTTCTGAACTTTACACCTCTTAGTCATAAGTGGGAAAGCAGTTAAACGGTGTTGATTTAAGTGCATTGTCTCAGGAGACTGACTTTTCCATATCTGAGACAAACTCTCACTGTGTTTGTAAAATGATTTAGTTCTGCACAGAGAAACTTATTGGCACTTCCTTTCTCAAATGTATTGTTGGTTGCCCAGCTCTGTGACCATCCAAGGTAGTTCTCTTACTCATGTTTAAGATCCTTCTGGTCTTCTGTAGACCACAGGAAAGAAAGATTATGTTATTTGAAACGTTTTTGTAGAATTTTGAGTAGGCTGAGCCTTGAACATGCAAGACTGTGTGTGAACTTCCAGGGACTTCAGCTGGAATTTGAAACAGAATTCCTGCCCCTCAGCTCCCCTGGGAAACGTCTGGCTGAGGGGCTCTGCAGCTCTGCAGAGCTGTTCACAGTGGCATAGCTGGCACGTGAAAACAGAACAGTTACAGAGTCAGATTGCATTACCCTGTAAAAACTGTGGGAGAGCTTTTCCCTCCGCTCTTGTTACAACTCAAGAGAAAAAAAACCTGACAAAATTGTATCTGCCCCAAAGAATGGAAAGAGCTGCACAGCTAGAGCTCTTGGGCTTATAAAGTGTGCCAGGACCGTGGGGAAAGATAGCCAGGGGAAAGCTATGTCAACAACGAACGATTTTGCCCGCCTCAGCCTCCCCTTCACCTCTGTGCACCGATCTCTCGTTAGTTACAGGTGCTAGAAAAGGATAGTGGAGGATAGAACACATGGCAGTTTATTGTCTGCTTTCCATCTGAGCTGTTGCAAAGGTTGCTTTTACTCAAATACACGCTGGCTGCTTATCAGCAGCACAGCTAGCTGGAGCAGACAAAGGGAAAAAAGAAGAAAGAGAGCTCTGCCTTCACTTAGTTTTCATCTGCATCTTACAGATGTAGCTTTACTGCTTTGTCAGGCTGTAAGAGTATTCGGAGGTTATTCTGAAGGGCACTTTTCACCTCTGCAGTGCTGGGCTCTGCTTGAGAGGTGCCACACTGCCAGCAATGTGAATGGCACTCACTCTTCCTCAGGCAAAGAGTGATGAAAGAGGAGCGACCCACTGCTCTGCTCCAGAGAAGCACCCTGTACCAAGCAGTGTCCTCCACAGCTATTCCCTGCTTTGCTTGTTTGTTGAAAGCACGGGGATGGGTAATTGAAGGCATGTGTTTCCTACAAGCTTGGCTGAAGCCACCAGTTCACGTCAGTCAAATATCAATTAAATTATCATTTTTGGTTACTCCCACACAAAACTCAACTTGAACAAGCACTGTAGGATGTAAAAGCCCCGAAAGTCCCTTGGTACACAAAATCAAGCCACTTAGCTTCTCTCGGAGGAGTGCTCAAGGAGCAGCATCGCTGTCCTGGGGAGCAGGGAGCTGCACAACTGAGGTTTCCCTGCCTGCTTTATTTCTGGAGGCACGTAGTGACCTCTCGTGGCACTGTGGGAAGTCCTTTCCTTTCATGTTCTGCCGTGTAGTAAAACAAGTCTTTCCAGCACTTTAAAACAAAATTGCTTTTTCTGTCCTGTTGTTTTTTAAAGGAGAACTTTGACTTTCAACGTGTCTAGGAGATGAAAACAGGTAGGGTGAGGTGCAGCAATGCAGCAGATACTTCAAGAGAGGCAAATCTGGATACCTCATGTCACCAGGAGAGTCCTTCATTTGTAGCAGGGCGCTGCTGACATCCTGAATTCCTCAGCGCAAGGCTTGTTCAGCCTCGCCTGGGGGGATTACACAAGTCATTACTCAGCTCCGGATGATCAGGTACATTCTAACTTGCACAATTGCAAAATTTGAGTATTTGCAAATATTTTACTTCATACAAATGTTGCTGTTTTCATGTGCCGGCTTTACAAACCAACACTTGCTGCTGCCGCAGCCACTCACTGGGTTACAGCCACATTCCTGCAGCAAAACTCACAGTAGCGTAATCACTCATGCTGCTCCTCCGTCTGCCTTCCTCCTGTCCACTCACATGCCAGCACTTGCAAAGAAACAAGGTACTTTGAACTCCAAGACAAAAGCTAAGCCCACGGTACTGGCAAACAGAACCAAACGTTAAGATTATGTCTGTTAACTTGACCTGAATCTCCCTTTTATCACAAAGTGCTCAGGACTGTTGAAGTTAGGTAGCTGCTTGGCATGTTGCACCTTACAATAACAACACAGTTCACACAGGCCACTGAATGTGAATGGCACGAGCCCAGAGAAATCACCTCCGTCTAGAAAATAAAGCAAGAGGTTTGTATGACCAGATAGAAACCACGTATCTCAGGGGAAAAGGCATTGGGGTTTATCTGTAGATACTTCTCTCATCTCTGAGTCACAACATCAACCCTGAGTCTCTGCCAGCCATGTACCTGGGTGTTTCCAAGGACTACACTCTGATAAATACAGCAGGAAATGTTTCACACAGACCTGGTCTGTCTTTTTGCACAGGAGGGGATTAGTCCGTTTGACAGCGTTCTGGTGGGCAAATGTGTTTCTGGTTTGCTGCGTGTGTGGTGTGAAGGAGTACAGAGGCTTCTTATTTTAACTCTGATTTTGCACAGACCAGGAGTAACCCTTCAATTGAAGTTATTATGGGATAGTTCAGATGTTCCCATACTGTGAGGAGTTGTTAGACAATAAAAGTTTCAGCCAATTAAATCTTGAAACTAGATTGCGCAAGATTATGATTACTTTTACCTGCTGTTTGTTTGCTGTATTGTCTTTAGCTTTCGACTCTGCTCACATATACTGATTTCACTTAAAACAAGTACCTACAATATCCTAGTCTCTTGTTTCCACTGGGTGAGCTGACAGCAAGTGTGACAAATGTATTTCAGGTTTCAGAACCTGATAGTCATTAATATAGAGTAAGAAGGTGCAGAGTCCCAGCTTTAGTGGGGCTGCTGGTAACCTCAAAATCAGAGGTGTTAGGTTCAAGGCAGATACGTGCTCATTGCTAGGATACCCCCCAACAACTTAAAATTGATTTCTTCAGGATTTTTTTAAGCTCTGCTTCTCCAGTCTAGTTTAAGAGAATCAAAACTGACTTTCGATTAAGAGTGATCAAAACTCATTGTAATTAATGGTTCCAATTAATTGCTTCCACACACAACAGGTCTGATCCCAGTGCCCGTGACTTTAAAAGGAACCAGACAAGGTACTTCTGCATGTCACTGTAATACATGTTTTATAAGAAACTTGCAGTATGTGGATGACAAAATGAATCCTTCTTATGAATATTTGCAGTTCTCCCAGGGCTTACTCGCACTCTTAGTAAAACAGAGTAAGAACTGTGCTCAACAAGTAGTTCCACTGAGACAATGGCCCTTCTGGGAGAATAAAAGGCTCCTTACCAAAGTAAGAATGGCATAAGTGGTGAGCTCTCCCCAGTTAACTCATGTACTCCCAGCTAGGACTAAATATAGGTGAGATGTAAAAATACTCTGACAATAGTATTGGGGGAATATAGACCTGTCTGGTGAGTTTTATGTCATAACCTCATCCACAGTTCAGTCTGAAATTAGAAAGTCAGCAGGAGAGATTTTACCTTCAAAACTGACTGAAAAGACAGATGCTGTGTTGTATTGGGAAGGCTGCCAAACTGGTGACAGTCATTTAAAGAAGGAGTGGGGGTGGAGGTGGAGAGAGTGAGGAAACACATTTTATGGCTCGAGCGTGTCTGTGTGTAGTGCAAGGAAACAGATAAGCTTAGAGGCAATGATGTTCCTGTTGTATTCTTCCTCAAATTATTTATATAAACTTGAAGTCATAACACAACAAACATCCCCAAATAAACAGAGCACTGGTCCTTCACACAAAACTGCTCAGGCCAGTAATGGGTGCGGTGTTTGCAGTAAAAGATCTGTTTGCAGGCACAAGTCAGTGACTGGCTGCACATATATGCCAGCATGTGTGTACTCGTGCTTGTACCTGCAGAAAAGAAAGAGAAGGTCGCTGTTGTTCCAGGTGATGTTGCTTAGATGGACACTGGTTGATGGCTGTCTCCAGATTACAGCCCCTTTGTTACAGCTCCAAGTTCTACTTCAGTTCTTTATGAAACACTTATCCCGTAGATGTGGTTCATTAAGTTGTGTAAGTTCTATAAGACACAGATTGCCAGACCCACAGAGGTGCAAATACACAGGCTTAGGAAAAAACACCAGGATACAGAATAAACATTTCTTTACACTCTTAAAATTGTTGCTAATGAAAACGCTGTGGTTTATATTTCCACAGAGGAAAGCAGCAAAGAGCTTAAATGCACATTTCCATGTCTGGGAATAATTGAGAGGTTTTATTAAATTCAGGTTGGGGGCAGTTTTTCTTAATTTGTATAACCATTTGAAATTCATTACACTCCATCCACTTAAGAAAATGGACCCACAACAGTCATTTGCTGTGTGTCAAGTTTACAAAGTACTTTCCAAGAAAATGATGATAAATTAACTCATGAAAAGCAGCAGAAGATGAAGCCTGAGCCTGCAAGACCTCCCTAGTGAAATGCCTGACAGCTATCAACACCCATTAGAAAATTCAGGACATGTTTTCCGTGACTGTATATTCAGATCCATTGCATTTCCTCACTGGAACTCCCTTATTACTTAGCAAAGCAACCCAGCAAGCCCCTGGTTTCAGCAGTAGACATGACTGACTATAAATACATGTAGAAGTCATACTCCTCAGATTTATTGCTAATAATAAATCGGTCTCATTGAGTTAGGCACTGTATTGTGTTGGAACAGTTTACCTTTTAATATAGAACTTCACAAGGTTAATAGAACTTACTTTGCCCTTTAAGAAGAAATAACAGTTTGCATTGATGTTTTTATTTGCTTCAGATTCTGCTTCCTTTGCTTTCTGTTTCCTTGTAATTTAATGCTTTTTTGGTAAATTTTAAACTAAACTACAATGGTGTGGGCTTCCGAAACTCTAGTTTCAGATTGTCCTAACATGTTCTGCTACAGGCATTTTACTCCCAACATTCATAATTGCTGGACAAGTGCCTGAACAAGAGAGGAGAACATGTAACATCAGAAAAGCAAGGAAAAGCAGTTAAGTTTTTCAAAAAATCAAAGCGAACTTTCAGCAAAAATCAATTCCTCTCTTTTCCCTCCCAAAGCTTTCTTAGATGTACAATTTCCCAATGTTTTAAAAATTAGTCTAAGACCTTAAAAGTGAATTTCAAATGAAGCAAAACGTATCATACATATTTCAGAATGTCATTAGTGTTTCAGATTTTGTAGCTGAAGTCGGAAGAGGCAATGAATGAAAGTTAACGAACCTCCAGCATCTGCTCGCTTTGGCAGGTCGCCTCTGGAGACAGCTGTCTAGGAGTCTAAATTTCATAAAATGCTGCAGACAGCAGTGCGTTAGAAACAAAATCAGAAAGTACCTGTCTTTCAGATGGGTTGGGAGCGCTTTCCTTGGAGTTATCCAAGCTCGAGTAGCCTTCACCCACATTTACTTCAGAGTCTCAGGAACTCAGCCTGTGGGCAACTCAGCATCTTGGTGAGGTTTTTGTACACCAGTCCCCCTCACATGGTCTGATTTCCAGATAATCTGCTGCCAAAGAGCTCTTTAAGAATTTTTGCGTCACTTTAGTCAGATAAACTTTATGTTTCACCAGGGCTGCAGCTCAGTTTTCCTCCTAGAGGTGGGTGGCTACATTTGTCTGCTCTGATCCGTTCAAAAGAGCAGGATCCAATGAAGGCAGAGTGAGAAGGAGGGAAGCTTCTCTGGTAAGGGACAGTTTTGCTGGCCATTATCATAGATATAAATGACAGGGTGATGATGATGGAGATAACAAACAGGACAGAAGTTTTGGGGGAGTCAGTAAATTAAAGTTTGTGAAAAGATTACAGGAGGATAGGAAGGACTGGGATATTAGCACAATAAAAGGGTTGGAGAGGATAATATCTCTTGCTGAATATTTTCATTATTTTAATAAATAGGTTTAGTTTTTGGTTTAAACTGTGAAGCACCAATTCTTTAAAAGCATTTTGCTGCCTTAGTAAGATCAACAAGTAATTTCCTTTCTTCCTACTACTGCTCAAAATATCTCCCTTGACCTCCGACACACACTTTTTCTTCAGCTTCTTTCATCCAGGATTTCTGCAGTCCTAGACTTCGCAATTTATTTATAAGACGCCATGAGTCTCAGGTCAGTGAAACAGTGCCAGAGTTTAAGTGGTGGTTTTAGGGGGAAAAAAACCCCCAAATAGGTGGAAAACCAGAACAGAGACAAATAAGAATAGCTGATTGTTAGAGTGACCGCAGCTTTGCTGTAAGGGGTGGCCAGTTTTCAGAGACTTGTTCCAAACAATTGCAAAGAAAACAAACTCCGAAAGCTGGAAAGCACAGGGATATAATTAGCACCTTCCTTTTGCTGTCTCCTGGTCCCTTAATTAGAGCGGCAGGCAGGCAGCAGCGTGTAATTTGCACCATCTCAAGGACCGCTCAGGTATTGCAACTGCAACCATCGAGGAGACTTCTACTAGTATTTTGCCCTCCATTCGTTGTTATAGGCAGAGTATTAAAAACATTTTGTCAAATCGAGCTCATTGCCTTCGGTTGTGTTAGAGATTCTTTTAGGGAGATCAGCAATGTCTAATTCGTCTTCTTCTGCTGTGCTGAATTCCCCTCCTATACTCTGCTTTCCAAAATAAACAGTTTTGGTTAATCTCTGCTTAGCTGCAGGCAGGAAAATAGTCCCACAAGCCCGTAGCCTCGTGTATGATCATCGTTCACAGCCTTCCCCCCTCTTTGTCTTCTTCTGAAGGGTTTGCCAGGACAGATATTAGTGTGCCTCACTTGCTAAACCTTTATGAAGGTGGAAGTACAGTGTTTAATGCACAAGAAGAACCCAGCTGTGGGTTAGACCCCAGGCCTTTCCTTTCCTGGGACATGGGAGGGCAGCTTTACCTGAGCTTTTTCTCTACTTGGGTCTTTGCTTAGAGTAGGTTCTTTTAGCAAGTTCTGAAACGCTATGTCGTACCCTTCGTGTGGGGCAACACTTGAAATGCTTTGATCTGCTCACTTCAGCAGCACCCAGTCGCTATGTAGTTACATTTCTAGGGCCATAGGAAGCTGTGATGTGAAAACCAGCATACGGAAAGCACAGAAGGACCTTTCATGCTTTGTCCTGGTCTTTTTTGTTCAGTTGATTTTTCTCATTGATGTCTTCAGCTGCAGCTTGGGGGTTTGTTTAATTTCTTGCCAAAAAGTCCTGGGGCCTTTGAGGCATAACATAAATACCAGGCTGGAGAGTTCAGGCAAACCCCTCAGCTTTATGACACTCACTCCCTATGTGAGGAACTTTCAGGCCCTGTACAGGGTCAGTTCTAGGATTTGAAGGGTGGGTGTCAGGAGGATGGAGCCAGACTCTTCTCAGTGTCATCTGATGATAGGACAAGGGGCAATGGGTGTAAGCTGGAACACAGGAGGTTCCACATCAATATGAGAAGGAACTTCTTCCTAGTGAGGGTGAGAGAGTACTGGAAGGGGCTGTCCAGGGGCGTTGCGGAGTCTCCTTCTCTGGAGACATTTAAAAGCTACCTGGACATGCTCCTGTGTGACTTGGTCTAGGTGGTCTTGCTCTGGCAGGGGGATTGGACTAGATGACCTTTCAAGGTCCCTTCCAATCTCTAATGTTTTGTGATTTTCATGAAATCTGATGTGCATTGGTGGCAAAATCCTAATGATTTAAGGAAAGTATGAAAAACCAGCAGGAAGAGTAACTTTACACAAGAAATTACTTCAGACGTTTCAGCAGCTCTCCACAGATAATGCACTTGTAGATACCAGTTACCCACGCCAGTACAAGAATGGGAAGTGCCAGTCAAATTACCTAGTAACTGTAGTATCAGCTCTTCTGAGAGCAGATTAAAAATAATTCCGCAAGCGCATCTGATTCGCTGCCAGTAAGAGGATAGAACAGTCTTCCAAATAATATGAAGCCAAAATTGTAACATATTTATTTGTTCCTGTCTTTTGCTTAGTTGGGAATCAAGACTATGTTTAGAAGCTATTAAGATTGGCTTTGGGATAAAAGAATTTGTGATTGTGCTTTCCCTGTATTTTCTAAGCTGGCTGTGGTGGGATGTACATCTGGGAGCTGGAAAGGCTTTGCTGTTTCCACTACAACTGTTTGGAGCAAGGAGATGGGTGGAAAAGTCTGATTCTGAGAACCTACAAACCGATACCTGTAACCTCCTGCCTCCTTTTCTTAGCTACCATCAGTTATTATTGTCTGATTTTTGATCTGGGACTGAGAGAGTTGACTTTTATGACAATATCTGTCAATATTTTCCACCTCTTAGGGGAACTGTCTTTGCATCCTCGCATGAAAACAATCTGGTTCCGTTGGCAGAGTGGAACAGGAAACTATCTGTACTTGGCTGGTTACTCAACAATCCGAAGGTCTTTTTAAGGATTGGCAAAGGATATAAACTAAAGTAAGCAGCACGAACATAGTGGGCATGAACTGGTTTTGGTTTTTTTCCTAACCTGAGCATCTTTATCAGTTGGATGTTATTTGCTTTTCTAGTCTGAGTTTAGAGTTCCTAAGGTCTAGAGCTTTCTTTGCTGAGAGACTAAACCTGCAGCTAGCTAGCTAGGGCATATTCCCACATTATTTCCATGCCATCAGTTAGAGTTCAATTTTTGATCATCACTGAACCATTTCTTACAAACTGTCAGGGGTTAAATATTCTGTTCCTTATTTACATACTCTCATACTATATCCTGCTGGAGCGGTGCTGGGCCAATGCTGCTCATTCAGGCTGTCCTTTCTGGGCTGCACCTGAGAAGACACTGAGGTTCTCCTGGGTCCCACCATGCCTCACGCTGCACAGAACACCGAGAACTTTCTCAGCCTCCACACAGACCATATGGCTTCTCAATCATTTCTCAACTGTCTTGGTTCTTAATCTCCCAGTTGAGGGCTGCTGATCTCGTTAGTGATTTTTTTCTTCAGGACAAAAGGGCAGTGATCCAGTTACATCACTTCAACAGAAGCTGTAATGGGAAATCATTTTATACATATTGAGTTTATTCATGTTTCAAACTACTGTTTGAAAATGAGCCCGCTTGCCCGTAAGCTACAACAGTCTGGTTTATGGATAACAAAGAGAACTACTTAGCCAGAGCGTGCAGCTATTGATCCTTACCGACGGCACATGGGCTGTTACCACACATTAGCAAAACAGAATATCCCACCCAGCGTTGTGCCAGGCTTGAATTCAGTCATTAAACACGAACCTTTGCTCGACTGCCCTTAGAGTGGAAACAGAGTTTTCACTTTGACGTATTTCTCCTCCTCTTCCCCATCTTTTTATAAATAATTTAGAAAACTGCTGGGCATGAGAGCAAAACTGTTTCAGCCAGGTTGGCTGCATTTCCTAGAACCTGTTTCAGCCACACAGGTTTTCTGTGCTTATTTGAAGGAAAGGGAAAAAAACCCACCCCACTATTGTATAAGCTATACAGGGAAATATCTGGGCAAGAGCTGCAGAGATAAGCACATGCTGGACAATACTTTTAAAAACTCAAATTAGCAAAATCTGGTTTGAAATCAATTTTTAATTTATCAAACTCAATCCTCATCAGTGCTGCCACAGGCAACAGAAATTAAAGTCTCTTTGGCTGCAGTGCCACACTCTCGGATAGCATAAGAGAAATAGAAGAACTGGTGTAATGTCATAAGCAGAAAGATTTTTAAAGACTAAAATACTGACCTTTTGGAAGGAATAAAAGTCACCAAAACAACTCTTGCATTAGTCATAATCAAAATATTGTGCACAATAGAGCTTCCCCAGAGATCTGGCTTCATTTCAGAGCCACCAGGGTTCAGCATCAAGTACAGGACTGTTTACTTGCCTTGATGCAAGTTACAGCACGAGTTAGAGACTGTGTATTGCAGACCCATAAAGCTAAGAGAGACTTCAAAAACAGCACCTGGTCCATCTCTTCTCCAAAACGAAGGTGAAGCTCTATCAGTGCCATTTCTGACATGTTCTCCTGTAACCTGTTGTTAAAGATCTCTAACAGTGGAGATATCCCACATCCTCAGGCAATCTATTACCATTCTTCAGTATTTTTAACACCAAAAAGCCTTTCCTCATCATGCTAAATCTTGCAGCAGTTCAAGGCCATTTATTTTTGATCAGAAACCACATTTTGATGACCACACAACATAAATCAGAACTGGTGGCACAATACTTGACAACAATATCATTAATAAATTCTTTTAATTATCCAAAGATATTCCCAAACTCCCATGAAGATACCCATCTGCGGTGCACACTTCTGCCACACAGCAGTGTAAGAAGCAAGAAAGGTCACTACCTGTCTTGAGACACAAAGATCAGAGCCTTCTAGAGCAGGAAAATCTAGAAGCTACAGCTTTGTTATTGCTCACTGCCATTGCTACTAGAAGAGGCAATCAAGAGCAATAGCAGCTCCTGTACCCTCCTAAGTCTGGAGATGATAGAAAATAGAAAACCTTTGACATAAGCACTTCAGACATGAGCTGAATTTTGCCAGAAGGGAATCAAATGTT
This sequence comes from Rhinopomastus cyanomelas, assembly GCA_013400115.1. Lineage (NCBI taxonomy): Eukaryota > Metazoa > Chordata > Aves > Bucerotiformes > Rhinopomastidae > Rhinopomastus > Rhinopomastus cyanomelas. The sequence continues at coordinate 1,564,956 of VXBP01004622.1, forward strand.
AGTATGACTGCACTGCCAAGATCCACAGATCTCTGGGACAGCTCTGTTACTTTTGCAGAAAATACTGCCAAGAGCACAACTCTTGCAACACTTGACTCGAGGCCACTCGTAACCTCCTGCTGCTGTTCCACACCAACTTCTCTTCCCTAACAAGCACTGCTGCCCACTTCAGAAAATGGTAACTGCAATCACAGAATCAAGGAACATTAGGGATTGGAAGGGACCTCAAAAGATCTAGTCCAATCCCCCTGTCACAGCAGGATCACTTAGATCAAATTACACAGGAAATGGCTTAAATAATCTCAGAGAACTCTTAGAGAAGCCCTGATCTGGAGTAGTTTAGCAGGCCACACAGGTGCTTTAGCCTGGCATCTTCAGCATCTGTGCTTACACACCAATACACATTGGCCACAGTACTGTGGCCACACCAAACATCCTTTTTTTATCTTGGCACATGAGTGAAGCAACATCAATCTGCTACCCAGAGTAGCTGACAGTTGTTTCAGTGGTTCTTTATTCTTGCTTACCCTCCTGTTCCAGTACAGACCAGGAAAACTTGTCAGGGTACACACCCACACCCTGAACATCATGCCACTTTGGCATGATTTAAATGGAAGGATTAGTACTGTGCTCATCATCAAACTATCTGAGCACACAAGATGCTGTGCTTGTGTTTATGTTGTTCTGTGAGAGGAGCATCTTTTAGTACTGACAGCAAAGTAGCACATTCTCCCAGTACATTCACATTCTGGCTCACGTTGGTTTGTTCATAGGTCACCAACACTTTTCCAAGTCACTAGTTACATGAGGCTCATTTAAAAAAAGAAATCAGAACTGTTCCAGTCACTTTAGAAAGTGTTTATTCAAAAGCTTCATAGCACCATCTTGTTTTTTAAAACAACCAAATAAAATGCAGCAATTAAAACATCAGGGATTTTTTTTTCCTGTTGAGCATGACACTAACTCCACCTGTGAACATACTTATGGTTGTTCTTGCTAACGTCACGGAAAAATAGCGCTGGGATACAGGTTATCCAGTCCTAGCTCAGTAATGGAAGAAAACAAGCAAAACTGGAAACCTCAACGAATCAGTTTTTCTCCCCCCAGTTCTGCTGGAAGAAAAACAGAGTCTTCCTAATGTAATTTGTAGCAGTTCAAATTATTCTGTGCCCTCCAAAACCGCAGCAAAACTACAAATGTAGATATATAAAATATCTGGGGCATTCTTTTACAGTACAAGTCAGACCATCATGGTTAATTTATAAGTATCTCAATGTATTTGTTCTAACAATCACCTATCTGTTAATTCTAAAGGGCCTTTTATGGGCACCTTTGCTAGGGAAAACACTGGTCAAAAGAATTCTAAGTTACTACACTGATTTTTATTTAAAATTTAAGGTAAAACCAAACTGCCATTGACAGCACTCACAATGCAATTTTGTGATGAGTTTTTTACTTTCCCCTTTTCAGTTTTGCAGAATAGCTTGTCTGAGAGCTTTGTGATTCAGCCAAGTACAGTAAAGCGCTATTTCCCAAAGATCCTTAACTTACATTTCAAGAATTGGGACCATGCTGAGTGCTTGGTCACATTATCATTTGGCTATGGCTTCCAACCACTGGAATTCTCTATTGCATCTAATTCTGGTTGACCATTAAGAGGCAAATATTCTGTAGTTCACTTGGCTAAAGCCCCCATAGGGTCCCAAGCTGGCAAAACAATTGGTTCCTGCTGCATCACTGCCAGGATGTCTTCTGGTACATGCTTCTTATCCACCACGACTTCGTATACGTACTCAGAGAACCAGTCATCGGTCATGATCAGGTAACCTGGAGATGGAAATAGTTTGTTACAACAGGGACCCAGCACCAACACAGCAAAGCAGTCCCACATAGGGCAGTTTCATCTAACGTACTGCAAACAGGACCTAGTCATAGTTGACATCTACCAAGGTACCCCAAAAAAAAATCACCAAGAAGTGAACATGGGCTGATGGAGATACTGTGTGCGCACTGAAGGGCCAAGCAAGAAGCTGGCTAGAGAAAAAGACCCATAATATTCATAATTTATACTTCCTGGGTTAAAATAAGCATTGAGAATACTCAAGTGAGTTACAACACCTTATAAAAGGCATTTAATCACAGAACATTAGGGATTGGAAGGGACCTTGAAAGATCATCCAGTCAAATCCCCACCGGCCACAGCAGGACCACCTAGATCAAGCTGCACAGGAACAGGTCCAGGTGGGTTTTAAACATCTCCAGAGAAGGAGACTCCACAACCTCCCTGGACAGCCCCTTCCAGTGCTCCCTCACTAGGAAGAAGTTCCTTCTCAGATTGAAGTGGAACCTCCTATGTTCCAGCTTACATCCATTGCCCCTTGTCCTATCGTTGGATGCCACTGAGCAGAGCCTGGCTCCATCTGCCTGACACCTGCCTTTTCCATATTTATCAACATTCATGGGGTCCCCCTTCGGTCTCCTTTCTTCCAAGCTCAAGAGACCCAGTTCCCTCAGCCTTTCCTCATCAGGGAGATGGTCCACTCCATAATCTTTGTGGCTCTGCACTGGTCTCTGGCTTAAGAAATTTTCAGGATTTGGTTAAAAATGAGAAGCTTTCTAAGGAAGCATCCAACACCATCTTTGGCTTTAAATAAACTTTATTTCTTCAGCTGTTTTTTAGTTCTTGCAGTTAAGAGGAGGCCATCTGCTTCTCTCAAATGTAAAATCTCAATCACACTTTGAACTAATGTTTCATTTTCTCCCTTAATAAAATCCTTACTAAGAGTTTCAGTGAACAGCCTTTCAGCTAGGGCAGAGTAGTCACACAGAGTATCACGGGTTATAGTGGAAAGCTCTTGTTGGAAACAAACTATTTAAGTTGAACTGAAATAAAAAGTGGCTGGGAGAAAGCAAGTACTTAGAAGACAGATGAGAAAGCTTTATGTAATAAAGTTCCTCGTGTCCTTATACGGTATCATCATACAATCAAATGAAACCAGAAAGTGTCCAGAGAATATGGACAATAAATGCATCTATCTACACCATCTTGTTTCTAAAGCAAGAGATCAGATAGTCCTATAAATTAAAACCCCTATCAATTGTAATCCCAGCCAGAAGCCATTTTGGAAACCCTGCCAAAGGGAGCTGCCTTGATTATTCTCTCTTCAGGATATGAGTTCTCAGGACACACAAAAAACTCTCACTCCCAAGAGCCAACAAGTAATTGCACCCTGAAAGGATAATGAACTCTGCTTCTGACATCCTGTATCTCAAAGCTTGACAGCGCTGATTAGGATCGCAGTGTCTGAACAAGAAGGAAACGTCAAGCAGAACTTCAGAACATGCAAATAAGTTAAGGTCGCTCTCCGAGAAGGCCTGTGCCCGGTGTCACAAAGCAAGCCATTATCAATTCTTCATTAAAAACAGACATTTTATACACAGCAGTACATGCACCCATGAGCCTGCCTGAGGGAGCCCTCAGCTCTGCAGGTAACAGTCAAAAAGAAACAGCCAAGTTTGTGTACCCTGCCCAGAAAGGCAATAATGGAGTCCTATCTGAGGTCATTAAACAGTCACTTCTCCTCAAACCATTTGGAGAACAACCTGGAAAAGCATCACCTCATAGCACCAAACTAGGAAAGAGTGTTTGAGGTTGGTCCACAATTCTCTAATTTACCCAATGGAAATCCTGAACATGCAGCATTTTACAGCTGGCCACGGAGAGGTCAGGGGAGGCTGAAGAGCCTGCAAGTTGCTGCATTACCTAGGACTTTGACACCTGAAAATAAATCCCTTCAGAGTCCCCAAAGCATCTAGTACAAAGCACTCTGTGCTTGTGCTGTAACTCCTCCACGGGGAGGACAAATTACAAAGCCCTTCTGTCACAGCGTACTTACAGAATGATCTATCTGCACATGCAGGAACACAGACACCAAGTGTCCACAGTTACATCTTTATCTTCATGCAGAAGAGCCTGCATGCAACAGCCAGTACAAGAGATCAAAGAAGTCAAGAGGGAGATGACTTCTAGCTGGAGACATATCACACACAAAGTCCTTTTCATGCCAAAACAAGCAGATGGACCCCAAAGAAATGGATGCGATAGTGTGATTTAGTGCTCCCCTCTGGCTTGCTTTTAAAAAAAGATATCTGATGGGATAAGCTGGGTTCAGAGTTAGGTAATAATGTACCATGTCTCCAGAAAGAGAGTAAGCAGAATAATTAAACTTGCCTGTATGGCTGACAAAGTGCCAGTAAAATACAGAAAGAAAATATTTGACTGGGAAGTGCCTTTTTTACCACAAAAAACAAGCAGTGTTTGTCAGCAGCTGTGCTCATGCCCTGAAGAAAAACAGATGGGATTCCAAGAAACACTTTTATAACAGATATGGTTGTAATTACCAAGTATTTAGGAAAGGCAATGCTAGGCTGTTCCCAGGGTTTCCCTTTCTCCAGAACAAGCACTACCACAAGAAATCAGTTCTGCCCACTCCCTGGAGTGCGAGCGTACATCTGACTTCATCCCATGATACCCAACGTAGGAGTCACAGTCTTTCAAGTCTGGTGAGACAGGTGTTACCTGGCACTGCAGACTCTACTCAGAGACAGGCAAGAGGTGGAGAAACACTTCCATTTCCTAACAATTCATTTGTTTGTTCAGTAACAACTCAAAGTCTAGCCTCTGGTGTCTTGTTGCAGGCTATATCCTTTCCCACTCGATCCAAGAAATAACAGGACCTGGGGCTTACTTGTATCCCCTACACCCAACTGGGCCTCCAGTAGAATGTGCCAAGTTTAACATCATTCTTGGCTGCCTCTTTACTGATGTGGACTCCGGTTCTCTACACTGGACTTATCCATGCAGGGCTTCCAATCCCTTAACAAGGCAGATAAGATTGACAAAATAAATCTCTACTAGACAGACTCAGTGACAGAGCAAGGCAGCTAAGACTGACTACAACTACTCACCCTTTACACCAGCTAGCACTGGACAGTGAGAAGTAAAGCAGGGTGTTCCACTCCTTCCTCCTGCCCTGACAAGTCACCTCTCTTAAGGTTTGAAAACAAGCTCTGAAGGATACAACTGCCTTTAAACAACGGGTGTGGTTTGGTCATGGCTGAAGAAAGTGACTCTGGGATTTACCCCTTGGAAAAAAAAAAGTCTGAGAGTTCTTCCTAGTTCTGATGGAATTTTCTGTCAAGGCACTTTTCCAGACAACTCCCTAACCAAAACAAAATACAGACAGTGAGCTAGACTTTCCAGAGACTGAAGTCTCTACCAGTACAGGAGAGACAAGTGACAGTGACTCACCCAGAAAAGGTCCCAGGGATGGCATGTAATGCAGTACAGGGACACAAGGTAGAGCAGCGTTTCTAGTCGGGTCACTTGGATCCTGCTGTATTATAAATGAACAGCTCTAGAAATGGCTCCCAAAGAGTTTTACTTGAAAAATAAATCCATGTTTGGAAAATGGATAAAGACCAAGGAGGACAAACTGTTACCGCAAGCCAAGCAGTAGGTTAAGCTTAACTTGTTTGCCAGCTTTGTAATACTCAAAGCAGACTAGGTAACAGCTTTAAGTGTTCTTTCTGACTTAAAGCCTGAGGCAATGTATTTTTCACTCCTTGCCATTACAGTCTTTGGATTTTTACTTTGGATCAGAAGCAAGCTAAAAATACATGGAGCTCTCCCCACCTATCGATCACAGCCTGTGCAGCTCTGTCAGAGCATTCACTGATGCTTTAACCCAGGAACACTAGAACACAACCCACACTGTTCAGTCACAGCTCAGCAGATACAGCTGAACCAGGTTACTGCACTGTGTGGTTTGGGAACAATGAATCTGAGCCCAGTCTTGCTCCAGGACCATCAAAGAACAACTCTGAACTCCAGCCGTATAGGCTGTTACAGTCAAAGTTACTGACAGATGCCTATTAACTTCAGAATGTCTGCAGCTCTAACCAAAGTCCACGCTGAGAAGTCCTAAAGCAAGCGGAGTAAGGCACCTTCTTCCTGGATGCATTCCTCTAGCACTAGTAGCATCAAACATCCCAAACCAAGTACCTGGAGTGTCTCAAAACAGTGTCCTGCCAATGAGAGCAGAGCTAACCAGGCATTTCTGTATTTCACACTGTTACATATAAAGGTGCTTGAAACAGTTATTAGTTTGTATTTGGAGACAAGAAAAGCTTTGATGTTATTTTTAGTATTGATTTGGTGTCTTAATACAACATTCCAAAGCACATTTTGCTACTGTCACACTGATGAACCTTGACAGCTGAACACTGCCTTGTCAAGACTAGAGATTCTTCTTGGAATACTTTGCTGTGACAGAACACCACTAACTCGGAGCGGGCACTACCACAAGAGACCAGAGGGCAGAACACAAACTAAGACACTGTTCCAAGAATACTATGTTTTAGTCATCTGTTCATGTAGAAGATACCAAAAGCTTATTCATAAAGACCACATCCTAAACCAGAATTTTCCAGAATTAGTCTACTCCCAGAAGAAAACCCAGCCCTCCTGGGAAATTTCAGCCATAGCAGATCTTGCTAGCACAAGAATTAGGATTAACGTGCCACAGAAAAATCTAGTCAGTGATGACTGTTGTGTTGTGCCCTGGGCTGAAGCCTGCCTTGGCACGCTGTGACACAGCTGAGCCCGCATCCGGCCAGTCTCAAAAACCAGAGTTTCCCTTCACTCCATTTAGGAAAATGTGACTGACTGCAGAATTTGGTAGAGCAAAGCAGAAATGCACTCAAGTCATCAACCCACCAGTGACCCAGGGCCAGGGAGTCAGAGCTGCCTCAGCCCAGCATCCTATCTCTGCTAGGCTGAATGGGGAAGCAACTACACAGTTTCCTACACCACAGCTCAGCTATGACTCACTGTTCTGCCCACACTACCTGCCCATGGGCCACCTCACTACTGAGCTTACAACCCCTTTGTGAAGGGACAGCAGCGCAGGCTAAGAATCAACAGGAAAGGAGTTCATGTGGAAAACCTGGCATGAGCAGAACTGCCTGGGAACTCAGGATTTTGGTGCTGGTTGGTGCTTCTAGCAGAAGAGAACACTGCAGGTGACCTTTCCAGCACAGCTTCAGAGAGGCAACTACAACTGTACTTCTTTAAAAAGATACCAGCCATACCCCCACTGCCTCACTTACAAAAGTCAAGCTTGCTTGCGGTGACTGGCTAACAGCGGTTTAAAAGATGTCAACCTTAGGTGTGACACCTGACTCAGGAAGATTATTTAACAAGTATCAGCCACAGGCAGCACGAGGTCTCAAAAGATGAGCGGGCTGTAGTGTACACATCCACACCTGGGTGTTTCCAAAAGCTTTAAGGTATGCAGAAGTACTGAAGTCTTTATTTCTTCTTTCATTCTAGGAAAAGGATTTCTATAGTGTGGCTCTTGGGAGTGATCCTATCTGTTTGGATGCTGCAAAGCATTTATCTGTTGTCCCTTTGGTAGGGGACTGGCTTACGTGCCCACTGGAACTCTCAGAAGAGGTATTCCCATATTTTCAGACTAACAGCTAATTCAGGCTTTTGTCTCTACAACTGAACTTGGAACCACAGCTTATCCAGTGACATTTCCTGCTTCTCTATTCCATGTTTACATATGAGTTACTTAGATGTAAATCACAACTCAGTGAAGAATGTTTGTCTTCCAGGAATACAGTGCCATAGCTCAATGAGCCACATGGTCTTTGCAGGCTCATTTCATGCTGCTGAAGGACACAGCTCATTGCTTTTTCCCCTTCTCCTTATTTCCAAACACTAAGTTCAGCTCTATGTTCCCCTCACAATAAATTACTTTACCTTTATTACCACGGTCTTCACCCCAGGAGTTTTCCACTCTCCATTTTTCAAATGCCTCCTCTTGCCCCTCCTGTGACAAAACAAGTCAATGGTTATTGAGCCTTGAAGGACCACGTGTGTTTACAGCAGCCAACCCTTCCAAATCTAAATCCAACCCCAGCAAACCACAGAGCTCCAGTCCCAAAAGTCTTCAGGCACTGGTGAGTTTCACACCACGTTACTTTGCCAACAGCTGGAGAAATGTAATCTTTTAGAATCTGTCTACCCACTTCCATGAGCAAAAGCAGTCAAGAATCACAGAATGTTAGAGGTTGGAAGGGGCCTCGAAAGATCATGCAAGTCCAATCCCCCTTGCTGGAGCAGGGTAAGCCTACAGTACTGTCTCAAGTTGTCCTACATGGGGCTCAGACCCATGACCCCAGGAGTTCAGAGTCCCATGCTCTACCAGCTGAGCCAGCCAGGTGCCCCAGAAGGGACTCTGCAATAAATACTTATTTTAGCAAGAAAAATGTAACTTGAGTTCAGAATTAAGACAATTTCAGCAGCTTCCCCTATCACCCATCAGGGCACAGGAGACTTCTGAAACACAGAATGCACAGCTCCCTTGAACTAGGGGACAGATGAGAGGAACAAAGGCAGAGAAGCAACAGCCATCATTTAAGATCATTTACTAGAGTAAGTGCCTACATTCAACAACTCTAGCTGAGGATACAGCTCTCAGTTGGGTTTTGGCTGGGAGAGAGATAATTTTACTTCTTAACAGCTAGAATGATGCCAGTTTGGATTTGGAATGAGAAGAACATTGATAATAGACTAGAGGGTTTAGCTGCTGCTGGGAAATCAAGGACTTCTCAGCTTCCCCTGTTGTGCAGGTGCACAAGGAGGTGGGACGGAGCCTGGCCAGGACAGCTGACCCCAACTAGCCAAAGGGATGTTTCCCTGCCACAGAACATCATGCCCAGTATATAAACTGGAGGGAGAGAGGTGGGGGACAAATCACTGCTTGGACACTGGTCAGTGGGTGGTGAACAACTATATGCTGTGCATCACTTGTCTGGTCTTGGCTTTCCTTACTTCATCTTTTCACTGTATTCCTTTTCATTACTACTTTATTATTACTCTTACTACTACATTTTAGTTATTGAACTTATAGCAACCCATGAATTTCAAGGTCCCCTCCTAATTCATAGCTGAAGCCTGACTCAAATCTACCCAGCACATAAAAGCCCCACGAACAGGTCAGAGGCTTGTTGGGCCAAAGTTAACTGCTGCTTCCTTCAAGCAGCCTCTCATAAGGCAACAGCAGGTCTCTCAAAAAAAAAGACTGGTTATTCTTGCACTACTAAAACTATTTGACTAACACAAAAAACTAATCTAGAAAAACACTCCAAATTCCCTTTTAATATGAAATGGAATATTGTTATATTGCTTCTCTTCTCACTTAAAAGATACAGGATAGTCCTTAAAATGAGACATCCGAGAGCTACCAGACTTAAATCAACTCAACACTAAAAGGCAGCTACCGGGATAAACATTTTTGTACATTGACATTTTTAACCAAAAGGTGCACTTCATAAGTTTTCTATGTTGTGAAGTTGTAATAGGATTTTTTTGAATCTTCAAAGCCTTTTTATAAAGTAAGTAAATCTAAATTATTACATTTTACAGCTCTGTTTATCAATGCTCTTGTAAATTAAGGTGTAATGTAAAGCACATTCGAACAAAACGTAGAAACAGCTTCACCCATTTTGAGTGTGAAAAAGCCTTTAAATGCTGAACTTATTCTGCAATAATACTTTGTATTTTGACTATTAAAAAAACACCATTTTTAGTATCTAACTAAAAAAGAACAAACATTTCTTAAAAAAATGTGCTCATGCAATCTGATCCACAGACACAAGCGTGAAGAGCACAGAACACAACAGGAAAAAAAAATCACACCAAGTTGTAAAAAGTAACTCCAAACTTCCTACAACTTGGCAGTCCCATGTCAAGTCCTCAGACTCTAGCTCTCTAGTGAGCTCCCTTCGTTACATCCAAGCTGTTATTTCTCAAGCCAAGGTCATGCTGGACAGGAAGAGATCACTTCAAAAGAAAGTTCAATAATGACAACTTCTGGAAACAAACGGAAAACATCAGCGCTGTAGATAACCCCAAGCTGTAAATTTTCACATGGTTCTTTTTAACTTCGTATGTGCTTTGTTATACTGCCAGGAGCAGATCCAGTTGTGGATCCATCTCAGCCTACTGTCTGCCACAGAGCTATTTTGGACATCATCTTCCTTCCTAATTAGGAGCAGGTCAGGGAGGTCACATGCCAGGGAGCTGCAGGAGGTGAAGTCTGTTGCAAAGTGCCTCCGACTGGCATTTTAACAGAAGCAGCATGATGCAAGCTGGACTGACTACGCAATGGGATGGGATAGGAACTACCTGCTGACGCTCTCAACTCCTTGCTCAGCAGGTGTCAGAATCTGTACTGACAAGTCAGTTCATACAAGCTTTGTTACCTTAAAAACCAAAGCAAATTTCCTTTTCCCTTTCTCCAAATAAGAGTTTATAGGCAGATGGATAAAAGCCACTGACCTGCTAAAATTCTCCCCTCCTTCTTAAGTATCGGTAGTTCTGGACACTCAGACACACAAACAACAGAACAGGCAACCTAGGCCTTGCGTCCAGGGTTTTGTGGGACACAAGGAGACACTCCAGCTCCAGGAGAGTTGCTTGCACACCAGGAATGAGCATCCAGAATACATCAACTGTATCTGTGCAAACATCAGAACTTAAGGAGGGAGAGCCCACCTTCTCAGTGACAGCTGTCAGGACCATGGCATGGGTCATCAGTGAATCCCCAAAGATTAACCGCTCTGCTTTGTTCATGTTCTTGACGGAGACACCGAACACCAGCTCATGGTTAAATCTGTCAGAAACAGAAGCAGTATCAAACAAGATGCAGGGAAACTAGTCACTAGTAAGTCAGGGAATCCACTGTCACAGAAGCCAGTGCACAGGCACACGAGTTCAGCTACTTTGAGTGTCAGAATAAATACAAAAACTGACCCTCTTCGAACTTTCTCACTAGATACCAGACAACTCAAGTGAGTAATGAACATTTCACAACCACTTGTAGTGTATATTTAAAGAACTCAAATTACAGCTAAAAAATGTACCGTTGCTTCCGAATTACTCTTTTGAGGTACATAATCCAAAGTATGTACAAATCTGTTTCTTAGGCAGCTGAAGAGCTACGCATGTCCCAGCCAAGTATCCCAGATGGTTTTCCATTTTAATTTTCTACTTACATATTCAAGTCATTGATTCCCAGCTTGCCATAGAAGTGCTTTGCAACATCGCAGCCAAACCACACAGCCTACAAATAGAACGAAGAGTCACGTCTAGGCCGTATCCCAGTGAGTTTTCCATTACAAGAGTTGCACCACACCATTTGTGAAAAGAAACCAAACCAACCTCGCCATCCTTAATAGATGCTGCAGCTAATTTTTTCAAGACCTCCACAGGCTGGTTGTTGTAGAGTGTCTTCCTCCCTCCTGCCATGTTGCCCAGGTACTCCACTGTATAGAGCCTGTTGTATGGGTTCTGAGGCCGAGGATCATTCACTAGACAGATCTGCCAAAACCCCAGATATCATAAATTAAGATGTAAGTTCACTGAAATCTTTGTGAATGTAGCTGGATTTCAGAGCACTGCTTTTGTCCCAGGTTGTGTCTCTGTCCCAGCAGCAAGCAAATCACTTAAACAGAGGTTTAGGGTTTTCTTTGCTTTTGTTTTTTTATAAAAAGGTCCTGGGAAGCAGCTACCTTTCAGCAGCCCTCACCTTGTCCTCCATGTTGAAGTAAGGCTTCACATGCTCATTGTAGAACTGGACTGGTGTCATAGGGCCATATTTGTGGTAGTTCTTCTCCTTATCCCGGAACTCCCAGCAGAAGGTCTCTGGAGGGCTGCCCAGGCAAGTACTCACTATTCTGAATACCTGTCCAGAGGAGGAAACAGTGGTCAACTTGGTGAAACACACAGGTCTGCCTTTCCTCCCACAGCAATGCCACTGATGAAGTGATTTCTGCAGGCAAGAACTGAAGAAATGGGATCTTAACAGCCAGATTATTTGCATTTGGCTCCAGAAATCTTTCAACACTTCAATCTGAAAGGCCACAGGAAAATCAGACTATTTTCACACTTGATGTTCTGAGGCAAAACAGAAGCTTACAGTTAAATATTGGAGTTCTAGGTTACCCTAGGAACACAACAGCCGAAAGCAAAAGCTAACACACTGCCCAGTCTCATTCCAACATTGCGCAGCTAATTCTGAAGCTCCTCCAACAAGATACTTTCACAGGGTGAAAGACTTCATCCAGCTGATTCTAGGAAGCCTTAAGCATTCAGCATCACCTTTTCTACTAAGTGATTTCCCCCGTACAGACACAAACAAGATCTTCTAACAAAGAGCAAAGCATTTAATGCCTTAAGTGTACTAATGTCTTTTTTCTTGTAATGTTCATTTGGATTTCAGAGAAAGGTCTTTGCTTCTTTTCAAAAGCCCAGAATAAACCTTCTCCTCTGGTTTAATGCGTTTAACAGCATCTTAATTTAAGGCTGCGCTGTGACACTCCTTGCAGCTGGCAGCTTTCTATTGATTTTTAGCACAAATTGTCCACCAGATTTCAAGTCACCAGCCTATAAATCAGAATCTGAAGCTGTGCTTCAGAATCACAACTGTACTTTCTCACAGGGCTTATCTTAAAGCATGCAAACTGGAGGCAGTGTAACCAGATGACTGTCTGTAGGGACATTTAGCAGGACCTGCTACAGGTACTCCAGGAACAGAAAATGCAATCATATTTAAATAAGTCTGAATCTGTTTTACTTCAGCTAATGTTTGTCTGCTTCAGTTCTGTCCATGTTCTGAGAGCAAGAAAAGATTTTTCCCTTGCAAGGAACCCACCCAATATCATCTGCACCTTCTACACTGGGACCCAGTGCCTGCAGTTTGTGCTGGCTTTCCTTGGCTGTCAGTCTTCACACTCCCCTCTGACTTTTCAGAAGAAAGGAGACAGCACATCTTTCCCAAAGCTCATTTACTCCTCCTGGAGCCTGCTGTGCTCATTTACATGGATCCTAAGGCTCCATCAGAACTAGCTTTGTGCCAGTGTACATTCTGTGCTGATGGCAAAAGGAGGTCGATGTTCACGCTAAGTAACACTGGCTGAGTGCAAAATACAAATAAAGGTGTTCTTGCTCCAGGCACATTAAGAAAACAATGAAGAGATTAGTTAAGGGTTGAAATAAGGGTGTGAACTTAATGTTTTTACTGGAGAAACTTAATATTTATTGAGAAATAAGTGTGTAAGTGTAAATCCCTGAACTACTATCAATATTTAATTCTGCACAATCTGCACACAAAAGGTGCCATTTGCTGTGGCTACACCCACATTACCTCAGATAACCTCTAGTGGCAAGAGATGAGGCTCTGAAAACACAGTAAGCAAGAAAAACACCTAAAAAGAGAGCAATGAGCAAACAAGCTCCAGCCAGAGGAAGGAAAATGATGGAGACAGAAGTTTCAAGTTAATGGAGGCAGTGAAGCCTGGGAACAGCCTCCCTCAATTGTTTTGTCACCACACCCATCACAGGCCATCTCTTGGTATCTCACAAGCTTCCTCTATCAATAAATAAAATAAGCAGTCACATTTAAACTAAAAGGTGACTTATATCACTCTAGTGACAGCTAGAATGAAGATAAGGCAAAGATACAGTGTCTTGTGCTAAAACCCAAAATGCAGCAGGAGGGAAAAAGGACACTCCTGATAAGGAAGAGTTGACAATGGAGAACACTAAAGGAAGAAAAACTCAAACACACACTGCACTGACTTCCACTTCTGACCTGCTGTGCACGAGTTTGATAAGAAGAATGTTTATACAGTTTTGGAGTGAATATTTAATCCTGTGTTCCAGTGTAACTGTCTTGTTTCAGCCAAAGCTCTGCCTCCCAGCAGGAGAACCAAGCTTTGCTGTGCAAATAGAATCTCCCAGAACACCCAAGTTCTGCTCTGCCATGTACAAAACCCAGATGCAATGCTGCTTTTATAAACATGTGAAATACCAGAGTGGGCTCAAACCTATAAAACTGAAGGGTTTTCATAGTATTTGAGATGGGTGCAATTGCACATTTCATCAGGGTTTACTGCAAGTAAGTGTACTTGAGCTGCAAACCACTGTTACTGCTGCAAGAGGAAACGTTGTCTTCACTTCAGAGAATTCAGTGCAACCTTCCCCACAGAAAAAATTGCAATCAATTAACAAGCCCTCAGTCCCAGGATATCCTGTCAGAGCACAAGAGGCTCTAAACAAATGAAGAGATAGTTCACAGTGAACTGTGTGTCATTGCCCTAAAAGCAAATGTCCCTTGGAAGCTTTTGGTGTCTGCTGCAAGATCATCCAAGAGCTTTTGGACACACACTGGGTATAAATTAATTCACTTTTGAACTAAGTGATGACTGGCAACACACCGGAGTCAGTTCAAAGCACACTTCATAAAGGTGGCTGTTTCAGTGATGCAACTTACATAACAATCAGTTTTATTTTAAATCTAGGCTTAAAACTTAGGCAGAAGGAACCAACAGGTTTTACATGAACTGCAAAGATGAATTTCCCAAAAAACCAAACCAACATAGAAATCAATAGTTGCATTTCAGCGGAACTGCCTGAAGCTTTACAGAAACAGCCCAAGGCAGATTCTGCCCAACTCTGATAACACTGCACTGCAGAAAAACTCATCCCACTGAATCACTTCATTTAAGTTATCTAATGGCACCATTAAAATCACTGGTAACTTTGCACTGAATGTTTGAGAAGCAAAAGAGTCATAGAATGACGTCCAGTTCTGGGGCCCTCAGTTCAAGAAGGACACACTGCTGAAGAGAGTTCAGAGCAGAGCCACAAAGACAGAGTAGAACACCTCTCTCATGAGGAAAGGCTGAGGGAGCAGAGTCTCTCTAGTCTGGAGAAAAGAAGACTGAAAGGTGGAATTATTAATGTTTATAAATATGTGGAGGGTGGGTGTCAGAAGGATGGAGCCAGGCTCTGCTCAGCAGCATCCCAAGATAAGACAGAGCATTGGGCATGAGCTGGAATGTAGGAGGTCCCACATCAACATGAGAAGGAACTTCTTCACAGTGAGGGTGACAGAGCACTGGAACAGGCTGCCCAGGGAGGTTGTGGAGTCTCCTTCACTGGAGACATTTAAAACCTGCCTGGATATGTTCCTGTGTAACTTGGTCTAGGGGATCCTTTTCTGGCAGGGGAATTGGACTTTATGATCTTTCGAGGCCCCTTCCAATCCCTAATGTTCTGTGATTCAGGTTGGAAAAGGCCTTTCAGATGATCAAATCCAACTGTTAATCTAACAGAGCCAAGCCACAGCTAAACCATGTCCTTAAGCACCACATCTTCCTTTAATTTGTGTGCTTGGTCGAACTTCAACAATTGAACTTCTAAGATTGCTTTTGGCTTGATTTAAGAAACAGCTAAATCAAGCATAGGGACTGCTGAATGACAGGAGTGTTATGTGGCACTGTCTGATCCTGTGGGAAGAGATGGAGGGGCAGCCACCATACACACACTGCACATTACAGACATGCTGGCTGATCTGATGTGGAGTTATTTCATGCAGCCAGAAACAGATGCTGCAGCTCCTCCCAACTGCAGTCTCTAGTATCAGAACACAGCTGGACTAAGCGCTGAGCTCAGCTCGAATTTTCTTGCCAGGCAGAAACTCCCTTCTGTTGTTCTTGACTGCTCTCTTGTGGGCAGCTTCCACAGCACCATTTGTGCTGCAGCATTAGACACTGAAAGCTATCAGAATCCAGCTTTCAACCTTCCTCTGTTTAGAAGAGCCTGTTAGGCCACTACCTTTATCTGTTTCCTACAGACAAGGACAGATGTCTCTGCAAAATGTCACAGAACCTATCAATTCCAGATATTTGTCTGGCAGTATCAGAAAGAACTCAGAGTGAGAAGGCAGCTTAAAAAATTCCAAGCATGTCGCCACACAAAACACTCCAAGACAGGGAAACAAAAGGCACTGGCTTTGGCAGCTCAAACAGTACCAGAGGAAGAAAGAAATTTCTTTCATTCTAGCCTTGTGTTCCAAGAAGATTCATGTCACACCAGCGCATTTACCTCTTCTATCATCATGTCCATTGCAGCACAAAGCTCTCCTTTCATCGTCCCATTTTCCACCATATTTCTTAGCCGCAAGCAGTATTCTCTCATCTGTTGAAAGAAAAGTCATTTCGTTATAATGAGCGTGAAAACTGCCAACTAATCACATTTCAGACTTCCTATCTCCTTGTTTCAGGCACAATAGGTTCTTGAAATCTCTAACATGTTTTCAAAATGAAAATCCCTTTCAGGCACCTTGGTTAGACGTTCAGTAATTAACATAATTGAATTATTTAAAAGGTCACAACAAAACTCAGAAATTAGCTGCAACTCCATTATTGTTCTCCAACCGCTCCTTGGAAGTTTACAGCCATTAGCTTTTCTTAAGGCTTGATTTCTCTCAGTCCCATAACTGATGCCGTAACATCCATACACATCGCCACCTCTGTGACTCACAGAGCACACTGTCAAAATTTATTTTGCAATTCTAATGCATAATTGATCTCTTGGTTGATAAAAAGAGCGGTGCATTTCCCCACTGCAGCAGAATTGCAGTAAGAGCAGCACGTGCTCCCCATTACTGTCACCATCCATAAAGCCAGGAACAGTGAGTGGGGCTCCCTCAAGACCAGCTGGTTTGTGACGTTCAAGACTAGAATAACATTAACACCATTCATTATGCCTCAGCTCATTCCGGCATTTTACATTTTTGATGTGGATTTCAGCAGGCAATTTTCTCTGAGCATGCAGCACATGAACTGGAAAAATATCAAAGAACCAAAACTCACTATTAAAAAATGCTTTAATTGCTTTTTAATCATCATCTGCACTAGTGTCTCCTCAGATTAATTCATTTCTGTAGCTCTGGGAACAATCTCACACCTTCCTTCAGAGAAGCTGAAGTTTTGAAAATACTTGGGTTTTTAATCTTTTTCATCAAATTTGGCAGCAATCTCCAGAAACCTTGGCATAATGGTAGATGAAATATTGAGGGGGTGGAAAGAAGCAACGTAGATGCCAAGTGCTAGTTTTGCAAAAACAGACTTAACCAGGCACCCATCAAAAAAAAAAAATCAACTTTTTGGAAATTTGATGATAAGGAACAATTACTACTAAACCCACGCAGGGTACTTGCAAGCTACTGAAGCGTGGCAGTGGCCACCTCCCATCAACTCATCTTCCTGCCCCCATCTCAAGAGTAACCTCAGAATTTGAGACTTTTAGCTGCTTTTTGTATAAAGGAAGTGAAGTTGCTGAGATGAAGCTAATACTTGAGTCAATAAAGAAATTAATGTAGATAGGAACACTCTAAGCAGGTTCATTCCCACACCCTCCCCTTACTTCCACCATCCAAATCCATTTACCTTATGGTTCAAGATCTCATTCATCCTTCTAGTAGCCTCTGTGGTATGAGACTCCGGGAAGTATTTCTTAGGGACAACTCCATACTTTTCTAGAAGAAACAGAAGTATGGGGTAACATCATTAAATGTTAACTATCTTCCACCCAGTGCTTCGGCTCAGACTCACATAAAAGCTAAACACAGCGGGGGTTTGTGCAGAGGTTGCAAGGGAAAGTCTCTTATTCAATGGTACTCAAAGTTTACATTTTAATTAGCGACTGAATGTTGACCTCCAGCCTTGCATTCCACACAGTCTCAGAAGTGGAATCCCTGAACTTCTGAGTATCGTTTCATTCAGCACTTTAAAGTTCTAAGCTAATTTGTGCTTTTTAAGAAGCTCTTTTCACCAGAAAAAAACCCCAACTCAACTGATTATTTGAAAACTAAGCTCCTGAAGGATATTCTAAAGAAATGGGCTGCTTATGAATTATTCCACGTTAAGTCACCGACTTCCCAGTCTTCTCTCCTTCTCAACTGAGAAACCACCAGCAGCAGCTCCACTGCTTCCTACATTATGGTACCAACCAAAGATGTCAGCCTGCAAGCCACTGGATGTAACAGCAGCATTCGAAAAAATCTAAGCCCTGATTTAAGTATTTATAACAAACCCATGGGGCAAAGGAAGTAACCTCTAGGCTTCAAACAAATTCCTTTTGTGATTCTAAACCTGTATTATTGGCTTGTGGGTTTACAGAGGCGTCACATCGTTTCACAACACATTGAAAGCAAACGGTAGTGTAATTCAGAGTCAGAGAGCACCTCCTCAAACAGCATAAGGAAGATGCCACTTAAGCTACATCTTTGTAAGACCAGCATTGTCACATTCCACATCAACTCCCTCTCACTCATCTTCATACCATTTTTCTTCAGGCTGCAACTTTAAGTACTTTTGCTTCTGCCTTGTGGACACACCCTAGCCTATCCAGTTATCAACTGAAGTAAACGGGGATGGACCATTTTTACTAAGCCAAAGTCTGGGATATCTAATTACTTCTGCAGAGCTATCACAGCAGCAGTGGCATGCAAGAGTGAAAATTCTAGACAAGATTTAAGCTCATGTTACTTATAAACTGACATGGAAAAGATCTTTGATTACACAGCTACAGAACTAATGGCACCATGTCCCTTAGCAAACTCCCAGGTCTCAAACTCAATTTCTTCTTCCGCTTCATTTCTCCTCTCTCAGAGCAGTGTGTAAATTCAGGAAGGGCTCCTAGATACCAATTCTCTTACCAATAATGTTAACCAACATATCCCACTGTCCACCATCATTCGTGGGGTTGGTTAGCAGGTACTGTACCAGTCTTCCTTCCACAGGCTCCTTTTTCTGGGCTGTTTCCACAAAGGCATTTAAAAAATAGTAACAACGCTCCACCTGAGGGACAGGCAGGAAAACCAGATATGTTAAGGGTGACACTACATTAATTCATTGCTTCAATTCATTCACTCCTTCAAAAGTCCTAATTGAATGAAGCCACTTTCTGCTCATCCGTTGAGGCTCTTGTTGTCCATCTACCATTTCAGGGCTTAGGTAATAACTCATTCCTGTCACAGACCAAGTGTTTCACAGAGTGTGTTAGCACAAGGCTTGAGGGTAGGGGAGAAGGAAACATGAAGCAGAAGTTGTGCAATGAACCCTGGTCAGAACCAGTACTAGATTTTTCTCCATTTCCATTAAAGGGAAAGAGCAGGCACCCACTGCACAGGCCAGCAGGTCATAACAGAGCCTAACAGCCACATTCCCCCCGAGCATCACATAAGTAACCTCTGAAATACACACCACACCTGAGATATTTGTTCTGAAATGTTAACAGCTTCACAACTTTCTTCTTGAGCTGAAAGTCCCACTTTGCTTGAATAAAAACATTTAAACAGCTTTTGAAGCTTCTTCCCATGTATGTTTTCTACCTGGATTGTTACACTGGTCCAGGCTGAAAGGTATCCTGTCTCCACAGTTAAACCTGGTTGCATAACCCATCCGGGCCCAACCCATGCCCTGTGGTACTGTACCTTATCCCAGAAAAAGAGATAAGACTGGCTGAACTCAAACTCCTCAATATTGTACTTCTTCATGAAAGGAAGACGCATCGCATTGAGACAGGAGAAGATCCAACATCTCCCTGAGAGCGCAAAGGAACAAAAATTAACTTGAGAGCCTGTAATGAAGAGTGGTAGCGTTCTTCTTTAAACACAAGATCCAGGACACAATCCCACTCCTCACCTCTAGCTGGGACTGAGAGGGACCAATGAAGCTCCTAAGTTCAGAAACCTTTTATTGCAAATGCAGGTCTCTCAACTGACTTTAGCTCAGATAAAAAGATACAGAGCTCAGGGACACAGTTTAGCAGTGGACATGGTTAAGAGTTGCTTAAGAGTTGCACTTGATAATTTTAAAAGTCTTTTACAACCTGAACAATCTTGAGAATTCAAGAAGTCTCTAAAGGGACAGCTGGCAAACCCTGCCTTCCTAGACTGCTACCATCTCCAGAGGATGCCACAGCCATTCCACATAACTCAGAAGCCCCACGGAAGGGCTCCCGCGGCAGCAGCAGGACAGCTAGTGTTACAGGGCCCCCCCGCCGCCACAGGCCGGAGCCGCCAGGGGAGCACCGACCCCTGCCCTTACCCGAGTTCTTCTGGTTGGTGACGGGCTTTCCTTCGGCGGGCACGGCGTGCTGGAACACCTGCACGGTGTCCTGCACCACCTGCCGTTGCAGACACACCTCCAGCGGGTCGTTGCATGTCGCCACGTTCTGGGCCAGCAGGAACTGCGGCTCGGCCCGCAGCCGCCGGGTGAAAGCAGCGGCCTTCTCCGTGCTCAGCCCTACGAAAACGAGGCGCCCGGTAAGATTCCCGTTCTGGTAACCCTCACTCACGGTAAGCCTCCCCCCCCACCCCCTTCGGTAACCCACTTCTTTCGTCTTTTACCCAGGTAACGGTATTTCCTTCCCCCGATATTTCCAACCTCTCCAGCCCGTTATGGGCCCCTCATCACGGACAAACCGCTCCTTCCCCCCACAACCCGGTACCGGCGGGCCCCGCCCCTCACCGCGAGCGTTCATGGCTCCCGGCACCGAAAGCGCCGCCGCTCGGCCGGGCCCACCACACGTCGCGAGCCCAGGCGGAAGCGGCTCTTTATAGCCCCGGCACCGGAAGCAGGAAGCGGGGCTACACGCGCCACCGAGGGCGGTGGGAAGGGGAAACTACCCGGGGCGGGGGGCGGACGGACGGTGGCCTGCGACGGACAAACTTGTCCTGGGGGCGCGCGGGGTTCTGGCCCCTCCTTCGACCCCGTTCGAGAACGTTCGGTCCTGCTGGCCGTGAGGAGCCGCGCGTGGCTATGTTCGAGCATCCCCGTTCCACTGCATCCCGGGCTGTACCCCCTACTCAGCACTTAGGGAGGATGTGAAGCAGCACCAGGCCCTGGAGTGTGCGCTGGCACCGAGCAGGCACTGAGCTAGCACTGAGGTGGCGCTGAGGTGACGCTGACCTGGCACGGGCACAGCCTGCCCTGAGCACTGCTGAAGCTCGTGGTGAGGGACACATAGAATGCTCTGGGTTGGAAGGGACCTTAAAGATCATCTGGTTCCAACCTGCCTGTCATTGGCAGGGACACCTCCCACTAGACCAGGTTGTTCCTTGTGTTTGCTCTTACGTCTCCTTTGAAAGGTGTCTCTTACTCGTGCACATACTACAAGGCCCGTAGGCCCCCTGCCTGTTGCCATCTTACACCATCTGCACTGTCCTCACAGCAAACTACAGCTAAAGGAGTTGATAAAGAATAACAGAGGCAGCAAAAGACTGCAGGATTACATCATGGGTTACAGCCTGGCTCCTCTGATGGGGCATTTACTCATCCCCAGCTCTAGCATTGAGGATACTTGCTATTGAACAATGAGGTCAATGTGCTGTTCTGACACGCTGAGGCCTTCCGAGCTTGCCAAGACCTTGGGAAATGCCTTGTTGGTGGATTTGTTGGCAGGGATGGAGGAGTTTTCCCCCATCACCTGCTGCAGCATTCACTCTGAAATTTCCACTGTGTTATGGAGCACTTGGGGTGGCTGTGAGGTCTTGGAAGGGTGACCAGAAGTATGATAGCACTGCAGAGTGCTAAGCAGCTCTGGCCATGAGAAGCTGAGATGCTCATAGGATTACCAAGAAGGAGCGGCAAGTTACATGACCACCACCCATAACAAACACCTTGTGGAACAGTGCTGTAGGACAGGACCAAGGAAACAGCTGCCAGCTCAACACCACACTCTGTGTGCAGAAACGTCACCATCTGTGGCAACCAGGTATGGAAACCTGTGTGGACGCTTCCACAGCCCAGAGACCCCTTAGGAATAGCAGAGGGTAGGATATGGCAACAGCTTGGGCAACAACCCCCAGCTCCCCAGCCATGGAAGTGCCCTAAGCAGTGGGTTAGAATGAACAGGTACAAGGAACCACTTGTATTTTGAAAAGGACTTGTACACTTAAACCCAAAAAACTTGTTTCAGTGCTTTATTTGCTTTATTTCATCATCACACTCAACAGCTTAATTCCACCACTAGAAATGATGATTTCTGTGTGGACGGGAACATCGTGATTTTTACCTGCAGCAAAATGGAAAGAAAAAATGAAGAGTCACCTACAAGGGAAAAAATCCAAACCCACAAGTGAGTAGAATTCAGGTCTGGGTTCAGCTCCGCAGTATGGGATGCACCATTACTTCTATTCCTGCTGCCTCCGTGCTGGCAGAGGCAGGACTCTGAGATGGCCGGGGCAAGGGCCTGGGGGAAGTGGATCTGCCTCCTGCCATTTTCCCATGCACCTGTCTCCACCAGGGACACAACGCAGGCTCCTGCTAGCCAGTCAGAACCTGAGCTCAGGAGCTCAGCATGGCAGGGTTCAGCCTGCTAAGTGATCTTTTGTTTCCCAGGTTATTCCAAGGCTTAAAGTAACTAAGAAGGCAAATACTTACAGAGCTGTTTCACTCGGTCTTTTGAAGCACTGTAAAGAAATAAAGAGACTCAGTATCTTTTGTATTTCCTGACCATGGGGATATTTTTATTAATATTTTGCAGGTGTGTAATGTCTTCCTCCTTAAAACACCTAATACCTGATTTATGTACTGATGATTCTAAAGCAGGAGGTAGTACATAGTAGTTCCCTAACAGGGGAAAGCAACACTACAAAGTAGCATAGAAAACACAGAAAAAACCAGGGTGTTGCAGTCAAACAACACTAAATTTCCTAAGAAAATAGAGCTTTTGATACCTTAAAAATTTTATCCTTTCGAGCCACAATTCCAAAGAATACTGTGAGTGCAACCACCACGGCACCAGCAATAACGGCCTCCTGGGGAAAAGGGGTGGTTTTATCTGGAGAGAGAGACAGAGATAGCAGGTTGAAGGAGGTCAGTCGTTACAGTCATATAAACCAGAACATCTCACAGGACTGCAGAAAGACTGATTTCTTATCCCATGGCTGTTGGTGGTTAGAACTGTGCTGTTGCTGCTGTTCACAGGCTGCATGTGTTAGTCCCCTGGAAGGAAGGGAGCCAAACCTGGACTTCAGTGAACTAACTGAAGGCAGTATTGAAATGTTTCTTGAAGAAGACGACCTGGGGGTGTCCAGAAGGGTCCTTGACACAGGTAACATCACTTTCTTCTCTTTTCAAGCATGCAGAAATGAGGGGGGTCCAGGCAGTAGGTGGGAAATGAGTGTCTAATGGGTCACCTCACCTAGTGTCACCTGTCTGAGACCAGAGCATCCAGCCTCAGCAATGTTTCAACTTCCCTGATTTCCACAGGGCTAGTCCCCTCTGGAGGATAACTTTTCTTTCCTTAAACAGCTCTTTTGGCATCACATAATACTGTGGTTGGAGTAAAAAGCTTCAAATAAGAAGCTTTAAACCACACTTGAGTGTGCCCAGTCAGCGTGGGAAGTGAGGCAGTGGGATGAGTGAGGTCACACTTGCCAAATGCCTTTGAATAACTGGTAGAACAGGAAAGGTATTTCCTGGCGCTGTGGTCCTGGGCACACGTGCAAAGGAGAAGCTCTGTGCTGTTGCTTTGTGGGGAATTTACCACATTCCATTTACACCTCCTAACATAAATGGATTGCTATTGTTATAAAAGAGAATGGGGAGTTATTTGTAGTGCTTAGTGTTTGGCAGCAGCCTCATTACCTTCAACGATCAGATGGAAATCCTTGCTTCCCTCTCCCAAAGAAGATTTCACCGCACAGGTATAGGTCCCATTGTCAGACTTCTGTACTTTCTGGATATAGAGCTGAAAGACCTCACTGGTCTGGTAGAGGTGGTAATGATTTTGCTGTAAGGTCAGGAGGTCTTTGTTCTTATACCAAGCTGCTTGGGCTTGAGGGTTGGCTTTGGCATTGCAGGTCAGAGTGACATCTTGGTCCTCTTCAATTTGGAGAGTCTCTTCTCCAAGCAGCTTGGGGGGAACTGTGCACAGTAATACAGTTCAACAGGTTGTTAGTGATACTGCTCACCATTTAACATAAAAGAAGTTCCCTTCACACATCCTGCGTGCATCTTGCTCAGTGGTGTCACACATCCCAGTTGTGCTGCCTTTCATGATCCCCGAGAATTAGCAGGGCATTCAATAGCAGAGGCAGTCACTCCCATAACTACTCTGCCCTGACTTGTATCCCTGAGAAATGATCTAGGTGGAGGCAGGGACATATCCAGAACGTCTTACTTAAGGGTCCACCCACTCTCTATAAAAAAGGCATTAGATCAGGCCATAAGCACCACTATGGAAAGGGAGTGTCTTGTCCACGTGAGTGATCTCCTCCTAAATGCATTTTTTCTTGGTGAAGACAGTGTACAGTGCAAAACACCCCGCCTTCAGCTAGTGCCCTGACACTGTGGTGCTCAGCCCTTAATTTCCTCCCGCCCCAGCCATGCCATGCAGATATCCACCACTGCAACTCACACTGGACGTCCAGGGTCACAGCCACCTGGACAGACCTGTCCCGTGCCAGCCTGCATGTGAAGATGACTCCATTGTCAGACTCGGTGACTGGGGATACGCAGATGTTACTGATGTTCACTGTATTCCCATCTTTCAGATCCACTTTCCCATCTCCTCGGTACCAGGCCAGCGTCTCGTCCTGGCTGCTGTTCTGTACTAGGCAGGAGAGGGAGACAGCAGTGCCAGGGAATGTAGGCAGGGAGAAATCAGCACCTTGGTTATTTACAGACAGCTCCAAACCTGCAGAAGAAGGAGAATGAGGGCACTAGGCACCCTGAGCTGTACCCTTCCCACAAAAGCTGCCCTGCCAATTTCTGCAGGCTCTTAGCCTTGGAGGATGGACTGAGAATTTCAGGCTTCAGTCTCACAGCTTTTTTCAGGTGGGACTTTAATTTTTGAGATGATGAGATGATTTCATCACAAAGCCCCCTTCACACTTATTTAAATAAAAGCCAGGCTTTTGCAGCTGTGTGCAGGAGTGTCAAAGCCTGACCCGTAATGAGAAAAGGTCTGAGAACCAGCAGTGACTGTGTAACACACAGAGCAAAAGCTCATCGCCCTCCCACCAGCCCTGCTCACGCTCTTGCTGCAAATCCCATTGCACCATACCTGTGCTCTGCAGTTTTGTGCCTGCAGTTTCATGCTCTGGTTTTGGATTGGAACTGAAATGTGCTTGAGGATATAAATTAATTAGTCAGCCTCTCAGCTGTGTCCCAGCCAGTCAGAGTCTGACTGTTGGAGAGCTGCAGTTTTTTGTAATGTGCAAACCTCAGGACACATTAAACAAAGAACCAGTATCGGAGGTCAGTTTTTGTAACAGGCTGAAACTCCCCACTGCAGCCTGTCTCATAGATTAATGAACTAAAAATATAGCTCCAAGTATAAAGTATTATAGTCCTGTGCATATAGAAAGATTGGAAGCTCTCTGTCTCTTCCCTGATGTTCCCAGGTGGCCAGAGCTGTCACACTCTTCACTGCTGACAGCAGGTTTGAGAACGATGCCTTTGTCATCCCTATGCAGCCACTGCAATAACGTTGGAAAAAGCTAAAGCTTTCCCACTCCCTCCTCTCTGCTCTCAAACACAGAGACCAAATTTCAGACAGTCCTCTACAGCATCCGTGAGCTGGGATGCTGGTGTGGCACATCGCCCCAGGCACGGTTTCACATGTGCAGATGACGGGGCTTGGACAAAGCTTCCACAGTGTTTCTCCATTGCTCACCTGTGGCGAAGCATGCCAGAAAGCAAACGGCAAGGACAGGTGCTTCAGAAGGGCCTGCGAGGCTGCTTCTCCATGCCATCTCAGAGGAGACCACCTGGTGTCTGTTGGAGAGAGGGTCACAGCATTACTGCCTCAGTTTGAGGCTCACAGTGGGGTGATTGCTGCAGACAGGGATAGGATCACCAGGAAATAAACTAAGTTGATTTGTTGCAAGGCCTTTTCGCATTCAGAGCGGGATCAAGGGGGTTTTATATCTCTAATCTCTGTTGTATTAGTTCATTGTCTCCAATCACTGATCAGCAAATCCCTTCTCCGGGTGTGTAGCCCAGAACTTACCTTGGGAAAAGTCGTCAGAGAAGCTGCTTCTGCTAGGAAATGAACCACTGGTTCCCCTCCTTATTTATAAGGTCTGGATTTTAATATTTTATGGTGGCTCAGTGAAGTGAGTCCATAAAATGGGTTCAAGGCCTTGTTCAATTCCTGTATTTCTGAGCTCCCAGAACAGTGAAGAAAAGTATTTGTCTGTTTTATGAGACTGCCAAGGCAATGAGTAACTAACGAGAGAGTTCCTGCATCAGCTAGAAAGTCCTTCAGCCAAAAAGAATACTTCTCCTCTCAGCTTTCAGGGTGTGCAAGACAGTGTTTCAAGCCGTAGGAAGTTGATCCTAGAGCAGGAGTAGACTGATTTGTCTCTTCTTGCCCAGAGCTTTGTAGCTGCGTTCTCTTTTGACTGGAAAATGAGAAAATGCACAGATTCAGACTTTGAACTGCTTACTGGCAATGGAGAATGCACAGATAACTCTTGTGCTCACTGATGTGTAGCCCCAGCATGCTCCTGTGGCTACCTCAGCCCTGGGCACTCCTCAGTGCAGAGTGAGGGTTGCCCCATTGCTGGGACAGCCATGTGCAGGGGATGGGTGTCTGCAAATGGCACAACTGAAGCACTCAGCTTCAGGGAACAGTGTCTGAAACTTCAGCAGGATGATGGCTGTGGGGTCCTCACAGCCTCCAAACTGTTCTCACTGCTGTCAGTGTCCCCACAGACCCAGGGGGCTTTATGGCAGAGCCATAAAGTGCCTTTCATGAGCCTGGAATCCACCATGAGTGTTTTCTTTGCCCCATAGCCACAGTGGCCCAGTGCAGGCTGGCTGCGTGCAGGGAACTCACAAATGCACAGCATGATTTATTTGTGGGGCTGATGCAAACATGGACCACCTTTGAGGGTTTCCTAATATGGCTTTTTTGTGTCCATTGCTTTATGCTTAAAACTAGCTGGGAATGATTTGCTGTTGAGAAGACATAAATGTACAAAGTCTCTTAAAGAGACAGCACTTGGCCTACCTTCTAGAAAAGTGCTGGTTTAGAGTCACTGCCCAATCTTTGACTCACTCTGCCCCTTCAAACTCAATTTAAGAAATTTTAAGACATTAATTTAGTTTCTTCCACCATTTTCAGGAATTTAAACAACCTGCCCTTGTAGCATTTGACTCAATGTTGCCTTATGGTCTAGTACAAACTTGACCATATGCTCTTCTGAAGAGTACAGTGATCTTTTGGGTTTGATTTTAAACTGAGTTTAAGTAGAGGTGAAGGCAAACGAACAGGCTGAGAGACAGCTTGTGTGATCCTGCCTGGAGGTGAGACAAAGACAGGAGAGTGCAGGGAGATCTGTGCTCCCTCTGGTCTCTGTCTTGCAGTGATTTTTCAGGAGAAGGAGATGTTTATAGTAGTTGAGGATGTGAAGTGTGAAGGTTGGGGATATAGCTTTAGTCTAGAAATGAGAGTAAGGGAAAAGTGTGGTTTGCAGCAGGTCTGTGTGACAGGCAGCAAGGTGAGCTCTGGTTCACCTGGCTTATGTTTTTAAAACAAAGGCAGTGGCAGTGTCCTGCTTGGTAACAGGCTTTGCAATCTGCTGAAGGAAGAGAGACTGGAAAAGCCAGGTGTTAATTGGCCAGAGGCACCAAAAGGCAGGGTTTTAAAACCGGTAAGTATGACTTTCGCAATGACCTTTTACACTTCTCTTTTTATATGGGGTGTAATTATCTTGTGGGTGTCTAATTACTGAGGTCTAGAGTTTTGCACATTGCGTTATCCACCTTCCCATTACGTTTAGGAGGGACATAAACTCATGTTCCAGAATGTAAAGCTGCCATTAGTGATTCAGACTGGGAGGAACCTCCTCAATGAAGCAAATACTAAGTAACTCTCGGTGCAAAGGATCAAGCTCTCTTGTTTGGGAGATTTGGATTGGGCACTGTCAAGGGTGGATTCATCAGATGATGGGTTAGAGCCAGAGCAATCCTCCACTTGAGTTCCTGCTTGTCATCCGTATGGCAACGCTGGACCAACAAACCTAGTAGAAAACATGTTAAATAGAACTCTGAGCTGCCCCAAAGGGAATTAATTAATAAACACCAGTCTATTCCGAGGCGTAATCCAACCCTCAGAAACCTGAGAAGACAAGATTTAGAGCACGATAGAGATTGAGCAGAAGTTTCTTTTCCATTGAGGCTCTTGACCTCTAACTCCAAACCTCACAGCCATTGTGGGGGGATTCCCCTTGGTTGTCCTCAGTGCCTGTAGAACTGGGGGACACAACTCGGAATCGTCTGCATTTTCACTGTCATTCAAGAACGTGTGAGGGTTATGAGGTTGCTCTTGGACTCCAGGGCATAACAGGATGCACAGACGTGTAGAAGCTGGGGACGGTATCTCAGGGTTGGTTTGTGAGGTAAAGCTGTGTTTGTAGCAGAGCTGTAATCCCAGCTCCAGAAAACACGTTTCTGCAACAGTGCCTGAGGCTCTGCTAAAGGCTGCTCCTGTCTTACAACTCTGTATGGTGCCCCCCTTCCTAACCTGTTTTTAATACGCAGTGATACGTTATTTGCAACACTTCCATTGTGGGAGAACGACTGTGATACCCAGATCCACTGCCTCTGCTTGTCAGATAGCTGGGCTGGAGAGCAAGGCTGTCAGGGAACCAACACTACCTGAACTTCCTCAGCACTCCTGTTCTCTCCCACAAAACCTATTTTTCCCAAGTGTAAAGGTTTATGGAGTTGTGATCTCTCCTGATTTCTCACCCAGCCCATACCCCACACATTCACTGCTGCTGAGATGGACAGATCTCAAGTAGTTTTTTCATAATTTTGTTAGTGCTTCCTTTTTCTGATGGTCCTTCTGCAGAAAAAGTCACACCCTGCCACTGAACATAGAGGAATGATGAGTGAGTGACCTTTACTCTTGACAAGGAATAAGAACAGCAGAAAGAGCACTAAATCCGTGAATATTTTGAATGTTTTAAATACATTCCCTAGAGGACATAAAATACTCAAACGACAAGTAGGAATTGATGAAAAAACAGACCCTGAGATAAAGAAAATGAAGAGAAGCCCTTAGTAAGGTGAAGCTCCAGCACAAGAGTTGGACGCGGATGCCATCTACTGGACCTGGGCAGAGTGACTGGGAGGACTGTCACCTCCTGGGAGCCCTGGAGGCTGGATGATCAGAGACACAGGAAGCCCTGCAGAAGGCTAAAGCAGTTCCATGCTCATGGAGAGGTCTGCCAACAGCTTTGGGCTCGGAGGAGGAGGGGGAGGGTGCATTTGGGAGATGGTAATTCCCTCTGTGTTTTTCATCCGCGTTGTGGTGAGTCCCCTGCAGAGTCTGTGTGATGCAACATGGAACCACATCCTGGGCTTTGACTGCTTCTGCCATGCTCATATTTCTCTTTGAAGAGTGACAATAAATTAGCCTTGGAAAACCTCACTTATCACCTTAAATAGTTGCTCCTGGATCTTTTAAACTTCATCTTTTTGATGTATGTGCAAGAAACAGAGCCATGTTCCAGGAGGACAAGTCTAATCTTTCATCAGCAACAGTGAGGTACTTGCCAGTGTTTCCTGTGCAGTGAAGAAAGCAGTCAGGATCTGTAGAACGTAGGACTGTAGAAGAAAGCCCCACCAAACTCTTGCAGCACAGCAAGCACGGCTTGCTGTTACGGGCTATCAGCGTTTGTCCCCTCCTTTCTGGCCCCTGTGGGTTACATCCAGCACTGGTGAGTGCCTACGGTCTCCCATCTTGACTAGAAGACTAAAGATCGTTCATTATAGTGACTGTTGCTACCCTGCTTGGAGAAATATGGTCCCAAATAAAAGAGAATGTAAAAGGAAGTTGGCATTAAATTAGCAAAGAGGTCCCCTGCAGGAGATAAAAGTGACTTGTCTGAATTAAATCCCAGTTCAGTGTTCCCTGTAGGGGTCCTGGCTAGTAGCTTTCAATGTTCACATCCAGCAGTGCTCAGGGAAATTCATACAATTAGCCTGTGCTTTGCACTCCTTAAACTCCATTTTCTACCTGCTCAAACCAATTTGCAAGGCTGACACCTGCCTCAGCCAAAGGACAAGTCTGTGTTGTAGCACAGATTATCTGCCAGGTTGCCATGACTGGACAGAAAACATCTCTACCACCGGTGGGTGGGCTGGGCTCTGGGCAACAGAAATAGCTGAGGGTGATGAGGGCCTGTTTCTTGCCTGGTTTAGAAGCTATCTGACAGCCACTATGGGACATTCCCTAGCAGTATTCCCAGATGTGCTTCTCTTTCAAGACTCAGTTCTGCTGTGACTGCTCAACAGCCTGGATCTCAGATATTTTTGCCTACCTAGGAACTTTCATCACCAGTGGGATTTCTTGGAAGCGCTCTGCTGGAAATCCAAGTGCTGATTTGATCTTGTGAAGTGCTGCCAAACAGTATTAGCAGTTTGAACTTCCCTGCTGTGGCGTCATTCTGCTTTCATTCAGTGAGGAATATGCGAAGTCTGAGCTGCTCTATCCTTCCAGTTCATGGGGAATCATTTGCTGCCAGTCTTCAAAGGAAACCTCACTCCTTCTCTGTGGCTAGAGGCACTGCAGAGATTTTCTTCAGGCAAAAGCCACAGCACCTGAGTAATCACCTTCTTGAGTGCAAGGGCTGCAGCTTTCAGCAAAAGTGAGCACAGGGCAGAGATGAGGAGGTGGCAGGTTGGTTCCTAATAGTCTTGCTCACTCAGGGATCTGGAAGGCAGAGCTCTCACAGGTTGTTCCAAGGAAATGAGAAGTTTTGTTGTTACTGGCTGTGGAGAAGATGGGTAGATGACTCACTGGGTTTTCTGCCACATGCTGCTTTTACAATTGGCTTGTTGAGATCCCAGACAACTGGGCTTTTATCAGCTAAAAAGGGAAATGAGCTCAGTTACTCTATCTAAATCCAGAGCAGGACTTACATTGCTGTGTAATGGTGATCGGTGATCACTTCTGGGACAGGCACGCTCCTTCTTGACAGCCAAATTCCCTCCTGATGCTCCTTCTCCTTTTTGCCTTAAGAATGTCTTGATGACCAAGGTCATTTGGCTCTTCCAGTTTAATTAGTTCTGGGCCATCTTTTTGATGGATAGTCCCCATTCTGTGCTCATCCCTCTTCTAATGACTGCAGAGTACAGATGAACCCCAAGAAGGAGAAGCCAATTTACTCTGCTTTTCCTCAGGGCCCCTTTGATGCGGTACCATGCTTGGCTTACACAAGAGTTTGCATCATCGAATCTCTCACACAAGGGATCCCGGAAAACAGTGAGATGAAAGAGTCATCATCCTGCTGATGGTTCCCCCTGAAATTCAGTTCTATTTGCTAAATTCGGAGCTTGTGTCTCCCACAGGAAATGCCAGAGCTGGGAAGCAGATGTGGTCACAAGATACCGCTGAGAAGTTAAATAGCAATCAACAAGATCTGCTGACAGAGGTGGCCACTCTCAACATCTTATGGGCTGCCATGCAATTTTTGCAGAGTGTGATGTTCTGCTTCTTGGTCTTGCCTGCCTCAAAAGAGGAATCAGCAAAGACATGAGTGGAGGAAACCCTGAAGTGCTTTTGATTTATCTCCTCAACATACACTTCTGTATTAGCTTGCCATCCACCAACCCAGTACAAACCGTCAAATGGTTGCAAAATGTCTTTAATCACCTTGAGGTCTGGTCTGACCAGGCAGCACAGTCAGGGCAGGCCACATGAACTTCCCTGCAAGAAGACTGGCTCTGGGAGCAGCACTTTGGCCCCTGCGGGCCACAGCCTGCCTCTGTGCCCAGGCAAAAGGCCACCCAGTGCCTTCCACTTCCAGCCATGTTTGTGCTTGTACTCCACCTTTGCAGAAGTTGGTGATACACAGTGTTCCTTGAAGAAGTGTCCCAACAGCATGTTAGGAACCCCTCTGGAGTGTGAGGAGCATCACCATGTGCTGCTGTTTGTCCCTCATACAGTAGCTTGGTTTCAGGTTATTGTTCATATCCCTTGCACTGGTGAGCACCGTTGGCCCCTGCCCTGTGCCTGCCGGGGCTCTAGGAGGGCAACGACTGAGTGCAGAGAGCCGAAGGCCTCTGTCTTCGGAGGAAGAAAACCCTGAGGAAGAAATTCCTGAAGAACCTCGTCGTCGCTGCGGGGGGCACTGCGGAGCACTGCGAAGTTGCGGCCTGCAGAGGGCGTCGTAATGCTCCGGGCGCGCCACTCCATCATGACGCAGAGCTCTTTCCCGCCTCTCATTGGTCCCTCCCCACCTCGCTCTGGAGGCTCCTCCCCGTGGCGCCGCCGCTCATTGGCGGGGCCGGAGGAGCGCCCTCCCGTGGGCGGGGTGGGAGCTGTGCCGCCTCCTCCTGCCGGCGTCTGGGAGCGACTGGGCCAGGCGGGAGCGGGGCCGAGGCTATAGCTATAGCGATGGCGAGTGGCGGGGTCGCGGCGCGGCGGCTGCTGTGCGCGGTGCTGCTGCAGCAGCTGCTGGTGGCGGGCCCGTCCAGCGCTGCGCACATCAAGAAGGCGGAGGCGGCAGTGGTGCCCGGCGAGGCGCTGCGGTACCTGCACTCGGCCGAGCTGGGCGAGGCGCTGCGGGCGCTGGCGGCCGCGGCCCCTCCGGGCCTGGCGCGGCTCTTCAGCATCGGCGACTCGGTGGAGGGGCGGCCGCTGTGGGTACTGCGGCTGACGGCGGGGCTGGGCCCCGAGCGTCCCGGCGAGGAGCCCGGCGGTTCGGCCCTACCCGGGCGCCCGCAGGTGAAGCTGGTGGGGAACATGCACGGAGACGAGCCGCTGGCGCGGCCGCTGCTGCTGCGGCTAGCCCAGGAGCTAGTGCGGGGCTGGGCCGCGGGCGACGAGCGGTTCGTTCGGCTCCTCAACACCACCGACCTCTACCTACTGCCCAGCCTCAACCCCGACGGCTTCGAGCGCGCCCGCGAGGGAGACTGCGGCGGCGGCGCGGCCGGGGGGCGGGAGAACAGTCGCGGCCGGGACCTCAACCGCAGCTTCCCAGACCAGTTCGGAGCCGCCGAGCCCGACCTGGAGCCTGTGCCCGAGGTGCGGGCCCTCATCGGCTGGATGAGCCGCAACAAGTGAGTGCGGCCCGCCCGGGCATCCCTTCCTGCGCTAGCAACCTTACCCTTCTTTCTGTGCTGGCACATCTAGCTCCTGGCACCCCTCTTCTGTATTGGTACCCCTCGCACCTCCCTTCTGTGTTGGCACCCCTAGTTCCTGGCACCCCTTGCACCCCCACTTGTGTGCGGGCACCCCTCTGCTCCGGGGAAAGGAGACCCTCACTCTGCTGCCCCGGGCTCTTTAGTCTCCCCATCGCCTTTGTCAGCACTTCCTAACAGGGCTTGCGGGTTACAAACCCCCCGTATTCTGTAATTTAGTTCCCCCGTGTTGCCTCTTGCATGGTCCTGGCCCTTTATTCACAGCCACGGACAATCCGGAGCCCGGCAGCTGGGCTGATCCTTATGTATGAGGGCAGGTCAGTGGCCACAGTTCGCTGTGCACCTGCTAAGGAGCCCTGCTGCGCACGGCCATGCCCTGCACACACCTAGGCGTTCCCAGACCCTGTGGCCTTCTGCGTGTCACCCTTCTCCAGGAGTCCGCAGCTGGAAACTTGGCCACTTCATCTGGTGCTTGTCTGTGGGGCTTGCAGTGCTTTCACCATGAGCTTTGGGGTGTTTAAAATATTTGGGGTTAAGTGTATGGCTACTCTGTGTACAAACAGGCTAGCGGAGAGCTGTATTGAACAGGGCTTCTCCTCATCTTTGTGTTTGATGGATTTAACAGTAGTGTTCTGTGTAGCAGTGTTCCCAAGTACACACCTAGCTTTTGCAGTCCAGTTGCCCTGTGGAAGCATGCAGAACTGAGCCTTAAGCAGCCCTTCTGACACCATAGGGTTTCATTCTATCGAAGGGATGAGTGGTTGGAAGCTGCTGAGCCCAGAGTGGGGCAGCCAGGAGGGGAGATGGTGTCTTTGAAGACCAGTTTTGGTTTAGGTCCTAGGGTAGCCCTGGAAAATGCAGTGCCCAGGCTGGGCACTGTCTGTTCATTTGCTGAATGTTCTTTAGGGAACTGTGGAAAGTCCAAGCCCCTAAGGTCAGCGTAGCCAAGCCGGTGAAGTTGTGCAGAAAAAGTCTGATCAGATCTGAGCAATGCGCTAGAACAGGCTGTGACCCCCTTCCCAAACTGGGGACAGAGAGAAACAGAGAGGGGGTCGCTGATGCATTCTGTGTACTGTAGGGCTGTTGGTTGCATCCAGCCACCATAATGTTCAGTATCAGTTAATATTCACTTAGTTTTAGGGAAAATAATGTGCTTGGACAACCTGTCTTTATTAAAACTTGATGGATGGTACTGCCCGTGGGAATTACTGCTCTAGAGGAACTGCATTGCTTCTTGTAAGGATCCTTTATGACAGCTCTGTTACAGCAGTTAGCACTAAAATCCCTCCAGACTTGATTCAATTCAAAGTCATGGGAAACTTGAGTATGCTCCTTAATAGAATTTTGAAAATATTTTGGGCTTTTTTATTTTCTTCAAGTGTTTGAGTTGGGATTTGCATGTAAGCCAGGGTGAAGCAGGAAGAACGTGGTGCTTTGTGCATCCCTCTGCCTGGCAGCACCAGTTAATGCTGGTGCAATTGTTAATCTAACGTAACCGCTGATAGAGAAATGAATGGGCAAACAACTGCTTGATGGCAAAAAGTGATAGTGGGTACAGCACAACTCATGTTGCTGTATTAAACAAGGCAGAGGTATGGGTCACACTACCTCTGCTCAGAAACTAAATCCCACTTGACTGAATGAGAAGGAAAGTTCCTTTCCCTCACTGTTGTTTGGTGGAAAGAGGAGGGGCAGAGACGGTTTCCTCTGGGGTTCAGGAAGATGCTTGTGGTGCCTGTGATCAGGTTCAAGTGTGCTACAAGGCACACTGTGCTGTGTGTTCTCACTTGGGGTTTTAACGGCTCTGCCATGCCTCCAGGTTTTATTTGTTAAGCAAGAAACTTGCTTCATCTCCAGTAGTGCTGGGTGTCACTACTATAAGCGTGGTGCAGCTGTAGCTCCACAGACATTCTCCCTGCACAGGAGACTGTCTGACTGCTGCTTCTTCCAGTGTCATCTCTACCAGGCAGCTCATGTGGGTGCATTTTACCTCATGGGTGCCTCCTGAGAACACACTTTGGATGGGAATGCGGTGGAATAATGAGTTGTACAGCTGTAGTCAGATTCCTCTTGAAGTTATACCAGCATGACTCTTTCCTCTCCTTCAAACCCCAGGTTTCTGCTCTCTGGCAATCTTCATGGTGGCTCAGTGGTTGCAAGTTATCCCTATGATGACTCTCCCACGCATAAACCCACAGGAGTCTACAGTAAATCAGCTGATGATGAAGTATTCAAGTATTTGGCAAAAGCTTACGCATCGCATCACCCCATCATGAGAACGGGCAAACCCAATTGCCCTGACGAGGAGGGAGAGACCTTCCAAGATGGTATCACAAACGGTGCCCAGTGGTATGATGTAGAAGGTAAGAGATGCAGAGCCACTGAGTTGCTCCAACTCTGCTAGTTCACCTAACAGTGGTTTTAAAGAGTGACATCCAAACCAGTGGTGATTATCACAGAGGTGGGTGAAAGTGGTATTTTTAGCTCTGAATGTGTTGTAGCAGCTTGAAATGAAGGGAGGTGGCATTGCGGGCACACCAAGTGCCTGATAAATCACATCTTGGGAGATCTTTGTAGGGATGAGATCACAGCAAACTAGGAGGATTCTTCTTGACCCTGTTAGGTGCTGGAGAGTTGTCCTGCATGTAGAGGCTTTGTTTGCTTGGGGGTGTCACTGGGTCTCTAGAGGGTTACTACATTTTGATACAGGAGAGGGGAACCTCTTGTCAAAGGTATTAAACCAGTGCCAGTAGTCTTTGAGGGCTTTTTACTTCCAAACTTGTCATGTTATAAGCGACTCAAGAATAGTTTGTTGTAAAATGATGTATGATTGGAGTGTGTGGTTTGAGCTAATGAAGCTGCTCTCACCACAAATGGGATGTGTGGTGAATGGGGTTCACTGCTCCTCTGGGAACTGTGCTGCTGTTGGACCTGTGCACATGGTGACAGCCTGCACAGCCTCTTCTAATCCACCAGTGTGGTGGGATTTAGAAGGGATTCGAAATTCGGTCTGCTAGAGCTTCTGATTCCGCTGCTAGGCACCTGCACTGTAGGTGATCTGAATATCAGCAAAAAACACACTCTGGAGCCACCACTCCGCTTGTGTGTGGGTGGCTGGTCTGGCTTAGCCATGCAGTGGGCTGCTCTGTGTGTGGTGTTTGTGCTGAAAATGGGGTTTCTGTGATAAGATGCTCTTGCGGGAAGGGCTCTGTGGGCTGGCAGTAAGAGAAATCTCCACCGTGTCATTAGAAGAATTTATGCCATTGCTGTGCCCCCTCAGCGGAAGTTGTACAACTGTGGCCTCACCAGAAACCTCTGTGGTGAGGACATACCAAAAACTTTGCATAAGTGATCTGAAGAGGTTGTATTGTTTTGCTGCCTTGGTCTGCTCTGCTTTCCCTCGTTCTAGGTCTGAAGGATGATGGCTGCAGTGCTGAGCAAGCAGGGACATTGAGTGTTTACCCTTCAGCACTTACAGCTTAACAAAATCTAATAAGATGTCTTTCCAAAACAAGGGCTTTAGAGCTGTGTTAACCCTGCATCCACCTTGCTTGGCAAGGAGGGAGATCTGTTATCAAGCCTGAAGACATCACCTCTCTGCTGGAAGTGTTGTTCTCGGTGGTGGCTGAATCATTCCTCAGGATTTCACTGGTCAAATAAAGTCTTGTGTTTAAATAAGATGCTATTTTATCTCTTTCTCTAGTGACTGCCCCCTTCCCTCTACCCTGTCAAGCACACCAGCCCTGGTGTTAGCTTGCTCAAGGTTCACTCTGCTGCTGTGGAAAGTCCAGCAGGAGGAAGGTTTGTGTAATCTGGTGAATTTGCTTACAAGGGAACAGGATATCCTGGATGATCTGTGCTGCCTTGTTCACTGCTGCTGGTGGCAGTTGCTATCAGCAAACATCTTGGTCAGGAGGTTTGTTAGCTGCCGCTCTAAGGTTTTCTGCCCTTGTAGTAAGGTGGGATGAGTGGAGCATGGTTCCAGAGCTTCGGGTCCATGTTTCCCTGCTCCCAGTGAGCACCACTTTTTGCTTCTTCTGCTAGGATGGGATATGCTAGGGGGACTGGACTAGATGATCTTTCGAGGTCCCTTCCAATCCCTAATGATTCTCTGATTCTATAATTCTATGATACATGACTGGTGGCTACAGCACTGCTGTGGCAGCATTTTGGGCTGCCTTTGCCTTGCCAGCCAGCAGAGCAGAGGTTTTGCCTACTTTCCTTCCGCAGGAAACAGCAAGGTATGAGCTGAAAACCTGTTTGCCCTGTGCTGCCATCGCTGTGGTTTATGTCCAGTAGCCTTCCATTTTCCAGCCTCTGTGGGAATAAACCCTTTTGTGACAAGCCACAGTGTGGGGGTCTGTGCTGAGGGCTGTGGGTGATTCACAGGCAGAGATTACAGGGAATATGCAGACACTGCTCTTGGAGCAGAGTGCTGCTGCAGGTAGCAGACCTGTGTGGGTTCTCCCTGCAGTGGTGATTTCCATTCTATTGCAGTTAAAGATCTGCAGGTGTGGGGTGCTGGCAGCACTTGGAGCCTTCTCAGGATCAGGACTTCCTATAAAGTGTAACGTGTGGCAGGAGCTGAGATTCAGGGATGAGCACTGAGGAGCTGACAGACAGCACAGAGGCCAGTACACATGTGTTTTGCTGTCGTGTGAAGTTACTGTGTCCCTTCAGGGGTTTAGCTCTTAAATATATTTTTAGTGGTGGATGTAAAGCAGGCAAAGGGGAGTCAGTTGTACACAGTGCGTGACACAAGTGGCAAAACTACTGCCGTGGCTGTTACTGAGTCATCTGACTTCTCAGCTCTGTGCCAAGGACTGCTGAGGCTCCTGCTCAGAGCAGGAGGCCTTTCCCAGTGGCTTCAGAATGTCAATGTCAGGTAAAATGAGGCCGGAGAAGTCCCAGTACCCTGCAGGAGCTCCCTGGACTGGGCTGAACTCAAGGGATAACCAGAGCACAGGGTTCTGTGAATGGTGT
The DNA here is from genome assembly GCA_013400115.1 of Rhinopomastus cyanomelas. NCBI lineage: Eukaryota > Metazoa > Chordata > Aves > Bucerotiformes > Rhinopomastidae > Rhinopomastus > Rhinopomastus cyanomelas. Next base: position 1,603,032 of record VXBP01004622.1, read on the forward strand.
GGGGCACACGGTCATGGCCTGTGGATCAGGTTGTGCCAGGAGGGACTGCAGCCTCCAAGTGAACTAAAGCCAGGAAAAACAAAGAAATGAGAACATAATGTCTCAACAGGTGGAAATTTTCCTGCCACACTTTATCATGTGAGATCAAACATGCTGGAAGGTAACAACTGTGAGGTTCATTGTCCCGGAGTTACCAGTTCAGGTGCCAGACTCCGTTAGCTTTCATTTGAGTTTGCAAACAAACCCAAATTCTTTAATGTGTGTCAAACCGAGGTGGCAACTCCGAACCATTGGAGTAATTGTTAAGGTCAAGTGTGCCCAGAGACAGGTGGACCTCTGCCAGCCAGCTTGGCTTCTGCCCTTCCAGGTGTTACAGATAAGCCTGACTGGGACTGCAAAGCCTTCTAGAGGGTTTCTCGGTTGTACTTGCTCTTTACTCTTCCTTTCTAACTTCTGGAGGTTTCAACTAGTGAGTGGCTGGTTGAGATAAACACAGCAAGTCTGGTGCTTGGGTCCAGGTGGTGTTGGGAAAGTGGTTAAGAAACAGTTTAAGTCTTATCTGTGAGAACCGCCTGCTTGCTTTTATTTTGAAAAAAAAAACACCTTCCAGCCTTGGAAGGTTTTGTTGTTATTTGCAGTAACTTCCTAAAAATTTGCCTTGCTAGTTTGACTCTCTGATGTCAAGTTTTTGAGGTGGGTGTTCCTGGTGTCTACCAGAAGGTGCTTCTCGGTTGAAAGTGCATGTAGGTTGAATTGGTGCTTGCCACGTTGTTCTGCCTGTACTTACGAGTCACACTGAGCTTCCAAAGAGCTTTTAGTGGCATCAAATTAAAATGAGTGCTGGGAACAGTGGGTGCTTGTGGCATCACTGTGGTGGCCTCTGTTTACTGGGCCATGGCAGAAGGCAGCTGCACAGTGTGGGCTCTGGTAGAAGCTTACAGCCCCATGTTTTTCTGAGCTATGCTTTTGTTTTTCTGCCCTTTTGCATTTGTGTTTTCATAATTGTTATCTCAAGAAGGAAGAAAATGTTACAATAATTATTGACCGGGTGGTTCAAGGATCTAATGCCTCTTTTTGCATCTTAACATGAACTGCTGGGTGGTGCAGCTCTTGTGAAGAGCCCTGGGAGGGCTGCTGAGCTGTGTCATGCAGCTCCTTTAGCGGAAAGCTCAACCCTCAACTCATCTGAGTTTTAATGGTTGCAGACTAATGGACCAAAACATTCCTCTGCCTGTTTGGTGCTGCTGTTGGGGCTCACCCAGTCTCATGCTACAAGGCAATCAGTTCTGTTCCAAGTCAGCAACATACAAGTATTTAATCATGGCTCTTGCTTTGTGCCATCTGCTCTCTGCAGAGCAGACACAACTGTTTCTCCGACTTAACTTAGCTGCAGCTCTCTTATCTCCTAATGTCTGCTCCAGCGAGAGTGGTTTCTGCGTAGAGCAGTTCGAAAATAGGGCCCTTCCTGGCTGCCCTGGAAAGCTTCTCCTGGCACATGGTGTATTTATGGTATCTGCATCCTCGGTCTTCACTCTGGGGAGCTGCATTTGATGTGGGGCTGGCAGGGAGCAGACATGCTTGTCAGCGGGAACTCTGCATTGCTTGTGCTGCAGGAGGGCTGGGAGTGAATCCTGAGGCTCAGGGGGGTGGGACAGAGCAGGAGAGAAAATTGTTCCGAGTGTGTTTGTGACCTGCTGCCAGCCAGGGATTGACTTGCTGTGACTGTAAGCTGCTCACTTCTGCTTTGCTTCCCTCACCAGTGAAAGAGCTGTGAGGTTTTGTTGGAAGGTTGAAGCTTTATGCAGTGTGAGTTGAAAGACAGACACCCTGTGATTAAAAAAAATACTGGAATAAATCCAGCCAGCAAGTTAACCCAGACATTGCCCAGACAGAGGGGTAGAGTAGAAGCCCTGTGCTCTGACAGCCCTCTCTGCCTTGGGTGTGCTTTTTCTGTGCTGCTCCCAGTGCTGCTAGCGGTGGGCTGTGCACAGGGCTCTCATTACACCTCCACATCTTCTGCTTAGCCAGGAGAGGCTGCGCAGAAAGTGTGTGGGAAAAGACATGATTCCATATGCCGTAGAAATAACTGTTGTGCTCTGCAACAAGGCCGTTTGAGGGCCAGCGATGTGCTGCGGGTCGAATGCAGATTTTCCAGCGTGCGATGGACTACTTTCTCAAAGACAGTTCTACCAAAACTGATGTAGCGAGCTCTAATTTAGTCCACGGCTGCTCTATTATGGGTGAGCATCTGTCCCAAATTTGCTTGAATGGCAGATGAAGCCCTAAATATGCTTCATAATGGCTCTGGTTTACATATGGATGTTTTCGAATGCATGAGTGTCCTGCCATGAACAGATGGTTGTGGGCTGGCAAATTGTTTCTCTCTGCCTGGTGTTTACCGGCAAGAGAGCAGCCTGCTGCGGGTTACTCTTCTGAGCCTGGTAACGGGAGCCGAATAAAACTGTCAGTCAGATTTGCAGACTTTGTTCCTCTAACCTCTGCAACTGAGTTAGTTTTTAAAGTCCTCCAACACTTTTTGGCCCCTTGTGCGGGACTGAAAGGTCTCTTTCCTGTTTTGATCTCAGCCTGTGCACAAGCTGCAAGGCTATTTCTGGTGGCTAATGATGATTTATTACAACAAAAGCTCCGTGTTCCCGTAGCACCAGGCTCCCAGAAGGATTGAGAGGAACTGGGATGTCTCTGATGTGGTTCTGTCCTGCAGATCTTTCCACGGGTCTGTTCTAAATCCTGCTGCAGGCTGCCAGCCCATCTCCACTTTACCCGAGTGCTGTTGGGCTGTTGAGAGTGGGCCCTGACCTTTTTGAACCGTGACTACTCATAGCCACCACAGTTGTTGTGAGCCACCTCTGCTTGGGTAAAGTGCTGCTGGTGGCTGCTCTTGGCTGTGCATCGACACAGCCTTGGCAACTGCACCTACATCATGGCATCAATCCATTCTGGCTGCACCCAGGAGAGCCCCTCACATGTGAGAGAGCCTGTGAATGATAAGGAAACCAGACAAAATCAGTGACGTTTACTCATGCAGCCCTTTGATGGGCACAGCAAAGGTTGAGAGTAAAAGGTACTCATTTTTTTACATGCCTGCCTGCTGGGATCCTGCCTTCTGCACTCCTTCCTCATGAAACTCACATCTGTCTCGTGCCTATTGCTGTTCTGAGACAGAGGGGGTGCTGGGAGCTGCTTTGATTTCCTCAACTAATCCAGAAGAGACCCATTGCCTGGGCCCTGTGTCCAGCAGACACCGGTGGGAGTCATTCAATCTTTTAAGTCTTTGGGCTGACTGGTCACAGGTGCTGCTGAGTTGGGATGTTGCTGTCTAGGAAGTGGTGGTAAGGCCATGGCACACAGGTCTACCTGGACTGTAGCTGAGTAGTGTTGTGTAACCCAGAAGATACCGACAGTCTGGGGTGTGTTTTCCGTACTGACACAACTGCCTCTTCTGCTGCTGGTGGGAATGGTCCTCTCATGTGGCTGTGGCATTTGCATCCAGTCATGTGGTGGGGTTTGTCAGAATGACTCTGAAACCTGTTTCACAGGCTTGTGGTGGTCTTGGAATGCCCCCTTTTTTTTTCCCTGTTGAAAACTCTAATGAATGTTTAGGGGGCTGAACATTTGCAGTCTTCAGCAGCATGATGAAGGCTGAGTACCTTGATCACAGGTACCCGTATCTGTAGACCTCAGGTCCTACTGGTACGCAATTCTTTCCTGTTCTTCAAACAAGTTTGCTTGCTGAGGGTTGAATGTAAACTTCAGCAAGTGAAGTCAGGACACTTGCTAGAACAAGGTGACCTTCTAGATTTGTAGCAGTCCTTGTCATTTCTCTGAAGGGCAAGAATAGCAAGACAAGCTGAATACTGGGAAACAGCTCTGTGCAGTCCTGTTGTCTGGTGCTCATGGCGGTCTGGCTGCTTTAACACCAAGCTGTCCCCAGGTGTGCAACATCCTAGAGTTGGGTTGAGGCTGCAACTGAAAGAGGAGATGTGGGAGGAGGCTGGAGACTTAGCTGCAGGGCTTGAGAAAAGAGCACATTTCCCAGCTGGGAGTTTCTCAGGTGGACCAGTCTGTCCTGTTCTCTTGCAGGATGCAGAAGTCCTCAGTGATGCAGGAAGCACCACTGCCCTCCCAGGTCAAGAGAAGAGTTTTTGGAGGTGACCTACTGCAGTTCAATGTGCTGTCACCATGTCAGACTTTGTCAGGCTTCCTGCTAGGGCTGCTCTAAATACCAAGTAAATGGAGACCTTCAGATCAGGCAGAAAAGAGCAGCTGAGGAATTAGAAAAGGGGAAGCATTGCTCTTGGCTCCTGCTTGCTAAGGTAGTTGGAGAACAGCTGTGGGGTGCTTAAAATGGGTTTTGCCATGCAGATTTGATCTGCCACCTCCTGTGCTGATAGCCTGTTCTTGTTTAGTGCAGCTTGAAAGGCACTTTGGGAGGAGTAACTTCTCCTGCAGGAAAACCTCACAAGTTGAGAGGTGGCTTTGTGCACTCAGCGAAGGAGTCAGCAGCAAGAGTGTTCAAATTCCAGTGTACCTGCCCTGGCATACTGGATTTGTAGTGTCTGGAAAATGTCTTCCCAATAAAATGAACCCATATGAATTTCCAAGTTCCCTATTACCGAGGTGACAAAGCAGTGAGACCAAATGGACTGTCACCCTTGATGTGTTGAGGCTGATTTGAATGGCCCAGTGTGCTGGTTACTGGGAGACACAGGGCTCAGTCTGCCCCAGCACAGACTCGCAATAATCTGATCTGACTTTTCTCCTCAGGCTGTTCACACCAGAGCTAGAGTGGCATTGTGGTGAGATGCTGCAGAGGCCTGAAGGACAGGGAAGAAAGACTCTGCATCCTGTGCATTGCTCTTGGTACACCTCTGCCTTGTTTTCACAGGGGGGATGCAGGATTACAACTATGTGTGGACCAACTGCTTTGAGATCACGTTGGAGCTGTCCTGCTGCAAATACCCACCGACGTCTGAGCTTCAGCAGGAGTGGGAGAACAACCGTGACTCTCTCCTTGCTTTCATTGAACAGGTAGTATGGGCTAGGACAGGGCATGGGGCCAGCAGCTGTGAAACCCACATGTCCATGGTGGGCTGAGAGGTCTGTGTTCAGCTGCTCTTGTGGCTTTGTTTGCTGCATGTCATAACACAACTGTGCAGTTCCTGCACATACATCTGTGGCTACAAAGCTGCTCCATATCTCTGCAGTTCTGCCACAGTTCCCACATCCTCCATTATAGTAGAGCTCAGAAGGGCTTGTGGGGTTCAGTGTTAAATGGGGGGCCCAATCAGTGTGGCCTCAGTGCCAGGAATCTCCGGTGATGTTTGAAAGCACCAACACTGCTGAGACCTTGGCTTGCAGCAGAGTCCTCTGCCAGGTGTCTCCAGATTCCCAGGTATGAGTTGAGTAGATGACACTAGGTTGGGGAAGGAGGCAGCTGCAGTTTGTTCCTCTGTACAGGCTGTGTTTGTACTGTGTGCCTGTGCTGGGGAAATGGAATTGGTCCTCCCTAACAAATCCTCTGGGATCTTGCTGCCTTCCCAGGACCTGCTGCTTTGTGGGAATTCCTGTCCTTGCCTTCTGGCTGAGCACTGCCCGAGTTGTGGGCCCTTGAGTGCCTCAGCCTGGCAGCCATCCTGCTGTGCTGCATTTGGGGCAGGGCAGGTGCTATTGCTGGTGAGCACGTGGGTCCCCTGGTGTTGCCTCTTCTGAGCCAGGCTCTCGCATTGTTTTCCTCAGGTCCACATTGGTGTGAAAGGCTTTGTCAGAGATGCAGTCACTGGAGCTGGGTTGGAGAATGCAACCATTGTGGTTGCTGGTATTGCTCATAACATCACAGCGGGCAAATTTGGTGACTACCATCGACTGCTTGTGCCTGGGACCTACAATGTGACAGCGGTTGTTACAGGGTAGGTGTCTCTGGGGGCCTGTGCCCACACTGCCAACTGCTTGTGTTCCCTCTCTTGGTTTCTTCCCTCAAAGCACCTTATTGCTGAATGTCAATGACATTTCTGTCACCTTTGTTTGACTGCTTCTATCAGTCGTCTTACTTTTGAGGCAAAGGGAGAAATCACAGTGCTGGGTCACTCCAGTAAGAGTTTGTGTTGTCTCTGGCATGAACTTGTAGCTCACCCTGGGATAGCCTGTGGCTTCTTCCCCAGTGTATCTGGTGCCTTTGTGACACAGCAAGGACAGCAGCACAGCAGGGTCTGATAGCAGTGCAACAAGACCTATCAGATTGTTCACCAGTGAATCTCTTGTGTGGTAGTTAACATCCCAGAGTGTTCAGGCTGCAGTGGTGGAGAGGCTGCAGTGGGGGTTTGGCCTCTGTTCTGCAGAGCCCCCTTGCTGAAACCAGATGGGTTGCTTTTGGTTTCTTTTAGTTACACGCCAGTGACCAGAGAAAATGTTGAAGTGAAGGAGGGAGCTGCAACAGAAGTGGATTTCACCTTGCAGTCAACTCTAATGTCACCAGCTGTTAACATCACGCAGTCTGCAGCAACTTCTGCTCCCATCCCTACTGTCTCTCCCACCCTTGTGCAGCCAAAGGCCCCCAGCCCATCCTCTCTCCATCAGCCCATCCAACCTGTGGACTTCCGCCACCATCACTTCTCAGACATGGAGATCTTCCTGCGGCGATATGCCAATGAGTACCCCAACATCACCCGACTCTACTCTGTGGGCAAGTCAGTGGAGCTGCGGGAGCTCTACGTGATGGAGATCTCTGACAACCCTGGCATCCATGAAGCAGGTACTGTGGGCCCCAATTAGCAAGGCCTGAGTGACAGACCCTTTGCTTTGGGACTCTGTGGGCAAAGCTAAAAGGAGCATAGAGCTGGCACCTATCTGAACTGCTGAGAGAGACATAGCTCAACTGCTCCTTGCAGAGTGCTTTCTAGAAAGAGCAGGAGCAGTGGGTGGCACTAGTGTGATCTAAAGAGCTTTGCTAAAGGCATCTACACTGGTCACGGAGTTCTGGGGACCAAAGGACCAAGGTGCTTCCCTGTGAAAAAGTGTCAGTTTTGGTGTTGTGGGAACAAAGGGGTAAATTTTAAGTGTAAATTACCTACAGCGCAGCAGAGAGCAGTGCTTGAGGTGGTGAGACATCTCCAAGCCTGAAAGAATTGATTATGATTGTGTCTTTGGTGTGACCATGTATGTGCAGGTGAGGCAGAGTTCAAGTACATTGGTAACATGCATGGGAACGAAGTTGTGGGGCGAGAGCTTCTCCTGAACCTCATCGAGTACCTTTGTAAGAACTTCGGCACAGATCCTGAAGTGACCGACCTAGTCCAGAACACCCGAATCCACATCATGCCCTCTATGAACCCTGATGGCTATGAGAAGTCCCAGGAAGGTATTGCTGTCTGTGCTGAAACATCTGGGGGGTTTCTAACTCTGAGAACAACCCTTTGGGTTCATGATACCTCTCTGAGAAATCTGAAAGCCCTGCTGGAACAGAAATACCTCTCCCATGAGGAGGATGGGAAGGGGCTTGACATGTGCTCTGGGATGAGTGAGTGGGCAATGCACTGTGGGGTGTGGCCAGTCAGCTGATGTTTGAAGCTACTGGAGAGAGCTCTTATGCTTCAGCAGTGCTATATGCTGCCCCTTTTCGGGTCCCCTTACGGTTTGTGGCTATCCCAAGACTGATTTTAAAAAAAAAAAAGACATTCCTTTGACGCAGCTCATAGTTGCTGTGCTTTGGTCCATGCTCTTAGTAACGTGGGATGTGGGAGCCAGGCTGTCTGCAGAGCACTTGTCCAACGATAATAGGGACTTCTATCAGGATGTTGAAATTGGCAAAAACCTCCTTCAGGGAAGTCCTTATGGATTGGCAGAACAAAGTCTGTCCAGAGTGGTTGTCTGAAAGCGGAGCTCTGCGTAGGTTTAACAAAGAACTCGCCCGGCTGGTTTGAGAAGGTGAGCTATGAGGTTTCTGTGGTCGTGACATCCGGCTGCTGGGATTGTTCGTGGTTCACTGCCATTCTGAGAGCTGTGGTCTGACCGCACTGAGAGCCTGTGCAAACAGCCGTGGGAAGGGCCACTGGACACCTCTGTGCACGGAGCAGCCTCTTGCTGAAGGAGGATGTGGGGCTCCCATTAGTCTGGGCTATAGGAAGCACTGTTGTGCTGGTTTTGTGCTCTGCTGTTTTCCATTAATCGTTGGTTGTTAAGCTCCACAGTAAGAGGGTGAAGGCTCTGCACAGCAGTGGGAACTTGCACAGGGCACAAGCTTGAATGTGTATTTAATTTTCAGGAGACAGAGGAGGTACTGTTGGCAGGAACAACAGCAACAACTATGACCTGAACCGGAACTTCCCCGATCAGTTCTTCAACGTGGCAGATCCTCCACAGCCAGAAACTCTTGCTGTGATGACCTGGCTGAAGACTTACCCGTTTGTGCTCTCGGCAAACCTGCACGGAGGTACTGCAGCCACACTGAGCTCCTGCCTTTGCACTGAGGTCTGAGAGGTGGGAGTTTGCAGGGGTATCTCTGTGGTGTGAACTGAGGAGCTCTGGCAGAACTTCTTAGCATTGCCATGCAGTGACTGGAGTGAAGGCAGCCACAGGGCCAAGGCTGTTCCGAAGGGACAAACCAACCCTTTTATTCATGCTGCTGGAGGGTGGATCAGAAACTGAAAACAGAGGGGGATAAACATCACCCCAAAGCACACCTGTATGGACTTTGAGAGGTTGCTGGGAGGGAGGTTCCCAACCACTTCTGTGATGGGAGCATGTGCATTGGGGAGCAGCTAGCTCATTGCATGTTGGGAGATGGGGATGGACTCTTTCAGCAGCTGCTCAGCCACTGGAAATGTGATACAGTGCTGCAGCTGTTGGAAGCTTCATAGTATTTGTAAAATTAAGGGAATGAGATGTAGTCCTGAGGGTTCCCTGCCTTGGATTGGATGGTGGAACTATGACATTTACTGTAGCTTACATCGCTCAAAAAAGAAATTAAGTCTCTTTATTACAGCTTATTCCCTAGACAGTTTGTCTGCTGGCTTGTAGCTGTGGTAACTTGCAGGTGGTTGCTAGCAGGTTTAATTTTGTAGTGCAGAAGTACCGTGTGTGGGTACAAAGGAGTTGGCAGTTCTCCAGCAGTGGGTCATGTCTGGGGTTCCACAGTGCTGTTAGAACAACCTGCTTAGGGAAACATCAGCAAGACAAAGATCTTCTAATCTGTCAGTGCTTGAATAAACTCCAGAGAAAGCTGAAAGACTACAGCAGTTGGGCCCAGGACACCTTGCATGTTGGAGGAAATTCCTCTCCTTGCTTGCTCTCCTCTGTCACAGTGGTGATTATGAGGTTGTGCTCATCCCTCTGCATGGAGGAGCCACTTTCCCAACTGGGTGTGATCTTACATCTTTCTGCACTTTTGTTGTCTCTTGTCACCGCTAGGTTTAATGTTTTGTTTAATGACAAGTCTTGAGAAATAGATGACTTGGCACTCTGCAGAAGAAAGAAAAACTTCCCTGTGAGGCTGAGGGATCACTTGGAATGTGTGCAAGTACGAGTCAAAGCTTGTTTCCCCTGCAGGTTCTCTGGTGGTTAATTATCCCTTTGACGATGATGAGCAAGGAGTAGCCATATACAGTAAATCCCCAGATGATGCTGTGTTTCAGCAGCTGGCACTTTCCTACTCCAAGGTAAAGCTCTAATGGGAAAAAATGGGTTCATCCTGCTCATGATGCTGTTGGGAACCTCCTGAGCAGCTGATAGAGGAGGACACAGATGCTGTAGGTGCCTGGTATTGTGGGCTCAGAGGAAGGGTCCTGTGGGAGGCTTTTGTTCCAGGCAGTAGTGGATGTCCGCGTGTTCTGTCCACAGGCACCATGGGAGGAGAGTTCTGTGCAGGCACAGAGACCAGTGCACTGAAGGGTGGTGGAAAACACTGTACACAGGCAGGAGAGCTGGGTTGCCTGTGGGCTGGGCTGGGTGCAGTCTGTTTGTGCTGCTGCCATGCAAACACGTCTGCACAAACCTCTGTGCTTGGTAACCCCACTGTATGAGTAAGATTAGAACAGAAGTGCCAGTGGCTGTAGAGTTCAGACTCTGCTTCACGTGTCGCTTCTTGTTTCTTTAGGAAAATGCAAAGATGTATCAGGGCAGCCCCTGTAAGGACATGTACCCAAGCGAGTACTTCCCGCACGGCATCACAAACGGGGCTCAGTGGTACAACGTTCCAGGTAAAGCAGACACTAAGGCTCTTGCACAGTTTACCTTCAAGTTAACACATGTCCACCATATAGAATTGAGTCTGGTCAGTCCCAAACTCTGCGCTAGTCACCCCTGATTACTGTGACTCACTTCTCCTTTATAACCTCTTAAATACTGTAGCCACATAGAGTTATTCCTGGGGAAAAGAATTTACAGTTTTTATGGTAATTAGCAAAATAGTTTCCTAAAATTTTACAGCACTGTGTTAGCATGAAAGGTATTTATGAGAAGGATGGTTATTTGTCTGCTCTTTTGGAATCTCTTTGAAGCTTGACTCTCATCCTGTGTTAAAGCATCTGTGAAATACGTGCTGTAGTTGATCTTCTCTACTGTCACGTTCTTTTGTTTTAAGTTGTGGTAGAGGCCCCTTCACGGGACCTTGTCAAACCTTGTTTTACATTCCTGTCGTAGGTGGGATGCAGGACTGGAATTACTTAAATACAAACTGCTTTGAAGTGACCATTGAGTTGGGCTGTGTGAAATATCCAAGAGCTGAGGAGCTGCCCAAGTACTGGGAGCAGAACCGCCGATCTCTCCTCCAGTTCATGAAGCAGGTGAGACGTTCTGACCCCATGCAGTCGCATGAGCCGTCTGTGGGGTGTTTGTTAGACGTGCCAGAATGAACACGCTAACCCGCAGGCTGAAGCGAGTGTTGCTTCCTAGCTAGACTGGGTACCTGCTCCACAGAAGTGATCCCTGTCAGAACAGGCCTTGACCCCTTCCCTCTTTCTCCAATGTCCCACAAATCTATGTGGAAACAGCAGCCAGGTGGTGCAGGTGTGGGCTTTCCCTTTGTGTCCTTTTCCTGTCCGAGTCCAGGGCAGCTGGTGGTGGGGCTGTGCACCTGGGGCATATAAACAAAGGTGTGGAGCAGAGAGAGCTGTGGTGGCACCCGGAGCCAAACAATTGCTCATTGTACTCATCAGGTGATCTTTGTCCACACCAGCTTCTGGGTGAGGCTAACCTGAACCCATTTGGAACATGTTGCTCATCTGGGAATGCTGAACCTCCTGGACTGAGAGCTGGAGGGTTCTGGGTGTCAGTGGAACTTCCTGGACTTGGAGCTGGAGGGTTCTGGACATCAGCTGAACCTCCTGGTCTGGGAACTGTAGGGATCTGGGCATCAGCTGAATCACCTGGGCTTGTAGCTGCTGGGATCTGGGTGTTGGCACTCACAGTGATGTATGGGGTGGGAGGCAGAGCAAGGACTGGCATTCAGTGGGCTTTTGGGTCTGTGTGCAGGTTTACCATGGTGTCTGGGGATTTGTGCTGGATGCTATGGATGGAAGGGGCATTCTCAACGCCACCATCAGTGTTGCTGACATCAATCACCCAGTGACCACCTACAAGGATGGAGACTACTGGCGCCTCTTGGTCCAGGGGACATACAAAATCACAGCATCTGCCCGAGGGTGAGCAAGGAGCGTGGCACAAGGAGCAGACAGCTGTATGACTGACTTCCCAGTCAGGACTAGTCCGCTCGCCTCTGCCTACAGCAGATGTAGGTCATGGGTGTTTCTCCTGCCCTCAGGCCTGTGCAGTTAGCAACACGATGCCACCCTGATATTGGAGACTGCTGAACCAGTACTGGTGTAAAATCGGAATCTCCCCTTGTTTGGAGCTGGGGTGGGAAAGACATTGATCATTTGATGTCTTTAGGGGAAGTTCTCCTGCAGGCAGCTGCCTGCAGAAATTACTTCATACATTCAATTGCTGCCAGAACCTCTGTTACAGCAGCCTGACTTGGTGCCCTGCCAGTCTGCCACGTAACCCTGCAGCACCTGAGCTGAAAGCAGCCCTGCACCATGTTGGGTCCTGAGCTGCCCTCTATCCCCTTGCCATTCTCATAGCCCTTTGTTCTTGCTCTTCATTTTGACACTTGTCAGTTTTGGCAAGGGAGCAGTAGTGGTCCCATGTGAGTGTCCAGTCAGGAAGGAGGGTGGCTTGTTGTATGAGGCCTGGAACCTCTGACGTTTGTACCTTCTCTTCCCTGGGTAGGTATGATCCAGTCACTAAAACGGTGCAAGTTGGCAGCAAAGGTGGGGTGCAGGTCAACTTCACTCTGTCACGGACAGACGTCAAAGTGGAGGAGGGGAAGATGCCAATCTTGAACACCCCAGACACCAGTGACCCCAATGAGAAGGAGTTTGAGACCTTGATCAAAGATCTGTCTGCTGAGAACGGCCTGGAGCGCCTCCTGCTTACTGCCTCAGCAGATGTTGCTCCGTATCGATACCGCCCATACAAGGACCTCTCAGAGTTCCTCCGAGGCCTCTATCTGAACTACCCACACATCACAAATCTCACCAGGTGAAGAACTTGAAACAGCAGTATTCAGCTTCACCCTGAGGAGCAGCCTGTGCTATAGGGATGTAATGAAATCGTGTGCAATGAGTGCAGCATGGAGATGAGGAGCTTGTCCATCTCCTTCCCTGTGGTCCCTGAATTTGAAAGGTCCCCATGTGAAAGGGCACAAGGGTGCATGCAGGGAGTCGCAGATGCATCCCCATGCTTTTTCCTGAACATGGATTTTAGTGATTAAGCCTGTGGTGCTGCCTGTTCTCGAGGGTGCCTGTGATGGGTGAAATTCCCATCAACAATACCCCAGGTTGCTGCAAACACCTCTGTTCCTTACTCTCTGTTTCCTCCCAGGTCCTAGCCAGGATGATTAAGTTTTTCTTAGAAATCTCAGATGCCCTTTTCTGACTGTCTGCCGTCGGCTTTTAGTTCAGTGATGCGTGACAGGCTTGAGTTAGCTTACCTTGAGCCCAGGTCTCTGCCCTCCTGCAGAAGACAAGTTGTCACACTCCTCTGCTTTTCTTTGTGACCTGTAGCACTTACCCTCCGTCAGCTTCAGCAGCACAAGTCTCTTTGTCCCAGGACCTCATTTACTTGCTGTTACCAGGCACAACATGCTCATGTGCTGTCCCCGCTGGTGCCAAGGCTGCTTTTCTGATCTGTAGCCTCTATTGTCCTTCTAGTTGCATCAGCCCTGATTGTGTTTCCCCGCTTTGCTTGCATTCAGTTTGAACTTAATGGCACAACTGTAGCAACAGTCTCTGGTTACTGGAAATGTCCCCATGCTTGTCCTCAACATTGGGTACTTTAGAAATTAGTTTGATCTCCAGATGTGTCCTGCTTGAAGGAAGAAACTCCAACCACCACCAACCAACAACATTGGAAGCACAAAAACGTTTGGCAGTTCCACATTTATCGTGATGCCATAGGCTGTACAGAGATTATGTGGGGCATTGGGTGTCCTCTGTGTCTGGACCTGGCTACATTCTTCATGACTGCTTAAGTTCAGACTGATGTTCTCAGTCATTTTTGTTCAGTGCTGCTGCACAGCTTCTCTCATGATGTGGTTGTGTTCTGTGTCACTTGTCTTTGCAGCGTCTTTAGCGAGATTGGCAGCAGTTCCTTCCCACACCAGGATTTCTCTAAAGTCAGGCTGGGGGAGCTGCTCTCTTCCTGACCTGACGCTTCTCTTTCTCTTTTCTTGGCAGTTTGGGTCAGAGTGTTGAGTTCCGTCAGATCTGGTCCCTTGAAATCTCCAACAAGCCAAACCAGTCTGAGCCTGAGAAGCCAAAGATCCGCTTTGTCGCTGGTATTCATGGAAATGCTCCAGTTGGCACAGAGCTGCTCCTGACACTGGCAGAGTTTCTGTGTATGAATTACAAGAAGAATGCTGCTGTTACAAAGGTGAGGAGCCAATGCAACGGACCATCTTGTAGGTCCCTTGATAGGGACAAGACTAGAGTCTACCAGTGATTCTCTGAGGAAAATACTGCTCACTGGGGAGAGATTTGGCTTGTTAACAGTGGCTCATAGCTTGCAGAGATCCCCTGCAGAGTGGGGAGGTGTTATGAGATCAATGGGGCAAGTGGGAACCTCTGACTGCAGTTCCTAGGATGAGATCCAAGCAAATGAGCTGTACAGAGAACAAACTCTACTAATGGCACCTCGTGTACTGTTTCTCCTCCTTCTGTTTAGCTGATTGACCGAACACGGATTGTGATTGTGCCTTCCCTGAATCCAGACGGGCGTGAGATTGCGCAGGAGAGAGGCTGCACATCGAAGCTAGGCCAGACTAACGCTCACGGCAGAGATCTGGACACAGACTTCACAAGTAAAGAGAACCAAATCAGAGTCTCCTATTTTTGTGCTTTTCTGCTTTCTGTGTAATTGCCTGCTGCCTCTCTATTTGGTGACACTGAGACAAGCAAACACATATGAAATACCCTCTGCATCACAAGTGTAAATAGCCTGGGGAAATAGTCACATCAGATTTGGTTAGCTTTGAAGACTAGTTCCTCCTGTGATAGTGTGGACTTGGTGCTTTACTTCATCTATCAGGTGCATCTGTTGAGATCACAGAAGGGTTTAGGTCAGAAAGGACCTCAGAGATCATCCAGTTCCAACCCCCTTCTATGGGCAGGCAGCAACACCTCTCACCAGACCAGGCTGCCCAGAGCCCCATCCAACCTGGCCTTCAGCATTTCCAGGGAAGCAAATGTCTAACAAATTTCTAGAAGAGTGTTTTTTTAATAGAATCATTAGGGATTGGAAGAGACCTCGAGAGATCATCTAGTCCAATCCCCCTGCCACAGCAGGATCACCTAGACCAAGTCACACAGGGAACACATCCAGGCAGGTCTTAAATGTCTCCAGTGAAGGAGACTCAATTTCAGACACGAAGAGTGTTCTGCTAGCTGCTCAAACAGCAGAGGAAACTGTTGTCTATTCATTTTTTCTGTCTGCTGTTCTGTTTTACAGTCAACTACTCCCGATACTCGGGGACACTAGAGCCTGAGACCAAAGCCATCGTGGGGAACTTGATCCTGAAGCATGATTTCAGCCTCTCCGTTGCCCTAGATGGAGGATCTCTGCTTGTCACTTACCCATATGACAAGCCAGGGCAGACAGGTATGACTAACCCCGCCCAGGGCATAGCACACATAATTACCCTCAGGCTGTCCCTGCAGCAGTTCATGTGATCCCACTGTGTAAGAGCTTTGGTGTTCTGTAGCCTCCTTTTGTTTTCAGTTCTTTTTATGTGGAGTTGACAGGCTGTTAATGAAAGCTGTAAAACCTCTCAGGATTCAGCTAGGGATCAGAACACTTACGGTTGCCGTTCCTGCAGCAGTATGGTAGACTTTCCTCTGCCAAAGTCTGCCTTTGATACCGTCCCTCAGGGTCAGAAGAAGTCTGGAATGCCCCCCACGGCATTGTGTGTCCCTGTTTAATGCAAGTTCACAGGGTTAGAGTAGGAATCTGCTCCTCCAGTGAAGAGGAGTTGCACCCTCAAAGTCTCACTTTCTTCTTGTAGCAGAGAACAAAGAAACTCTGAAGCATTTGGCATCTCTGTATGCAAACAACCATCCCCTGATGCATCTGGGTCAGCCAGGCTGCCCGAATAAGTCAGGTATGTTTGGTTGAACCCTTTAACCCCCTGCCAGCTTGCACTGGACTCTGCCAGGAGCAGCTCTGCCAGCTGTGTTCTTGCTTTCACAGATGAGAATATTCCTGGTGGTGTGATCTCTGGCTCGGAATGGCACAGTCACTTGGGAAGTATGAAGGTACAGCACCTTCATAGTATGAAGTATGAAGGCTTTCCTTGCAAAGCATGTTTGTTCTGATGTCTGGGCAAAACGCCCCATGTGCAGCAAAGCTTTATAGACACCGCTTAACTCTTCTGCTCTAACTGTGGGTTTGGTTTTTGCAGGATTTCAGTGTTACGGTTGGTCATTGTCCTGAGATCACTGTTTACACTGGCTGCTGTTACTTCCCAAGTGCAGGACAGCTTCCGGAGCTGTGGGCAGACCACAGGAAATCTCTCCTGAGCATGCTGGTGGAGGTGAGCAAAGCCTGAGGGAGGAAGTTCTGGCAAGGAGTGAAGATGGTGGGGAGGGATAGACCATGAGAGCAGTGTGGAGAGTCTTTGTGGTTTTGTTGGTGCTGTGTAATTAGAAGCAGTCATAATTTAGACTGTAGGAGGAATGGATTGAGCAGAGGCAGCAAATGACCAGTGTTGTGTTGCCACAAGAGTTAAAATTCTGTGCAGTGCTGTCTTGCCATGGGCTGAGCAGTCCTTCCAGTGTTGTGCGCTTGTAGTGGTTAGGGGGTCAGGGATGGGGAATGGGATGTGTTTTGAGGGGAAGATGAGATCCTGTTGTAGTTACCCACGTGCCTCACTGTTGGATCTGAATATTAGGTGTCTGAATTTCTTTATTTCAGGTTCATAAGGGAGTCCATGGGTTTGTCCAAGACAAGAGTGGCAAGGCAATTTCTAAAGCTATCATTGTTGTTAATGAAGGTTTGAGGGTCTGTACCAAAGAAGGTGGCTATTTCCATGTGCTCTTGGCTCCAGGTTTGCATAACATCGATGCAATAGCCAATGGCTACCAGCCAAAACGTGTCAAGGTATGTGAATGTCCACAGCAAGGATCTCCTACACATCTCCTTGCTGTAGGCTCTACGTAGCTGACTCAGTTCAGCTGCTGCTGCTGTGCCCAGGATAGCAGTTTTCTGGTTGCATACAATGGATGGAGAATTTCTCAGCACAGCAGTGTTGTTTTGGGCAGTAGCTTTTCTTTCCATTGCACTTTGTCACTGACATTTGCCTGGTCCTGCTGTGGTCAGCAAGAATCACTTTTGTGTGGAAACCCAACAGTGCAAGCTTTGAGACAGTCTGAGCGCTTGTGTCTTCCTGCAGGTCTTTGTCCGTGACGATGCACCCAGCTCTGTGATCATCGTGTTTGACACAGAAAACAGGATATTTGGGCTGCCAAGGGAGCTGGTCATAACTGTTGCAGGTAAAGTGACACTTCTGATCAAAGCTTTTGAGCTTTTTCTGTACCACTTCACACCAACAATAACCTTTCGCTGAACTGGAAAAGCAGCCTGCAGGCTTAAGCCATCTCCTGCTTTCCCTTCTGAACACATGCCTGCCCATGCAAACTGGTCCAACAACCCTTGCATCGGGTGATGCTGGGCTGACAGATGGGAGGGAGCAGGGAGTGTTTCAGGAGTCTGAAAGGTTTAGAATGGTCTTTGCAATGCCTGGAATGAGTGTGTAGAGCTGGGAGCTGGAAGATGTTGCTTCTGGCCTGCTTGTCTGAGTGGCATGGTGCCAGGTAGGTGTTAAGAGATTTAATTTTTCTCTCAAGGTGGCAGCTGCAGGGTTGGTTACAGTGTGTACTCAGTCTGCAGAGGGGCTTGGTGATGCTTTCCCTGATGCTGTGCACAGAGAGCAAAGCCAGTGCAGTCTGTGTTTTCTGTGGCCCAGGAGTGGGGTCAGAGCAAAGTGAGGAAAACAGTTGTGACTCTAGAAGGAAAGAGGTGCTGCAAGGCTGTGAGGCTCTGTGATGAAGGAACATAGCATTAACTTTGTCTTCTCTCTGGCAGGTGCAAGTATGACTGCTCTGGTCCTCACCGCCTGCATCATCTGGTGTGTCTGCTCCATTAAGTCCAACAGGCACAAGGATGGCTTCCACCGCCTCCGGCAGCACCACGATGATTACGAGGATGAAATCCGAATGATGTCCACTGGCTCAAAGAAATCCCTCCTGAGCCACGAGTTCCAGGATGAAACAGACACTGAAGAAGAAACACTGTACTCCAGCAAACACTGACACTCTGGGCAGGAAATGAGTTTCTCATGGACCAGGCCTGGTGGTGTGGGGCAGTCCCTGTGGTTCAGTTTTGAAACATTAGCATGCAGGATGTGCTCTCCTGAGGTGTGGGACGGCAGCTCCCAACTTCCCTCTGCTCTTTGCTTTGTTCTTATGTACATGCAGATCAGTGGGTGTTGGAGGCTGGGTTTGGGCTGTGAAGATGGCTTGTTACGTTTTTGGGTTAAGATCTGGAGGTTCACATGATGATGTTTGAAAGGCAGCAGGGTGGCCGGCAGAGTACCTAGCACATCCCCAGCATCTTGATACCATGAGCAGATGGTGAGGAAGTGCCCCAAGACCTGCATGGAGTCATAGTTACTACACTTCAGAGCAGTTTCTCTACCTGATTTCACAATTTCCAGCCTCTACTTGGGGGAAGTCAGATCTTTCTCTTGACTCCATGTTCTGCTTAGCAGCCCTTGGTTCTCAGCTGCTCCTTTGGAGCTTTTCCCCACTGTGAGATGCTGTGGCCTCTATGATCTGCAGTGGCTTTGGAGCTCCTCTGCTGAGTTGCTAGTTCCAGGCAGTGACTTGCCATATTGGAAGCTGAGGGAGATGACCTCCATCCATGATGTGAGCTGGAGAAAGGAGCAAATGTCAGAGCTGCAGTCCGCTCTGACCAAGTTCAGTTGCTCACTAGCTCTGTGGTACTGTTGTGACTTATGAGGAGGAGAGAAACTATCCCCCTCACCTTTGGTTGCTTTTTGTTTGTGTAGTAGATTTTGGCCTTTGGGGTCTCACATTAGTAGTGTTACAGCGGCAGAGTTTCTGAAAGAGCAACTGCAGGTTCTACACAAATGGTTGTGGTGGATACTGTAAGAAAACAATTGGTTAGTGGCTCCACCTGATCTCTTTGCCCAAGTTCACCACTACTCAGGAGGAAACTATGAAATCCAACCACTGCTTTGTACTGGAGTAGCAGAGAGGTCATGGGAGTGTCCATGGCCCAACTTCAGTCTTAAATTCTGAAGAAACGCTGCACCATCTGCCATTGTTCACCTCAAACCATTTAGTGATCAGAGCACTTTGGAAACACCCTCTCCTCAAGCTGTGGTGAAAGTAGACATCAGATTAGCCTGTTCTGGCTCTGTTGTGCTACTCTAGTGTCCCTGCAGTACAGAGCAAGAGCTCCACCTGCTTATGTGTCTGCAGTGGTTGCTGCTGCTGCAGGGTGTTGGCTGCAAGGGGTTGGGGTATGCTGAGGGAGGAGGAAAAAGCAGCTCAATTCTCTTTTGTAGTGCTTGGCAGCAAGTTGGAAAGAGGAGCCGCAGTCTGTATCCCCTAGACACTTGGGATCTGTGGGGAATAGAAGGGATCTCCAGAGGGGAAGAATGGCTGAGATGTTTGATTTCCAAAGCTTGTATGCCTCTGATGTTCCTGTGCTTTCAGAGCAGAAGGCTGGGATTAGAATAGGCACTTACTTCCTTGCTGCTCCTTTTCTTTAATTCTTTCCCCACACTGTGGGGTGCCTAGTGCAGCAAAGTCTTGGGCATCTGTTTTGCCCAGAGCTTGTCCATTCTCCAACAGCCTGGGCAGTTCTACTAGTCAAACCTGCACATGGTGACCCTTGGCACCCAAGTGTCTGTTCTGCAGGGCTCTGAGCTGAGGTCCTTTAGGGAAGCCATGCAGTATGTTTCGAGTTGAAGGCTGTTGGGCTGTGTCACCTGGGGAAGCAGCTGCTGATGCCCCTGGGTGTGGAGATGCCCATCTCAGAACCACGTGCCTATGGCTGGGCTCGTTGTCTCAGCTGTAGGGACAAAGAAAACCCTTAGACACTAGTACCCCTTCTTCCCTGTTCAATGGGGAATTCTGTCGCAGGGAACACGGCTGGCAACTGGGCTATGAGGCTGTGTTTCTGGTGCCCATGTTGCACCACTGTTGAGTGAAAGCTGCTCTTGTTCTGCAGGAGCCATGAAAATCCCTGTGCCTGCTCCCAGCTCATGGTGCTGGGCAGGGGATGGGGTGTGGTCCTATGACCCTTTTCCATGTGTAACTGACTGCAGTACAGGGTAGAGCTGACCCTGCCTGATCTCCAGACCTCTCCTGCCTCTGAGGGCTTCACCAAGAGCCTCAGTTGGGGTTTTACATTAAAGCTGAGTTTGCAGAGGGCCCATGGGGCTCTGTTTGGTGTGGTTTGCTCTGGCAGCTGGTAGTGGATGGAGCTGGCCTTGCTCTGTTCCAGTAGCAATAAGTCCGTTAGGAAGCAGCCCTTCCCTTGGAGCCCAGTGTGGGGCTGGCGGGGTGTGTGAAAGTGAGATGTTTTATAAACGTGGCTGAGATTGTGTAGGCGGTGGGACCAGGGAGGGGGTTTGGCTCTTGCTCAGTGCTTGGAACATGAGATGAAGTGCTGGGGCTGTTGATCGCCAGTGTTGGGCAGGCAGGAGCAGCCTGGCCTCGCTGTCTGTCTGTCTGTCTGTCCGTCCGTCCGTCCGTCTGTCCGTCCATCCATCTGCGGGAGCCCCTGGACCTGGAGTGGTCGGTCCGTGCCCTTGTGCCTTCAAATGGACATTTTAAGGGCCCTCCTGGGACTGGGAGGGGCCTGGCCTGGCCCTCTGTTTTTTACCTGTATCCTGAGATCTAATAATCTGTATAAAACTTATTTTGACGTCCGCCTGCCTCCGCTTCCTTCCTGTCCTGGGCTGGATGTCGGGGGGCTCGGGGTTGCGGGGTGGNGTCGGGGGCTCGGGGTTGCGGGGTGGAGTGGGCAGGGGCTGGGAGGGCCGGAGCCGGGCGCCTCCCAGCCGCTGGGGGCGCTGCAGAGGCCGGGCTGCCCCGCTCCTCCCGTGGGGCCGCGCGCTCCCAGGAAGTCGCCGAGTTCCGCCCTTCCCGGCGGCGCGGTCGGGGCTGACGTTGGACAACAG
This sequence comes from Rhinopomastus cyanomelas, assembly GCA_013400115.1. Taxonomy (NCBI): domain Eukaryota; kingdom Metazoa; phylum Chordata; class Aves; order Bucerotiformes; family Rhinopomastidae; genus Rhinopomastus; species Rhinopomastus cyanomelas. The sequence goes on from VXBP01004622.1 coordinate 1,623,811, forward strand.
AGATGGCGGCGGGGAGCAGCAACTACTGGGAAGGCGAGTGGGGCCCTGGAGCAGCGGGGACGGGGCGACTGTGAACGGCGGAGCCCTCCCGGGGCACAGCCCGGGCTCTGCAGGGAGAACAGCCGCCAAATCTCTCTCCCTGCCTGCGAGGGGGCCCTTCCGCCATGAGGCGGCGGCGCCCGGCGGAGCCATGGGGCGATGGGGAGATCCCGAGCCCCGTGGGGAGAGATGGGGGGACCTCACGCCGGGCCCTGCCGGTGGTGCGGGATGGGCTCAGGGGGAGGTCAGCCGTGCCCACCGTTGTCAGTGCCCCCTTTCCCGTGGGGTCCCCTAGCGGGACCCAGAGGCGGGGGGTGGGGTGTGTGTCACCCTGCGGGTCTGTAACTCCCGCCCCGCTCTTGGACTCCCTGTGCAGATCTGAGGAAGCAGGCGAGGCAACTGGAGAACGAGCTGGACCTAAAGCTGGTCTCCTTCAGCAAACTCTGCACCAGCTACAGCAGCGGCCGAGATGGAAGGCGCGACAGGTATAGGTAACTAGCCTGTTTGTTTACATTTAAACGCTGCCTGTGCTACTCGGTTGGTTTTTGCGATGGGCTGAGTGCTGGTCCCACCTGTGGCCTTTGTGCTCAGCTGCTTGTGAAGCTCAGTTCATGCTGGGGTTGGGCTTGATGGAAGATCAGATGATACTGGATGAGAGTCAGGAAGATGAGTGGCTGCAATGCTGCATTGTGAGAGCATTTGTGTTACTGGGGGAAGTAGTTTCTGTTTCTTTTACACAGTTTCATATTTGACTCGAGTTAATGTGGTAAAACTCCTCAAGCCTTTCTAGCTTGTGCGCTGGAGCTGAGGTCTTCCCCACAGAACTAGTGATCAACTTCTCTGTGCCTGCACTGAATCTTTAGAAATTGCTGTTCTTTGCATATTCACTGTGAGTCCCAGCACCGTGTCTCAGTTGTGAATGTGACTGCTGTACCTATTCATGGTGATATTTTTATTTATTTAAATTGATGATTCAATACATGAATCACTGAATAATTTTGAACCTTTCCATGAATTTCTGGTTCTGAAAGCCTGAAAGGATCAGAATTCTAATTTCTCTCTTGTTTCTTGATTTGTGCTGTTGTTGCCCGACAGTATAAGGAAACACGAAACAACAAAGTTGTTTTATGCGGTGCTTTATTTAGGGCCCGGGGACTTGCGGACTAGCCCCAATCACACAAATAATTAATAGCTCTTATATACCTTTCTTACATGATTATCTCATCTAAACAAATTCTTTGCTTGATTGGGTCTCCGTGTCGTTGTCCACCCTACTAAGATTAACAGATACGTCGTGTCTTTGAACTTTCATTTTTTTGGATAATAATTCTTCTATGCCTATCTAACTTAAGTCACATATCTTCTAGATAACAAGTTAGTCGTTAGGACATCCTATGCTTAAGATAACAAAAGTTCTCTTGTTCAACATGCTCTACTGATTCCTTTAATCACTTACGATTTTAAAAAAACAATAACTAACTAGGCCTTAATAAGACCCTTAACATGACTACTATTACACATACTGTACTGTGCTTCTAAATGATATTTATATTGCAAAATCAACATGCTCCACTAAACACTTTTAACTTCACAAGAACACAGATTATACGCCTTAATACATTTCATCCCCTTGCTCAATAGGCTATTTACAACGGCCAATGGCGCATTTCAGTGCCTTCCCAAAAAGGTTACTGCAAAGTTCAACACTTTTACTTCCCAGATAATCTAATTGTTTAATTGTTTTTGCTGTCCTGTGCAAAACTTAGACTTCTCTGAGTAAGAGTTCTGGTGCCTTAGCAAAACACAGAGCAGTCTCAGAAAGGTGGTGTTTGTCGTTCTGCTGCAGGTTGCCATGCTGAGCATTGTGCTGAGCGACTGTTGCTTAGATACTACTTTCTGCTTGTGGTTTTAGTTTGTCTTAAAAAGCTCAGGGAAAGTGCACAGCATGAAGCTGTGACTGGGATAAACTGTGTGGTCTGTGTTGCTCTGTAGAACACTGATGGCATAAGAGTTTGTCTGAGCACTGTGTGGTTAAGGTGTAATTACGCAGCTGGTGTAACGTACTGATGGTGCGGTGCTCCCATCTGCCAATAAATAAATCAAGTTGGGGAGAGAGGGACATGGCTGCTGGACACGTGCAGGTGTAGAAGACAAGTGCTGGTGTCAGGTGTATCCTCCGAGGAGAGGTTGTTTTCCCTGACTGACTTGATGCTGTTAGCTCAGATATGAGTTAAAGACATACGATAAGAAAATGAAATTGTTTCAGTTAAATTCATCTCTCTGGGAAGCCGGGGTGGTGAAGCTTGCCAGCACCTAACTCTGGTGTGCCCTTGTTTCTTTGAAAAGGTGATTCACTTTCCAGTTGCTGCTCCTACTCTTTTTTTCCCCTTAGCTCTGACACAACTCCTCTCTTAAATGGATCGAGCCAGGACAGAATGTTTGAGACCATGGCTGTGGAGATTGAACAACTTCTGGGAAAGGTAACTCGAGTTTCTGTGGTTTTACTTCAGCATCGAGGAAGCGCTGTTGTACACAATTCTGGGATTAACATTAGGTGACAGTAGCGTGGGTGTTGGGCAAGTGTTTCAGAAGGTGTGTGCAGTTAGAGCTGGCTCCTTCAACTTAGTCAGTGTAACTCTCCCACCGACCTTGGGAATACTGTGATACTGTGATACAAGAGTTAACTGTTTAATGGTATGGCATTGGTTGTTTTTCTTCCTCCAGCTTACTGGCATTAACGACAAAATGGCAGAATACACAAACAGTGCAGGAGTCCCATCCCTGAATGCTGCGCTGATGCATACGCTACAGCGTCATCGAGACATACTGCAGGTAACAGACGTGCGTCCTTTGCGCTTTGTTGTGTTGCTTTGATTGGAATAATTGCTAGCAGGGCTGGTACTGCAGTGGGCTTGAATCTTACCAAAAGATTTAAATGAAACCAATCCCATTTCACTTGTTTTCTCTCTAATCAGTGAATTCTGAGTTGAATAAATAGCATTTTTTAATGCCATTGTGGCAACTGACGGCCAGAAAGACTGGGAAAGCCTAGCCTTTCTGGTGCCTTTTGTGTAGGAAAAAGGGAAGAGTCTCATCTGTGTGGTTTGGCACACAGTAATACAGGGAATATGCAAGATAAGAAAATTTGATCATAAAATAATCTAAACTGCTAAATGGAGTTGAGGGAAATGTGATGGCCAGAGGTAGGAATTCTGACAATGTTCCAGCCACAGCAGGATCACCTAGATCAAGTTGCACAGGAACATGTCCAGGCAGGTTTTAAACATCTCCAGAGAAGGAGACTCCACAAACCGTGAGCAGCCTATGCCAGTGCTCTGTCACCCTCACTGGGAATAAATTCTATGTTACATTGATGTGGAACTTTGTCTGTTCCAGCCTACACAAATTGCCCCTTGTCCTGTCATTGGGTGCCACAGAGCAGAGCCTGGCTCCGTCCTCCTGACACCTGCCCTTTCCATATTTATCAACGTTAATGGAGTCAACCCTCAGTCTCCTTTTTTCCAAGCTCAAGAGCCCCAGCTCCCTCAGCCTTTCCTCATCAGGGAGATGTTCCACTCCTTTCATCATCTCTGTGGCTCTGCGCTGGACTGTCTCAAGCAGTTCTGTGTCCTTCTGGAACTGAGGAGCCCAGAACTGGACACAATATTCCAGCTGTGGTCTCAGCAGGGCAGAGTAGAGGGGGAGGAGAACCTCTCTTGATCTACTAACCACCCCCATTCTAAATCCACCCCAGGATGGTACATTCTGACACACAATGATAATTTATCAGGAAGGTACATGGAAACAGGACAAGGAATTAGAGTAGAATTCCCTCTCTGACTAGTGTAGCACATACTGCAGGAGCAGCGAGTTTTAAATACACTTTGCATTACCTCCCGAGTGTTTGTTAATGTCATCTTAAGCGAGTTGATCTTGCACTTTGTTCTAGAGAACTTTGCCGTTTTAAAGATGGTTGGATCTTACTTGGGTGTTTTGTTTTGTTAAACTGATCTCGTGATTCTCATTTTGGAGTCGCTGTTTCGTTATAGGATTATACACATGAGTTCCACAAAACCAAAGCGAACTTCTTGGCAATACGAGAAAGGGAGAATCTGTTGGGATCAGTACGAAAAGACATCGAGTAAGTCCTGTTGGGTATTTCGGCTATGGCGTGGGGCTGTCCTTGCAGGGAGGAGGCAGCTAGCCCTCCTGTGGGAGAATCCTTGGCATAGCTGGTTCGTCTGGGCTCTGAACAGAGCACAAAACGTTACTTGAATTCACAACTTTTATTAAGGTTAAGAGTCTACTTTGGGTTTTTTTTAATTTCAGAGGAATTACTGTTTCTAAAGTAAAACTGTTAATCTGGGCCCACTCACATTAACTATGGCTGGAACTTTTCTGTGTGGTCACTTCAGAGTATCAGAGCACGATTGGTTTGTAAGTCAGTGACTGTCATCTCCTGAAAACTTGGGGAAAAGCATTTTTCAGCTCGCGCTGTTTTCTCTATGCTTTAGATCATACAAAAGTGGGTCTGGAGTGAATAACAGAAGAACAGAACTCTTCCTGAAGGAACATGAACACCTTCGAAAGTAGGTGCTGCTTGTTACTTACCTCAGTTAGAGGTGTCTTAACTTGTGGGGGCGGTGAAACATCTTTAATTTCAAATATGGATGGAAGCTCTGTTTTTTTTTTATACTGTCCACACTGGCTGTCACACAACATGATTTCTCACAACACCTCTACCAACGCAGGTGGATAAGCATTCATTGCACGTGCTGATTGTGAAATGGGTGTAGTAGGTGCTTGCTGTCTTAATTTCCAGTGATTTTGAGTTTGGGATACTGTCAGCACTGAGTGGTGTTGATATGTTGTCATCAGTGGGGTTCTGCAAGTCACTCATGACTCAGACTTCATGCTTGACCTCTGCTCTTAAGAAAGTAGATGCCTTTACAGGATTCTAACTGGGATAAGGGTCAGAAAACAAAGTCAGTGCGCTTTAGCTGCTTTTCTCTTCTGTATCAGAGTCAGAATCAGACTGTTTTCTGTTACTGAAAAATGAATGAAGAAGCTAATTCACAAGTTGCTGTGCGCTTGAACTTCGTCAGCTTACAGCTACTTGTTGGCCTAGGAGAAAAAGCAAACCAGAAAGCCCTTTCATTTTGTTCTCATTGCAGAGAGGGCGTTAGATGTTGAGTAGCTACTTGCTGTGTTCCCCATCGCAAGAGCCACAGGCTCTGAGGGAAGAGCAGGCGTGGAAGGCTCCTGTTTTCTAGATGCTCCAGAGGTAGCACTGATGGTCAGGCCTCTGGTTTAGACCGGAGTTGTGCTAAACCTCAGCCTCTCACGAGAGGGCAGGCTTTCACTGGGAATGAATCCATCACAGTGACCTGTGGCTTTCTCTGCTGAGCTTGGTTAAAGGGGACTTCGACTTCTAACCAAAACTGCCCCAAAAGCTTTCACAGGAAAATAAGCCCCAGTTTTTTGATTGTGGCTCATTGCTGTTTTATCCTCAATTCTAACATCTTTAAAATGCAGGAAGTAATTGATTTAAAACTTGAGTTATGACTTAGCTTGAATTTATTATTAAATGAGGGTGTTCAGGAAATGTAAAAATCCCAGGAGAAAAAAACCCCACAAACTGCTTTTAATATTTTGGATGTGGCTTATACCTGAAATGTTGTGCTTTGAAGTGTTGGTGTCAGTTAATTTGAGTGAACCTGATTTATAGATGTTGTGTTTGTAGGTTTTAGTTTGCTTTGCTTTTTTATTGGAGAAGCACTGAATCACTGAATGATTGAGGCTGGAAAAGCCCTCTGAGCTCATCCAGCCCAGCCCCCGGCCTAACATGACCACATTGGGCAGACCAGGGCACTAAGGGCCACAGCCAGTCTGTCCTTCAACACCTCTAGGGAAGGGGACTGCACCAGTGCCCTGGGCAGTGCATTCCAGTGTCTGATCACCCTTTCTGTGAGGAAGGGCTTCCTAACATCCAGCCTAACCCTCCCCTGGCAGCTTCAGGCCCTGCCCTCTCCTCCTGATGTTAGTTTCCTAGGAGCAGAGCCTGACCCCCACCTGACTACAGCTTCTCTTCAGGGAGTTGTAGAGAGGGAGAAGGTCCCCTCCTCAGTCTCCTCTTTTCCAGACTCAACACGCCCAGCTCCCTCAGCCTCTCCTTATCACACTTTCCTTCCACTCTCTTCCCCAGCCTCACTGTTCGTTTGGACCCACTCCAGCTCCTCAATCTCTTTCTTGAAGGGTCCACAGTACTTGAGATGAGGCCTTACCAGTTCCCAGTACAGGAGGAGAATGATGTCTCCAATCCTGCTGGCCACCTTATTGCTGATACTTTTATACCTTGGTTAAAATATTTGAAAGTATTTAGGAAACTGTGGGTCCCATGTAGATCCTAGTTTGAAACTATGAAGAGAGGAAAGCTTGAAACATTTTGTAGACATCATCTGGCTAGTGCCTTCAGAATTTAAGCCCAGCATTTGCTGAAGCATCAATTACTTTGATTCCATTAAATGCACTAAAGTCTCCAGGATGTTTTGAGGACAAAAAGGCATGAAAAACAGAATGAAATAAAGCAGTTTCAGTTAAACCATCTTCTAGATGATTGTTTAGGAATGGGCAGACTTAAATAAAATCCCCAAACCAACCAACCAAACCAAGACAAGAAGTAAGTGTGAGTTGGGGATCTGTAGGATACAAGGCCAAAGCTAATCATGGGATGCTGCTGCAAGTGGAGATAGCTGTAAGATGTGTGAAGAGATCTGGCATAGAAGCAGAGGACAGCCTTGGCGAGAAGTCAAAACTTGCAAGATGTTCGAAACTTGAGAATTATCAGTAAGCTCAGAAATAGGTCCCAGCAGAGGAAATAATTAAGAAGAGTTTCAACACATTTTTCTTTGGAGAAGGCAGTTAATGAGCTATTAATGCCAAAAAGCTGTAAAGGCTAGCAAAGGTCCCAAGAAAGCCGCAGGAGCTGGCAGGTTCCACCAAGCACACTCCTTGGATGAGCTGACAGGCTTTGTGTGAGTCTTGATGCCGAATCTTTGCAGTTTGGTAACTCCTGGTACTGGTCCCATCAATAGAACTGTGTGACGAATGTCCGTGCAAAGCCACAGCAATAGGAACTCAGCTGTGTTTTCGGTGAAATTGTGAAACCTGTGAAAGGAGCTTGATAAATGGAGATGGGAACAGGATCTCTGTGTTACTATGTCCTGCAAATGATGCCCCAGGAATGATCTGTTTGTAACAGGTGCTGGAGCGTTCACTTGGTCTTGACCCGGCACTAAGTACTTTAACCTGCTGCGTAGTTCTTCCATGGTACTGGGGACTGTATGAGCTACGTGAGCTCTTACCCACTGCAGAGCACCAGACTCGTCTGTCAGCCTTTTTCTATCTACCATGTGAGACAGGAGAAGCGGAAACCTGGGTTTGCTCTTGGCGGCGTGTTCCGTGACTGCTCTTTAAAATGCATGTTGGCAGTGCTGGGCGGAATTGTTTGTGGTGGTATCTCACTTGGGAGTCAGAGCAGAGGAGCCAGAAAGCTCTTCTCCGGAAAGGACTGCGGAGCAGAGCTGAACCTCTTGCTTTTTGCCTAAATTTGCATTGTTGTTTTTCTGTTGCATTTTGAATATCATCTCTTCTGGAAGAAGAGTGAAGGAGAATGTCTGGATTTTATGTATTAAAATTCATTTTCTCATGAAAAAGGGAGAGGAAATAGAAAAATCTTGAGTACAAAATGTTGTTGAATTAAAGGATCCAGGGTAAACGAAGCACCAAGGGATCTGCATCAACTGAAGTACCGTGTAGAGCCTTGCTGTCCATTAAGCCATGAGAATCGTGGATCCATTTGGACTCCCTTTCCTGGGGTGGGGCTGGCTGCTGTATCAGTGCTGCTGGCGCACGGAGGTTGTGATCTGCCTGAGGATCACGATGCTGGGGGGCATTTGGGACTCTATACTGACACACCCCAGTTCAGGGAGTTAGAGAAAATATATTGTGTCCTCTCCAGCTGAAACCTTTGCTACTGGTTCAATTAATTTTTTAGATCAAATGAGTATTATGGGGAAAAGAGATGTATCTAGAAATTTAATTGACTGGAGTTGGGAGGCAATTTAAGGACAGTTTCACAAACCTTTGGAGAGAGGATAAAACAATAATGGCTACAATTCTGTATTAAAAAATTTAGCACCTAATTAAAATGAATCTATAAGGCCAGTCTCGTTGAATAGTGATGCTCTGTTCATATTTTTACCTGATACTTCAGATCTTCTGGTTTGTGAGAGATTGAAGAAATACCAAATCCTACCAGGCCACACTTTTACAGTTCATTTTTGAATGATTATTTTCTCGAGTCTGTGCCATTCAGTAAAGGTGTTTTGGCTCATCCTTTCTGTTCCTGTGCTTCTGGCCGTGGAGGTAAACCTCGTCCTTCTCCTTGTAATGCTGTTTTCCTTCTGAAGAAAACAATGTAGATGAGTAGATCTAGCTTAGCAATTTAAGAACTGCCCTGAAAAGTGCTGCCTCAGAGGAAGGAGTCTGTCAACACAGTGTTTGCCCTGGAAAATTCTGCACTTATTGATGACTTACAGTCTTTCAGTCAGCAAAGAAGCAACTAATGTGTGTGATGGAATCTGCGATATTGTACGTGTGACCCTTTAGCTTGCATTAGCGCTTGCGTTGTCTGTGAATGAGGAGTTTGTGTGAAAATAGATGGAGGCTTCCAAGGGTTGGCTAGAAATTACAGATTTTGTTACCTGTGATTAATTCCTTGTAAAACTGGATGAAAACTCAACCAGAATCATAGAATTACTGAGGCTGGCAAAGCGCTCTGAGCTCATCCAGCCCAGACCAGGACCTAATACCCACATTAGCCAGACCAGGGCACTGTGAGGGCCACACCCAGTCTGTCCAACACCTCCAGGGAGGGGGACTCTGCCACTGCCCTGGGCAGCCCATTCCAGTGTCTGATCACCCTTTCTGTGAGCCAGCTCCCCTGGCAGCTTCAGGCTCTGCCCTTTCATAGTGGTGCTGGTTGCCTGGGAGCAGAGCCCAATCTCCACCTGACTACAGCTTCTCTTCTGGGAGTTGTAGAGAGGGAGAAGGTCCCCTTCTCAGTCTCTTCTTTTCCAGACTTAACACCCCCAGCTCCTTCAGCCTTTCCTCATCAGATTTTCTCTCCAGTCTCTTCCCCAGCCTCATTGTTGGGACCCACTCCAGCCCCTCAATCTCTTTCTTAAAGTGAGGGGTCCAGCATCGCCCCCAGTATTCTAGGTGAGTGGTCACCACTCATTTAGTGGTCACCAGTGTTTGCTGTAGTGGAATTGTTCTGTCACTGTGTGGCTGTGGCTTTACCACTTGGCTCCAATGCTCCAAAATGAGACATTTTGCCTTTTCCAGAAGAAGTGATATGATGAACCATTTGCCTGTACTGGTGCCAGTATCCTTAGTCGTGTTTTTAATGGTTGTCAAACGGCTGCATCTCTGATGACAGATGCTGTGCGGGTTACCAGTCCAGTACAAAAATTTCAGCTTAAGGTATCCGTTGTAAGTGATGCAGGTAGATGAGATGGAGCTGCTCCAAGTGTTCAGTCTAGCTGAGGACATAAATCATCCCCAGGCAGCTTAAAATGTTCAGCACTGGGAACAGAGAGGGTTGGGGTGCCAGAATAGGTGGGGGCGAAACCTTGAAGGAGAAGTGGAGGAGAACAAGCAAATGGGAAAGGGAAAAGAGGAAGAGAAGTGAGTGAAAGGAATAACAGGAATCCACAGTTGCATAATGGTGCCGTTAATAACAGACCTGAGTCTTGGGTTGGTGAAGGTTGCTGTGGTGCTTTGTGTGTGAAGTAGTCTGGAGTACCAAATATTCTTATTTATTTAAAATAAAATGGACACTCAAATCTCCTGTTGTTAGGGCAGAAGTGGCCACATGCAGTAGAGAAGAATCACCAGGAAACTGCCTTGAACGTTGTTAACACGTTAGTCTAGATCCTAATCCAGATCTGGAGGGAGTGACTAACAGAGGGAGCCGGTTGTTGACCACTTTTCCCCTAACTGTGCTTATAAATCCCCCTTTCAGTACTGATCTGCGCAGAGGAATCAGTTCAGTGAGAGCTGCAGACACCTTACAGGGCTTTTAGTTGCAGGAGTGTTGATCTGTTGGCAAAAGCTGCCAGTTCTCTACCTTAATTTAATTGCCCTTTCTTTTGTTATCCCTGTTCTCTGCTGCCACACCCTAATTCCCATTCACTGTGCAGTTGCTGCCCAGGTTCCCAGGGATTTCAGTGGGACCTTCAGTCCTGCATTAAACCCAGAGAACTGTTGTCTCCCTTCCCTTCACACAGCTAGGACACAGATCCCTGGGCAGTAACTCTTGGGTTGACATATGGCTCACTGCTGCATCTCCTTCATCTTTGCTTGGAAAGAACAGAGACTGTAGAAATTCACTGTTTCCTTTTTCCTTCCCAGGTGGTTAGGGAAGCTGCAGGGGGGGATGTGATGAGCCTCTTCCCTGGGGTGCCTGCTCTGCAGCCTCCGAACTGCTGAGCTCCACTTTAGTCAGGCCCAGTCAGGGTTGGGTTGGGTTTGGTTTGAATTCCAAACCTTGCCTCTAGATTGAATTAATTTTTTGACCATGTTGGGACAGAACGTTTTGCTCTTGTTGCTCTGTTTTGCGTTTAACACAGATTTGAACTGAAGCAGCACTTGATAACTTTGCTTTATAGCACATGTGAATAAAACAAAACATACCAGCTACAAAAATATGATAGAATCATAGAATCATTAGGGATTGGAGGGGACTTCAAAAGATCACCTAGTCCAATCCACCTGCCACAGCAGGATCACCTAGACCAAGTCACACAGGAACACATCCAGGGGGGTCTTAAACATCTCCAGTGAAGGAGACCACAACCTCCCTGGGCAGCCTGTTCCAGTGCTCTGTCACCCTCACTGGGAAGAAGTTCCTTCTCATATTCATGTGGAACCTCCTTTGTTCCAGCTTATACCCATTGCCCCTTGTCCTGTGACTAGATGATATTGAGAAGAGCCTGGCTCCATCCTCCTGACACCCACCCTTCACATATTTACAGACATTAATGAGGTCACCTCTTCTCCAAGCTAAAGAGACCCAGCTCCCTCAGCCTTTACTCATCAGGGAGATGTTCCGCTCCCTTCATCATCTCTGTTGCTCTACGCTGGACTCCCAACTGCAGCTCCGTGTCCTTCTTGAACTGAGGGGCCCAGAACTGGACACAATACTTCAGATGTGGTCTCACCAGTGCAGAGTAGAGGGAACCTCTCTTGATCTGCTAACCAACCCCGTTCTGATCCACCCCAGGATGCCATTGGCCCTCTTGGCCACACGGGCACACTGCTGGCTCATGGTCATCCTGCTGCCCACCAGGACCCCCAGGTCCCTTTCTCCTACACTACTCTCCAACAGGTCAGTCCCCAGTCTATACTGGTACCTGGGGTTGTTCTTGCCCAGATGCCAAACTCTACACTTAGCCATTTAATGAAGTTAAATTTCTTCTTCATTAAATTTCTCTCTGCCAAGCTCTCCAAAGCTGCTAAAGGTATCCATGGCCTTGACTGGGATCTCTTGTCACTGAGTAGAGTGTAATTTGGCTGCAGACCTGCTGTGCAGCAGTGCTGGAAGGCAGCAGCACTTTGTCTATTGAACTGGAAGATGATGCGCAGGGAGAGGCTGAGGAATCTGGGTTAAAATGTTTTTCTGCTGGCCATTAATTGCATGAGCTATGGCAATGGTGTGTGTCAGTGTTTTTCCAAGTACCAGTGACTTGTTTTCTTCCTTTCTGGAATTAAGATGATGAGAAACTGTTGCTTGAGCAGTGCAGGAGCCTCAGCTAGACAGCCAGGCTCATGGGATGCAGTCGTTACCCGACTGACCGACTTACAGTGAATAACACAGGCTGGACTCTGCTCTCTCTGAGTGACAACACAAATCGAATGGTTTTCAAGGAAGGGATTTGAACAAAGAAGGATTTTGGGTATTGCCAAAAGCTTAGAGATACACGACAACTTGTCCTTTAATCCTGTTCCCAAATAGGATTCTGTTTTCTCTTTCTGCTGGCTCTTGTTGCTGTAGAGCTTTCTCGATCACAGTTAGACATCAGTGATTCCTTCCTTTAGCCTTATCTCTGCATGGGTTTGAATGGATTTGTATCTCCAAGCCTGCTGGCAGAGCCTCTGTCACTTGAAGATTCATGGCAGAATGACACAAGGTCACTTGATAAGTGGCTGAATCGGCTTCCCCATAACAGCCCTTGAATGAATATGAGGCTCATACATTACTGCAACACCGGACCAGGCACAACTTAGCTATTTCTCATTTTAATAGTGTTGTTCAGTGAGGGGAGACAGTTCATGTCTTCTGGAAAAAAAGAACTGTAAGAGCAAGTTTTGAAGTAGTTTTAATGAGAATTTTGGATGGTTCAAAGCTTGCAGGCAGTGAAGGAAGATGCTCTCCTGGGTATTGTTAGTATATATAAATAACTTAATAAAAGACTGCAAATCAGCCAAACACTTTAGGATTTAAAAGAGGTTTTCCCTCTAAAAATAGCTTGAGCTTCATTTGAGTAAAATCAACTAGTGCTTTTCATCTTCCTGTGCTGTATTTAGGTCTTAAAAAAACAAACCTTCCCCAAAACATTAAACCAAAGATGATACTGGTCTCATAAGATTTATTTAAATGCTTTCCTTATAGCCTCATCTCTATAAAGTAGGAGGCTTTATGCATGAGCTTCCATGTACCTGGAGGAAAGAGACTACAGAAACTATCCAAGGTGTTTCTCAATGTCTGCAGAAACCAAAGAACAAACCCTCACTCGGATTACCTGAACATGTAATGGAACAGGGTGCTTGGGACTAAAACTCTGCTCTGGTTCTCAGTTCTGAAACAATACCGTGCCCTTAATTTGGGAAGGATATAAAAGCACACTTCAGTCTTCAGAGTTTTGCTTCTGAAGTTTCTTGCCTGGTTCAGAAATAAACAAGTCAGGGATGAATGTTTTATTTGTTTTTAGCTTTCCTTTCAACGCTGTTTCTTAACTAGGCCAGCTTCCCCCGGCCCCGGCTCTGTATTGAAATTGGGACTGTGACGAGTACCAACATCCTTCTCACATGGGTTGGTTCTGAAAAGTAGGTGTCTCTTTTGAAACACCTTTTGTGGGGAATTTCTTTTGAGGAATCTGGGAATCACTTATTATTCTAATAACACCGCATGCCTCATTTTTCTTGGTGTGGCTGTGTACTTCATTGTTGTTCGAAGTCAGAAGTGCTCAGTCATTATTTGCTGTTGGACCCTCCAGTCACGACAAGCTGTTGAATTTCACTTGACGTGCATGAATATGCTAAATAGTGATTCTTTTTTTCTCAAATACCTCAGGAAAGCTTTCACATTACTGCATCAATGTCATTGTTGAGTTTATTTAATTGGAACCTTGGCACCAATGCATGGGAATGAGGGTCTCATCAATCCTGGCTGCTCCGTGGTTGGCTCTGCAGATGACTTAGCTTGGTTTGATGAAGAGCGTTGACTCCCAGCTGCTGAGGGCACCTGCTTTATCCGGTCTGTGGTGGTAAGCGGGACTAGCTCCAAATTCCTGCTGCACCATGTCTATTTTATCCCAATAATACAGTTTTCCTTAGAACCTTTCAAGAACCTTAGTTTTGATGTCAAGTGAAAGATGCAGAGAGCTTTCCTCTCACTTGAGGGACTTGTTTATGTGGAAGAAGGAATCTTGCTCAGACTTTGCTAAAAGAGCAAGCCTGGGAACACAGTGAAACTGACTTGGATGAAAAATGCTGAGATCTTCGCCCATTACTAAATTGCATCCTGACTGTGTGTTGTCTGTGCTTTAAGTGTGGTGTGAGCTTTAAATTTGGAACCACAAGTGTTGATTATGTGGCATAGTTAACTCTGCAGTTTTAATTTCTGTGACTCAATAAACAGGCAGGTACATAGCTGGAACATAGGGTACATCGGCCAAGTCCTGGCTGAGAGCCATCCTGCATCTACTAACCAACCCTCAAAACCACAGCAGGTGGAAATGCAGTCAGGAAGCAGAGTACATTTTTATCAGCGTGTATTGGGTTGTCATCCCAGGGATAACTCTCACTTCATTTCTCTGTCAGCTTCACTGGAAATAAAAAAGGTATTAATTACAAAGTCATTTATGTGACGGGGCTCTTCTGGAAGACATTGCCCCTTGTGTTTGCTTTCCTTGCTTACTGAACATGTGAGAGTAGTCAAACAGGTCTTTTAGCTTTGTCTAGTTTCAGTCAAAAACCACTGAGCTGGAGAAGAGGCAGAACCTTCTTTGTTAGCGCACTGTTTAAAAACAGTTTGTAAGTTGTTTGTCTGTCTTGTCTGTGTGTGTCCAACAAACCAGGAAAGATGGGTTATCTTGGTAGAGCTGATTTTTTCATTAGTTCAGGATTGGCTACCAGAGGTTGTGTGCCTTGGGTTTGACTGTTTTTTCCTCTTAGTTAAAGGCTTAATCCAAAGCGTGTGCTGTTAACCAGAGGAAGTAACAAGCACAGCATTCCCAGTGATGCTAGTTCCTCATGCGGCACGTAAAATTTGAGGAAACGCAGATACAGTCCATTAGTAGGTTACAGGAATTGTTCTGACAGTTGTGGTTACTGATAATGACTTACGGTAAGGCCTGCCCCGCTCGGTTCATTTAACTTTGTTCCTATGGGTAATATGGAGCAATTATATGGGAGGGTCAGTCTATCCAGGAACTTTCACCACCATGAATAGAGAGCCTTTGGAAACCTCATTATGGGGCTGCTGGTGCCATCCTGGCACTGGGTTTGTGCTTGCTAATAGGCAACCAGCTGCTGCGCTTCATTTAGGCGATGGGAGCTGTTTTCATTTTAAGTTTTTAACTGCGTTCTTTGGGTAAACTGTATAGTGCAGATTACTGAGGAGGCTCTTATTTCCTTATAGATTTGCTTTAAAGGAAGAAGCATTGCTGTTGCTTTCCCTCTTGGGACTCTGAAACATCAGGCACTCTCCCCAGTAGCCCAGTGCCAAAGAGCTTTCTTGGCTAACTGCTCTTTTTGCCGAACCATTTCTTTCACTCTATTGATAATTCCCAGTCAAGTCCATGGTGTTTAGTGGAGGTGCAGACTTGTACCCTTTGGAAATCCAGAAGAAACAACCTGTTGGTGTTCTCAGACCTGTAAAGGTGAATTTCCATGTTCAGGGATCTTCCCGCACAGGTAGAGCATCTCTTGGTGTTTCTTGGTGGTTGTTTAAATTGAGTTAGAACTACTAAGTCTTTTTCTGGCTTACAGTACAGATCTGGACATGTTTACAGATGTTAGTTGCACAGAAAATAACTGATGTTAGCTTAAGTCCAAATTGTTGGCATTGATAAACTGTCAAGGTGTTTACTCGGTGATGTCACTAGGACCCCAATGTTTAGTGAATCCTCTGTCTCAGGATGGCAGGTTGGAAGAAGTAGGTTTCACCAGGTGATTCTCCCCCTCCACTCTGCTCTAGTGAGACCCCACCTGGAGTACTGCATGCAGTTCTGGCACCCTTATTACAAGAAGGATGTTACATGCTGGAGCATGTGCAGAGGAGGGCCACGAGGATGATCAGAGGGCTGGAGCACCTCTCCTATGAGGCCAGACTGAGAAAGTTGGGGCTCTTCAGTCTGGAGAAGAGGAGGCTCCAAGGTGACCTTATTGTGGCCTTTCAGTGTCTGAAGGGGGCCTACAAAAAGGCTGGGGAGGGACTTTTTAGGATGTCAGGTAGCGACAGGACTAGGGGGAATGGAGCAAAGCTGGAGATGGGTAGATTTAGTGTGGATGTGAGTAGGAAGTTCTTCAGCGGGAGAGTGGTGAGAGCCTGGAATGGGTTGCCCAGGGAGGTGGTTGGGGCCCCATCCCTGGAGGTGTTTAAGGCTGGGCTGGATGAGGCTCTGGCCAGCCTGATCTAGGGTGGGGTGTCCCTGCCCATGGCAGGGAAGTTGGAACTGGATGATCCTGTGGTCCCTTCTAACCCAGACTGACTGTATGACTTGGTCTGGGTGATCCTGCTGTGTCAGGGGGATTGGACTAGATGATCTTTCAAGGTCCCTTCCAATCCCTAATGATTCTATGATTCTGTATCCCTGGGTATCCTTTGGGCAGGTTCTTCCCTGTGGTGAGCAGCACACCATTCGCATGGATTTTTTTTCTCATATCAAGAATTTCAACACCCAGCAATGCTGGTTCACTCCTGATTTTAGAGCAGTGGATTAGGTTCCAGTGCTTTTCACTCTAGATTTAACAAATTGCCTCAATTGATTAAAAGCAACATGATGTCGTGCTGTTGTGCTGCTTTTTGGTGCTTTTACTGTGCACTTTCCTTTCCCAGTTTTGCAGCCGTTCCTCATTCTTATGGGAAGTGATTCCCAAGTGTCACACTCCCCAGCACAGAGATGCTTCCCCAGCAGTGATCTTCCTTACGTGTTCAGAGTTGTAGGTGTGATGTTGTTAATAACGTATCGTTCCCTTGGAGCAAATCTGTGCATTGACTTAATGCTCACGTTTGTGCTGTTGGGTTGTTGTTGACTCTTACTTCGCTTTGCCTGCTGCGACAGAAGGTGTGAAAACGTTGCATCTCCTTAGCATCCAGATTTATGCTTTAATTAACATCCGAGGGGAACCCACAAGAGAGAGCAGTTTGCGGTGTTCAACCTTTCTGTGCTCTCAGGATTGTTTTTGTGGAAAACTGCATTCCTGAAAACACCCGTTTTACCTCATCTCAGGCTGGAAATGGAAGGCAGCAGCTTTGTCACCAAATATATGCCTTCTCCTTGCGCTGTTGCGTGCTGTGAATTCAGAGCAGGGGCTACTGCTCCTCTTCAGCTTTGTGGTGTCCTCTGTTGTAGCTTTTCTGTCTTGGGGTGTTATATACCCTAGGTGTGTTTGTCTCACTGCGCTCTTGTGCTGAGTCTCCATCAATAATTAGGCTTCTACACCAATTTGTGCCTTCATTAGCACCTCTAGGAGACTGTCCAAACCAGCTAAACAGCTCCAATGCAGTTCACTTTGAGTCTAAATTGAATCAAGCTTGAGATGAGTCTTATGATATCTGGAAAATCTTGTTTGTTATCACAGGGGAAAAAAGAAATGTTTTGCTTTATGTTCTTCCACTTAAGTTTTTAAAGGGCTTAATGATCTTCTGAATTTTTTAGATGCTAAGGTACGTTGATGGCAAGCAGAAAGGAAAAGATTTGGAGCTGGTTTTATTTGTGTGTGCACAGCACGGCTTTCACTTGTGAGTCAGGAATGATTGTTATGATGAACATAACTGACTGATGAAACCTGATTTGCTTTGTCATAACTTGTGGATGACACTATCAAGTGTGATTTGCAATATTTGCATCCCTGGAAGCTCTGCATGGCTTACTGATCCAGGTTTGTGAAAATCCAGAAGGTTTATCACGGGCACTTTGAGAGAGCTGAGACTAGTGATTGTTTGATCTTGCGCTTAGAGAAGGAACAAAGTAAAACTATTATTTCTGTAATTATTCTTCATTAAAGCGAGACAATAATCAAGGGACATATTAGTTTATTCTACAGGGTTTTCCCCCAACCTTTTAAAATTACTCTGTCTGATAGTAGTGCCCTGCATTCCATCTGAAGGGTTTGAAGTGTGTTGTGAAATGAGTTGTGTGCAGACGAACCTAAATGCCCTGTCTTGCCTCGCTAAGAAGAGCTTGTATCGGGGCAGCAGCAGAACCCTTTGGCTGTGGAAGAAGCCCTGTCCTCACCTAAGTAATCACCTGCATTACTGAATTTTAGAGATTTGCTTTAAAAGAACATAAACTGCTTTCTCTAGTTGTAAAAGCTCAATGGGATGTGCAGGCTTCCTTTTCTCTCCTAGAGGAATAATTCCCTTCATCCTTCCTTTGCATTAATTTACCTGTCTGCACATTTAAGTGACAAACTGCACAATCTTTTCAGCAGGCAGCAGTTGCACAGAGGCCTGATGATTTCATTTGCATGAGCACTGCTCTTGGATTGCTGCCATTTATTACAGTAGGTGATTGCCTCAGCATCTTTCTGCGTTTCCTTCGTGCAGTATTTCTCAAAGGATTGGTCAAGCTGCCATCTGTCTCGACAGGTGAAAACACACAGCTATCAAAACAGATGGCAAATCAGATTAATATTGCCCAGGACCGATGTTCGCTTAGTTTGCATGCTTGGGGTTTTCTTAGGGTAATGTCCACTGCTTGGAAAGCCAAAGAGCAAAGTGAAGAAGTGTGTTTTATATAAGACTCTCTTTTTGTAGTGGTTTGAACGTGTGGGATAAGCCAGAATTACCTCTGTCAGTGTTAGTTTTTACCATGTCAAACAGCTGAACGTTGTATTAATAATTCACAGAATCACAGTATCACAGAACATTAGGGATTGGAAAGGACCTCAAAAGATGCCCAGTCCAATCTCCCTGCCAGAGCAGGACCACCTAGACCAAGTCACACAGGAACATATCCAGGCGGGTTTTAAATGCCTCCAGAGAAGGAGACTCCACAACCCCCCTGGGGAGCCTCTTCCAGTGCTCTATCACCCTCACTTTGAAGAAGGTGACATATTTATGTGGAACCTCCTCTGTTCCAGCTGACACCCATTACACCTTGTCCTTTCTTTAGATGACACTGAGTAGAGCCTGACTCCCTCCTCCTGACACTAGAACAACTTTTATTTGCGAAGAACAGGTTATTAACAGTCACAGATCTACAAACTTCCCTTGGGACTTCACGCCCTGTTGTGCTTGGTCTTCCTGATCTTCCTTAAAATGGCTATTTTTGGTGGTTACGAACTATAAAATGATGAGACAACCGCTTGCTGCTGCTGGGGTATCACTGTAAGTGGATTTGCCAAGAGCTTTAAAAGACTTTTTAGGAGATGCTGTGTGAGTGTTTGTCATTGCCTTTAGAAAAAGCCTCTGCTTAAACTGAAGTTCTGCAGGAAGTACTAAACAGAACCCCGAGGGATTCTGATGTGCAGGCTGTTACCATAAAACATTCCTGCTCACGCTGCTTTACCACCATCTCAGTGGATGTCATTGCCAGTTTCTGCTGGGGTTTGCTCAGCAGGTGAGCGGATTAGTCTCCTCATTTTTGGAAATCCTGTCAGGGCTGTCAAAAGAAGGTGTTTCTTGGGGTGGGAAGAACATACTGGGAGTTGTGGTTATAAGTCTGTAGGCTTTCCAGACAGTGATTTAAGACTATAAGAGATAGTTCAGTCTGCCCTTGCCTATGCATCAGTCAATCTGAACAACATTCACACACTACTCATCTTTTAAAGCAGTTGGGGTGGCCTCCAGGAGAGCTGAAAAACATTGGTCCTGGAACTCCAGCTGCCTGCGCTGGCATTTGCATCTCATGTCCCTGTTTGTTGGTGCTGATAACAGTTTTTTACAGGGCTTATACATTTCTATTAACTTCTGCCTGTCATGATTTTACAGGCAGCTGCATTTCCAGGGTTTAAGCATTATCATTTAATTGAGCCTGAAGCTTTTAAATACTTCTTGTGTTTACATCTCTATTAAGTAACAAAACTGCCTAACTGCAGATTTCTCGAACTGAAAAAGCCGTTAGTGTCTCTGTTACAAGCTGGCAAGGCGAAGGTTGGAGCTCTGAAAACCTTGGAGAACATCCTAGTTCACCTCAGGTGTCCAGTGGTGTTCAACTTCCCTGTTGTCTTCAGTTCATGAACAGGAAAATACTATCATTTCATCAGTTAAATGAACAAAGAGCTGGTAATGATTTTTTCAGGATAGGTTTGTTTTATTGATTGATATTATTAGTTATTTATTTGCTCTAGCAAAGTTTTGATCCACAGAATTTTTATAAAACTTAGAAAAGTGTAACTCCTGATCTATTTTTGTCGGTACTAAATGAAAAATCACCCCAACTGTTTAAAAAAAGGTGAATTTTTAGTGCACTGCTCTTGCTCCTGAGCCTGTCTGCTGATGTGTCTGGCCTTTATTATTATGCGCTGCCACGCGCTCGTGTGTTAGTGACTGTCGGGCTATGAAAGACACCATCTCCATCGAATCAAAATACTTGGAGAATCAGCGATTACAGAAGTCTTGAGCACGTCGAGGTTTCTGCTTGCCTCAGGGACATGAGCAGATGCTAGGAGACGCGAGACTGCTGACCTCCCTTTGTGTGCAGGACTGTGGGGTTTTTTTCTCTGTGCCAGTGGTAATAAATACCGCACAGTGAATGAAAATGCTTTAGTTTGATTAAATCTAAGTACTTGCAGTGGATGTGAGTCTTGGGAGTGTGTCTTTGTTTTGGGAGCAGAATGAATTGTTCCGATTCCAGCGTTTTCAGTGTTTGCTGCCCCAGTTGAGTCCCTCTCAACTTAAAATCGGGCAAAATATTTTTAGTGCTTTGTGTGCTGTCTCCGTATTTCAAGCCATGGACTAGACTGAAATAGCAACCTTCGTGTTTTCACTCCTCTTCACAGACAAATAAGGACGTTCTGTCAGCATCTCCCCCTACCCCGAGCAGTTTACACATGCGTGCGCACGCTGCTCAACGTGTGCCTGGGCCGTGCCTCCAGCTGGAGGTGTGGGGGGATCTCCAGAATTTCTGTGGGTAGAAGAAAAGTTCCAAATCGGGCAGCTCTGGCTGAGTCAGAGGCTGTTGATACCTTCCCTTGTGGAGGTGGCAAAACACTTGCAATGAGGAGGATGGAAGGTGAAGACAGTTGTGCCCTTTCAGCATCTTTTAATCCTTCTAGTTTGGCAGCCATCAATTCTGCTTTAATGCTGGAAGCAATACCCAGTCCGACATAAAACATCTTTCTGTCAGATTGATTTCCGTCTTGAACTGCAAACTCGCATTTCTTGCACTTAGTCTGCAAGTGTTTGAGTCAATCTGTGGGGCAAAGGGAGCAGTTGCAGGGATGCTTCGTTCTTTCTGCATTGGGAGGGGGGCTGTGGTTCCTGTTCTGTGTCGCTGTTAGATCTGAGATACTGATTTCTGTAACAAGAGGCGTTGCTGGGATTTCAGGACTGTAAAGCAGTGATTAAAATCCTGTCTGTAAGAAATGAAGTGCGGAAAAAGGGAAATGGCTAGAGACTTCACAGGATCTTGTTGGTCGTGTTAATCTCACACATCCCTCTTTTAGAGGAACTATTCTCTGGAGCTGTTTTACACTGTCCTTTCCCCCACCCTGCTGCTGCACAAAAACTCTATTATAATGTGCAGCAGCAAGGGCAAAGGGGCTCGTGTTTTCAAGGTCTTTCTCTTACAGATGGTCCTACTCTTGTTTCCCACAAGCATCGCTTAATTCTCATCCAACTGGTATCGCTAGAGAAAGAACTTGCCTCATTAACCACCATAAAACAGTGCTTGGTGAACTGAGTCTGAAGCCGTGTGTCAAGGCGTGATTATCTGGAACCAAGTCTCAGCTTTTATTAATTACGTTTGTTGAAGGGGTGGATAGGATTGACCATGTTTTAAAAGCAATAAAGTAAGACATTTCCTTCTCAAATGCTCCTTTCCAATCTGTCCCGGGCACTTGGGACCCATCCAGCTCAGTTAACATTAATTAGCCATGAATCATGGGGCCCATTCCCATTTTTCTGTCGTCTTAGGGCTTTGCGTGTTCTCCAGAGCATCTGCTCTTGCACACACAGTTAGGAAATGCTGCTCCAGAGGACCCTCCGTGTGTCTTCTCCCCAGACTCTCCCTGTATACCCTCCAAGTCTGTGTAGTAGCAAAGAGTGACAACATCCTCAGACAGCACTTTCTAAGGGCAGATTTGTTAAGGTTTCATTGTGATCATTAATGTAATAATCCAAAATAATAATTATTTTATACTTTTTTAACTTCTTTTTTTCCTTTTTTTCTTTTCAGCTCAGACCGACTGATAGAAGAAACAATAAGGTGAGAGTTAACTGAAATTTTCATGTTTTTCCATACAACTGGTGTTCACGTTGGGTCCTGTCTAATCCTTTTCTTTAAGCAGAATCTATTGTTTGCAGCTCATAGCAGGAATTACTGCAGTGAGGTGGTGGTGGGGTTTGGCTTGTTGGAGTTTTTTTCTATTCAGTGTTGCCCTAATGCTGTTGCCTCAATGATTGAGCCATCCTAGTTTAGAAATTTGAGTTTCTGTAGCCCCTATGAACACCACGGGATTGGTGGAGCCAAGTGAGTACCTGGGCTACTGACCATTGCAGAAGTCAATCAGCTGCTTCTCACAGCAACACTCTTCTCCAACCTGGTTTTCTGTAACCCTTCTGTGTACTCAGCACCCCAGTGTGCAACTGATATAGGAAAAGAACTTCCCACAAGGGTTTGAGAGATTATTGCTGTCATATAGTTATTTATCTGTTGGGGTTTTTTACATTGTTGGGATAACTTGAGTTATCCCTTCTCAAACTGATCTAGATATTTTAGAACTGCTGCAACAACCCCCTGCAGTGCTACAGGCTTGGGGAGATGTAGCTGAAGAGCTGTGTGGCAGAGAGGGGCCTGGGGGTTCTAGCTGACAGGAACATGAATATGAACCAGCACTGTGGCCTAGAAGGCCAATGGCATCCTGGCTTGTATTAGAAATAGTGTGGCTAGCAGGAGTAGGGAGCTTATCATCCCCCTGTATTCGGCACTGTTGAGGGCACATCTTAAGTATTGTGTCCAGTTTTGGGCACCTCAATACAAGAGAGTTGTGGAGTTGCTGGAGTAGGTGCAGAGGAGGGCAACTAAGCTGGTGAAGGGCCTGGAGAGCAAATCTTACGAGGAAAGATTGAAAGAGCTGGGGCTGTTTACTTTGAAGAAGAGGAGGCTGAGAGGAGACCTCATCACTCTCTACAACTACCTGAAAGGATGTTGTGGAGAGGTTGANAACTACCTGAAAGGATATTGTGGAGAGGTTGGTGCTGGTCTCTTCTCACAAGCAATTAGTGATAGAACAAGAGGGAGTGGATTCAAGTTACAACAGGGTAGGTTTAGACTAGATATTAGGAAGAATTTTTTCACAGAAAGGGTGGTTGGACAGTGGAATGGGCTTCCCAGGGTGGTGGTTGAGTGACCATCCTTGGATGTGTTTAAAGATGGTTTGGATGAGCTGTTGAGGAATGTGGTTTAGGGGTGAACTTGTAAGGTAGGGTAGATGATTGGACTTGATGATCCCAGGGGTCTTTTCCAACCAGAGTGATTCTGTGATCATAAATTAGTTTGATTGTCTTTGAGCTTCCCAGTCCTCCATTGAAGGCTGAGGTTTTGCAAACCAGTAATTCTGAGTGCTTGACTTAATGGTTTTAAATTTTAGACTATTGCTTTAAAAAAAATAAAAGCAAAGAGGGAAGAAAGCAAGCCAGAGACACTTGGATAATGCAAGTACTGGCATAAGGGAGCAAGAAGAGTAATTAGAGGAGCAGCAAGGCTCTGCGTCCATTAAGGGCTGGCTAGCTTAAGTACCCACAGCGGGCTCAGTATAATCAACGTGGTGGAAGAATGTGTTAAACCACATTACTGCGCAGTGATGAACCAGAAGTGGTTGGTACAGTAATCTCTGAAAATGTGGTGTAATCTCACCACATCCTCATTGAGAGCATTTGCTGAATATAGCACAGTTATAGTGCAGATTTGGTTTACCTCTGGTTTTAGCCCTTCCCCAATATAAACTCCTCTTTATTTCCATGAGTGTGGCTCTACTTTTTCCATCTCATAAAAACACTCAAATCTTGTTGAATCTCTTATTTGCTGCCACTCTGGGAGCAGGGGCACTGAACAGCACATGGTGATTTATTAAGGTTAATATCAGGCAAAATTACTCACAGATTCGGGGCGGGGGGGACTTCCTCCCTCTACAACTACCTGAAGAGAAGCTGCAGTCAGGTTGATGTCAGGCTCTTCTCCCAGGCAACCAGCACCAGGACGAGAGGGCAGGGCCTGAAGCTGGCAGGAGAGGGTTAGGTTGCATGTTAGGAAGCCCTTTCTCATGGAGAGGGTAATGAGACATTGGAATGGACTACCCAGGGCAGTGGTGGAGTCCCCATCCCTGGAGGTGTTTAAGGACAGACTGGATGTGGCCCTTAGTGCCATAGTCTAGCCGATATCATGGTGTCAGGTCCTGGTCTGGCCTGGATGAGCTCAGAGGTCTTCTCCAGCCACAATAATTCTGTGAATCTGAATTTTACCATTTGTGCTCTTCACTAGCCTCTTACGTGGCATTGCAGAAGCTGCAGGGGTGTGTGTGTGGGTGAGAGAGATCGGTGCACTCCAGGTTGATCTACCTGTACAAGGGAACATGGCCATGACAAACTGCTCAGAAGATGGCAGCTAACTGCATGTTCCCCCAGGTTCCTCCAGCAGTTTTGAGCCTAACCAGAAGCTTCATGCCTGCTTTGAGACTGAGTTTCACTAACACAAGCTGCAGTCAATCGGTGGTTGACTCCATCCCTACAGTTTGTTGTGTCTTCACGCAGGGCTGGGCTCAGAGCTCCTTGGTGCTGTTTATGGAAAACTTTCCTTCTATTAATGAATAAACCCTGATTTTTACGAGGCTGGATTCCAGTGCTCCTCACACCATTTGTTATCTGTAGTAAATTAACTTGGAGTTGTTGCCAAAAATGTCCTGTATTTATTTTTGTAGGGAAAAGAGCCTGTTTCATAACTGCATGAATGTGATTTCATTTATGTGATTTTAATTCAATTCCAATTCTGTGGAAACCAGGATGGATTTTCTGTTTTTCTCTTGTCATCCCCAGTAATTGCGAGTTGCAGGAACGATATTAATTGGTGGTAAATGCTGCTGCATTTTAAGTGGTTTTCCCAGACACAGATTTACCCAACTCGTGATATTAATTGCTTTAGCTATTGTAAACCAAACAAAAGAGGGAATTGTGCAGGGAAAGCTGTTTGAATGCAGATTCCTTGAGTGAAAGGAGACGTAATTAGCTTATTCTGGCTACTGATACTGCTCTGTCTTCAAGGTTTACATCTGCTGTGGTTCATTACTCATTATTTGGGTGTAATTCAGGAAGCCAAGAAATCACTTAATTTTTTGTAGGATTTGTTATGAAGCAATTATTCCAAACACTGGAAAACCTTTCTCAGTGCCCGCGGGGGCTCCTGGTGATAAGGAGCGTCCCAGTGACCCCAGTGCAATTAGCACTAATTGTGAAACCTTGGGCTGCAGAGAAAAGAACCTCAGGAAGAGCAGAGCCCCCAACTCCTCTTGCTGTGGTTCTTCCAGGGGAGCCAACATCTGCGGGAGACACTCTCTGGGCACCTGAGCAGTAACGAAAGCGATGAGTAGGGCTGTTGTTCCAGATGTTCTGTTAATACTAAACTTTTAACCGATTTAAAAATGAATTTATGTGACGCGGGTTCTCGCTGCAGCATATTTCTTTCCAGAAGTGAGTGGGATGTGATACTTTGTACTGCAGCTCTTTTGGAACAGTGTTCGCTTCTCTCGGCCAGATTTAAACATAAGCAGAGATTTTGCTTAATATGTTTGGTGTTCTCGGCTTTTCATTTTCAAACATTATCACTTTGCCAAAATAGCAAATGATTTATTTCTTGTTTTCCAACAGCTTATGCTTTTAGGTTGGCTCCGTTGGATAGTTTCTTATTTTTTTTATATAGTTTTGCATGCACAGTGGGACAGGGTCTAAGGGTTTTATTGTAATGCTGTTTCTGAGGGCTTGTTTGTGTTTGTATATTCACAGATTGCACCACTCCACTTCCAGCAAAACTGTAGATTTAATTAAAAACCCCAAAACCAAACCCCCTCTTTATTTGGGATATTTCTTTAGGTAATAATTAGGATTAAAGAAAAGGGAAAAATTCACTTGCATGGATCTCCACTTTACATAATGGAGAGGTACAAGTTGGATTTGGAGTCTTGGCTCTGTTCACAGAGTCACAGAACATTAGGGGTTGGAAGGGACCTCGAAAGATCATCCAGTCCAATCCCCCTCCCACAGCAGGATTCCCTAGATCCAGTCACACAGGAACATGGCCAGGTGGGTTTTAAATGTCTCCAGACAAGGAGACTCCACAAGCTCCCTGGGTAGCCCGTTCCAGTGCTCTGTCACCCTGACTGGGAAGAGTTCCTTCTCATATTGATGTGGAACCTCCTATGTTCCAGCTCACACCCATTGCCCCTTGTGCTATCATTGGATGCCACTGAGCAGAGCCTGGCTCCATCCTCCTGACACCCACCCTTCCATATTTATAAACATTAATGAGGTCACCCCTCGGTGTCATTTCTTAGGAAATGTCGCTTTGTTTTCATCTTGGGCTTCATCAAAAACCACAGCAGTCTTTAGAGTAATTGGAATGATTGCATGTCCATATGCATCCAGTCACCCATGTATATTTATAGCTGGGACTGTATATGTACATATGTGTTTGCAAGGAATTAAGGGGTCTAATCAGAATTTCTACCAATTTAAACCCAGAGCTTGCATCTCTATGCAGAGTCACGGAGTCCATTCCCTTAATCGGAGACGTTGCCGTGAATTTAAATGAGCAAGTATGATTCATGGCATGCAAAATGAAGCAGAAATTCCCATAATGTATGAATTACTTGGTTTTAAAAACACGTTTTGTTCCTTTAGATCTTTGCTTTAGTGCTTCATCAATGTAGACTTGACTGAGCTGTCTCAATGGAGGGAGCAAGGAGTTGAGTTTTTGGTAGGTTTTGGTATGTTCCACTTGCTAACGGCCTAAAGCTTACATAATGGGCTGCCCAGGGTGGTGCTTGAGTCCCCATCCCTAGACAAGTCTAAAAGACACCTAGATGTAGTGTCGGGGGACCTGGTTTAGGGGTGAACTTGTAGAGAAGTGTTGATCGTTGGACTTGATGATCCCCAGGGTCTTTTCCAATCTGAATGATTCTGTGAAAGCTGCAGCAAGGGAGGGTTAGGCTGGACATAAGAGAGAATAACCCTCTGAGAGGATTGTAAAGCACTGGAAGAGGCTGCTCAGGGAGGGGGTTGAGTCACCATCCCTTGATGTGTTTAAAAGTTGTATTGATGAGGTGCTTAGAGATCTGTTTTAGGGGTGATAAAAATAAGAGTGGGGTTAAATGTTGGACTTTATGATCTTGTAGATCTCTTCCAACCTAAATGTTTCTGTGGTTCTGTGACAACTTAAGTGTTTGTCTAGGTAACAACACTTCAGGCAACATTGAAAGTGTATCCCTGCATGTGAGACTAGTCTGACTGCCGTAACAGCTGGAAGCATTCATAGCTCTGTACGTTTTCATGCTGATGAAAACTGCAAACTCTACAAATACCAGTTGTTTCACTGTTGAAGAGAGATGTCGTTGCTCGTGTACCCACTGCTATGCTGAGTGTTCAAGGATAGTCTTGAAATGTCAGTGAAATTTTGAGATATGGCTGTGAGCTCAGGAATTTGAGATAGCCCTGATTTGTGGAAGAGATGGGTGAGCTCTTTGTGTCTCTGTACCTCAAGCTGATTTCTCCTGAGCGCAGCAGTCTGCAGTGTTGTACTGCAGCAGCACTTTCATACGGAATAGAGAGAGCAGGATACCATCTGGTTTCAGAAACTTGGTTTGCACCCAACTCTAGTAGCTGAAGCCAGTGCAGCACCAAGAATAGCCCATGCTGGTTTCCAAAAGAAACGTTACATCGGAGTCATCTTGATTCCAGGAAGGAGCATCTAATCTTTTATCGGAAATGTTGTGTACGAGTTTCAAAAAGCTTGAGAAAAAGCTGTTCTTGATTTGAGGAGATTACGGTGTCGAGCAGCTGAACGGGGCCAATATTGTGAATGGGAAGAATGTCATTATTCTATTTTTTAAATGCATTAGTCAGTGAAGAAGTGGCAACAGTAAGTCAATGAGCATATGTTAGGGATGGGAATGGAACCAAAGCTGACTGATCAGTGGACTAGTTCCCAGAGCTGTGTGTGTTCTGCTAGTATTTAAATATAAGTCTCATTTATAGGTATCAGGGCCCAGGTAAACCAGCTTGTGGTTTTTCATACGTGGAGAGCGCAGCTTTGTACTTGAGTTTTGACTTGCTAATGGCAGCTCGAATCTAATTAATCTCTTCTTCATGGATATCCCAATTACATTTCATTATTAGACCATACCATATTAAAAATGGTAATTGCTGTGATTTAATCACTGCAATTGATTTTGTTCTTCAGAACCCCTCAGTAGAACCTAACCCCACTGAGCTACATTTCTTCAAAATACTGGATGAAATATCTGACATAGAAATTTGAACAGTTGCATCCTGCTATTTTCTGTGACACAGACCGTTGTGTCCCACAGATGCTAGAGCAGGAACCTTGTGTTCTGTGATAATCTGTAAGAATCATTTCCAAAGGCATCTTGGAGGTGTCTCAGGAACACTTTATATATCCTGGCAATCGTCTTGTATTTTCACTTCTATAAATTAATGGAAGCCTTCATGAGTCACTGGATGCATCTTAGGAAAAAAATGCAGCTTAGTTCAGGAGTGCTTTGAGAAATGCAGTTTTAAAGCTTCATCTGGAGAAGGGTCTAGTTGTAAGGGAAGAAGCTGGAAGGTACTGAGTAACCTCTCCTGTCTACAGTGGGAAAATCTTTCTGTTTCCAGCCCGGTTCCTAGCCATTCAAAATTTCCTTAGTGCTCTTCTCGATAGCAAATGATGCTTTTTGTGAATTTGATGCCTTCTACTTATTACGAAGATACCCATGTGCAGAGCTCTAAAGGTCTGGAACCTGTCAAATACGTTAAAATCATCTCACGTGTGATATGGTTTGATGTATTTATTGTCTGAATTTTGTAGCTCCTTTCTCAGCTCTTGACCGTCACTGCATTTTCTACACTGCTATATAGCTGGTTACTCCCTCTCTGTGCAGAGTTCCTGTTAACACCTCCTCTTAGGTTGTTTTCTTTCTATGCCCATGCACTGTTGGATAGGTAGGCAATGATTTGATTCATTTTTCCTCTAATCTAATTTTCACTTTATTTTCTTCTAATTTTAGTGTGAAAAGAGCGCCCCGTGTAACCCAATAAATCACTTGCATTTATTAGTTAGGTCAGTTAGTCTGGCCACAGGAACAAGCACTGCTGGGCTTGTATTTCAGTGCCTTGTGGCTTCTCCTCCTTGGAGATATTGCTCACACTAGCTTGAGCTTTGTGTACAGCCAGTGTGAGCAAACATTAAAAGCTCTCACGGTATCACAGTGTCACAGAACATTAGGCACTGGAAGGGTCCTCGAAAGATCATCCAGTCCAATCCCTCTGCCACAGCAGGATCACCCAGATCAAGTTGCACAGGAACATATGCAGGTGGGTTTTAAACGTCTCCAGAGAAGGAGATTCCACAACCCCCCTGGGCAGCCCTTTCCAGTGCTCTGGAAGATTTGGATGTCTGAGTTATTTTACATTTTCCTGTTTGCTTATTCTCCTCTGGAATTACCACTTTAATTCCCTTTTCTCATGTTTCAGCTGTTGGGTTGGTCCACTTAACTTTTTGTCAACCCAGAACATTTTCCCTCCATATTTACAACTCACAAAACTTGTCCGACTACTTGTTTTAATTATTGTTACTCATGTGGGTGCAGTCAGTGGCAATATGGGTGACGTTTGCTGAGCTGTTGTCCAGCCGTGTTGGATTTATGTCCTACTTTCTTCCTTTTTAAATGCGTGGCAGGCAAGGAGAGCAGTGGTTGTCTGCTGTTCCTCCGTAAGCACTGTATCTCCTGAGCCTAAACTTCTGTGTTCTGGTTCTCTAGATGTAAACGGGTCTGTGCAGTTTGGCCTCACAAAGCCGTTGTGTTGCAAGTAGCTACATGAAATACTACCCGGGGCTGCACGTAGCAGCCTACCCTTTCATTTTCCATCCTGTAACTCTGGTTTAGGAGCTGAAAAGAAACTTTAGAGAGAAGAATTTTTGTCAGCTGAATAGGTCTCTCAAATCTTCACTGAAATGTCTTTGGTTTGAACAGCAGAACTGCTTTGTTTTCCCAGTTTCTGGAATGGGTTAAATTTGAAATGGGAAATTCTGTTTTATATTCACCTGTGTTTTGTTCTTGTATCTGGATATCTTGATCTAGGGGATCCTGCTCTGGCAGGGGGATTGGACTAGATGATCTTCTGAGGTCCCTTCCAATCCCTAATGTTCTGTGATTCTCTGATAATTTAAGCTGGACCAGGTACTGGTAAAGAACCGGCGTGTGAGAGCTTGTACACTCGTGGATAATATTAGTTGGGACCAGAGCTCAGAGCTGTGTTTCACCCGAGCTGTGACAAGGTTTCGTTACACACCAGCTCCCTCTACAAAGGCTTATGGATGTACAGCCAGGTTGGGTACAGGAGAATCCATGCTTTACTCACTTACCTGGAACCAGGATCAATTAATCTTGAGTCAAAGCAAGTAGATCCCAACACCTGATTTTATTTAAATTATTTCAAAGACCTAGTGTCTGTATGTCCCAGCTTGATTGTCCAGAACCCTGTGCAAAGCTCCATGAGCTGTATTGAGTCTCAAACTGCCAGCATCTCCTTTCAACCAGCAAATTGATTTTTAATTGTGTGTCAACTCTTGTTTGCTTAATGCTTCTGTAGCCATCACATCCTGATGGCAGACAATAAATTCCATATGCTCGCTGGAGTGGAAGTGTGGGGTCTGTGATGATATAAACTGCTAAATTTAAAGCCCAAGGCAGCAGAGTACCTTTAGGCTTGGTGGCAGTGTAGTGCCAGATTTTTTTGGGGGCCAGGGGAGTTACACCAAACCCCTGCATGTTGGAAGAAATCAGTGCTTTGAGATGTTAGTGGCTGACACTGAAAGAGGAATCCTTTAAGTGTAAAGGATAGAGATTAAAGGGGAAAATGTGTTTTCATTCATGTTGCTTCACCTCATTCATTGTTCTTTGAAGAAGCCTGCCTGCTTGCTTTCCTCTTGTTTCAGCTCTAGGTTATTCTTAGCACCAACAACTTGATCCACTCTTTTTTCTTTCCCCAGCATCGCCATGGCAACGAAAGAAAATATGACTTCGCAGAGAGGGATGTTGAAGTCAATACACAGCAAGATGAATACCCTGGCTAGTATCCTTTCCTAAAAATGTACGTTGCCGGTGCATGAGGAGAGGTATAGTGCAGTCTTTCACTGTTGTTTGGGGATCAGGATGCTTTGGGATGTCCCTGGCTGTGCAGCCTGTCATGGTGGTGTTGTTAGGGACAAACTGACTTATTTTTTAACCAACTCAATGGGTGATCTGACTGACACATTTTAATGATGACTGTGGTGAATAAGCTACTTTTACCCAAATCCGAGTACTGCCTGTAAGTCAGTGTGGGTTCATTCTGAGGTAGAGATCTGCAGTGGCTTTTCATGGCCTTTCCTGCTGTGTGGTTTTGTAGAAGTATAATTGCATTTTACTACTTTCTTCTTGATCTCAGGACTCTCAGAACTGAAGCTGCTTGTTATAGTTTACCGTTGAGAATGTTGGTGACCTGAGCATGAAATGTGATGAAAGGAGCAGAGCATCTCTCTGATGAGGAAAGGCTGAGGGAGCTGAGTCTCTTTAGCTTGGAAAAAAGGAGACTGAGGGGTGACCCTGTGAATGTTGATAAATATGGAAAGGGCAGGCATCAGGAGGATGGAGCCAGGTAGTGGGTGTGATCTGGAACACAGGAGGTTCCACGTCAATGTGAGAAGGAACTTCTTCCCAGTGAGGGTGACAGAGCACTGGAATGGGCTGTCTGGGGAGGGTTGTGGAGTCTCCTTCTCTGGAGATGTTTAAAACCTCCTGGACACATTCTGTGCAACTTCACAGAATCACAGAACATGAGGGATTGGAAGTGACCCCAAAAGATCATCCAGTCCAATCCCCCTGCCGCAGCAAGATCCCCTAGATCAAGTCACACAGGAACATGTCCCTTCCAATCCCTAATGTTCTGTGATTCTGTGATCCTCTTGTCACATACTTGATGATTCTTGGTTTCTTTTCATATTCTGTGCTCATGGCAAAACAAGGTGCCGGGTTGTTGAGTCCCGCATGTTTGTCATTTTCCCACTTACCCCTTCCTTCTATCGTAAGGCCCAAAGAACAAGATTAGCATCATTTGATTAGAGGATTTACATCCCAAAGAAGTGTATCCTGGTAGCCTATAAATTTCATTACACTTCTTAGCAACTGGCAAGAACCAAAAAGATTATTCAATAAGCTTCAGCCTTAAAAGATTTTTCTTTGGTTCCAAAGACATGAAGCTCTGAAAATTATTACCTTATTGGCAATTGTATTTTGTACATTAAGAGATAGATTTACTCTGTCTTGATGATTTTAGAGAAGAAGTTGTTGTTTCTCGTCCTTGAATGATGCGTAGTCACACGACAGGCATGGTTTTCCCAGTCAAAGGCCTTTGGCTCTCACCTCGAGTACTATGTTCAGTTCTGGGCCAGAGGAGCAACGAGACTGGGGAAGGGACTGAAGGAAAAGTCTGATGAGGAGAGGCTGGGGGTGTTTAGCCTGGAGAAGAGAAGATTCAGGGGCAATCTTTCCATCTCTACAACTCCCTGAAGAGAGGTTGCAGTCAGGTGGGGGTTGGGCTCTTCTCCCAAGCAGCTAGTGCATGGATGAGAAGGAAGAGCCTGAAGCTGCCAGGAGAGGGTTAGGCTGGATGTTAGGACGCCCTTCCTCACGGAAAGGGTGATCAGACCCTGGAATGGACTGCCCAGGGCGGTGGTGGAGTCCCTATGCCTGGTGATGTTGAAGGACAGACTGGCTGGGGTCCTTAGTGCCCTGGTCAGGCTGATGTCATAAGTGTCAGGTCCAGGGCTGTGCTGGATGAGCTCAGAGGGCTTTTCCAGCCTCAAGGATTCTGTGTTTCTGTGGTTGCTCTCTTCACCAGTACCACCATTCCGTTAAGTACATGTAACACAAGTTTTATATAGCTGACCCATTTATTATTTTCATTCTCACTTAAACACAGTTATTAGAAGTAATTAAGCCTCACCTATCGGAGATTAAACTACATCAGCCACTGATAATTGAGGTGATCAAGTGATGAATTCTGTGAGTGTGGACACTGAGCTGGTCTGGTCTCTCTTTTCTCTGTCTGTTTCTGGTGAAGTGCGGGTGTGACCCTGCTAACTAGCTGCCAGGTTTTTATTCTACTGCATCTGCCTTCTCCAGCTCAGCAGTAGTTCTGCATTTCTTGCAGTATTGGGATTTCCACCTACAGATTTGGGTGCTTGCTAAGGAAGATGCTGTTTGCCTGCTGATGTGACCTTGACTCAAACTCCTCAAAGATCGGTTTCCAGCAGTGAATAGCCTGATTCAAAGGATCAACCTTCGGAAACGACGAGATTCCCTCATCCTGGGTGGTGTTATTGGTGTCTGTACCATCTTACTGCTGCTATATGCTTTTCATTGATGGCTGTTCCCCCGCGGACTCTGCTAAACTCATCACCACCATCCCTCCCCCCCAGTTCAAGGAAAAGGGAGTGGGGGAAGCGACAGACTTCAAACAGCCTGTTCATCATGGCTGGCAGTGTCAGCGTGATGTCTAGAGCTTTGGAGGGTAGACTGTGACACCGGGTTTGGGTTGAAGCTGCAGTGTTTCTCCTTCCCTGCCATACCTCTCCCTTTGGTTCAATTTTGTGGCATTTGTTTGTCTTTATTTCTCTTTCTCACTGCAAGGTAAGTAAATACGGGGGGACGCTTATCAGAATTGCTAGAACAGTTTGTGTTCAGCGGCGCCGCGGAGGGTCTGTTGTTGGCTGGTAAGTGGGGAAAAAGGTTGTTCTGCTTGTCTTCAGTGGAAACCGCGGGAAACCAGTTTCCCCCAAGCACTGAACACTTCTGCTCCCACGTGAGAAGAATGTTGCAGCTTTAAGCTGTCTGGTTGCTTTACTACAAAATACCTGTTCTGTGATTCTTTTTAACTCATGGTTGAGATACTAGCTATTGCTGCATAACTTGTGCTGTGAAAACTGTGCTTCACACAAATTCCTCCAACTCAAAATCAACAACAAATTTCAGTTCACTTTTTGCACAACAGTATCAATCAGCTCCCCTCTGAGGAAGGTTTGTGAGGTGTCTTGTGGCTTTAAAGGGACTCTCAAGTCTCCCTTTGTCAAAACGGAGCACGGTGGCCTCGCAGCTGTTTACGATAGCGTTCAGTCATCCGAGCAGTGACCAAACACTCACCTGAAAGTTGTCTTTTGGGTGTAAGCACTTGGATTTTGGCTGGCATCCTAAAGGTCTTGATAAAGACATGAGAAGCAGTTTCCAGAGTCTATATTTTACTTTAGGTGAAGTTACTCTAATAGCATTACTATTTTTACACTATAGTCTTCAACTGTCAATTGGAAGTGCAAATGATGACGGTTGTACCTGGGGCAGACATACCTGGGTGTGAGATGTTTGGATGTGACTCCTCACGGCCAAGAGCTGAATGTACCAATAGCGAAACAACTGTTACCTGCCATTCCAGGGGGGAAAAGCCCCCCAGCGTTTATTTGTCCAGCCATGCACCACAAATCCTGTTGTGTTTGCCTCTCCAAACCAAGCAGCGGTCAGGAATGACTTTGATCTTGCAGATTCACAAATCACAGATTCCTCTGCTCTTTCAGTGGCTCTTTTCCATCCGTCGCAGCGTAACCCAACAAATTCCAGCTGAGGCAGTGGCAGGGCTTTCCAAGAACGCTAACCCTTTTCACAGTCACTCCACAGTGCCCCTAAGAGATTTCTCTATGTCATTCCCCACAAATATCACAGAGTCTCCACGTTCTCTTCTGGAACAAAGTCCACTGGGACTGACACAATTTTTTTACTGCTTTTTATAGTGTCTGTGAGGTCCCTGTTGGAGGGAGCAGAGACTTGTGCCTGCAGAGTGTGCAAAACCACCCCTTTCCTGAAGTGTCTGTGTGGGTTTGGAGGCTTCTTTGCAGGCTGGTAACTTTGTGCTAAAGAAGTCAACAGAGGCTTCTAGTCAGTCATCTGCTTGCTGGGATTAGAAAGCTCTTGGAGTGAATACAGGGCTTGTGTTTTAAATAAAGGGTGATGATTGGGTTGATTTGGGAAGGTTCCTGGTTTGAAACAAAATTTTTATTAAAGGGGCTGGACGGAAACCTTGATGAAGAAAAGAGGTTTATTAATGAATCTGTGTGGTGGGAGATTAAACCTCTTCTCCCTGATGCTTTTTCCACCACCACTAAGGGACCCTGGTCAGCAGTTGTGCTTCTGTTTAGGATTTGTAGGATTTGAGTGCCGTATAGTTGGCAATACAAGATCTGCAGTACCGCAAATAAATTCACTTATTTAATCTTACAACCAGTCTTTTTACTGGACTTACCTGATTATTTGGTGCATATATTTAATCTTATTGTGTGGAAAAGCTGCTATGGAGAATATGTAGATGATAATAAATATGTAAACAGAACTGATTTTTCATGTTATGGAAATGTTATGGGGAACTGATATATTTTACTATAAAATAGCTGAATTATCTCTGATAAAGCTTTACTGGGAATGGTTTCAGTGTTGGCAGCCCCTCCGTGGCTTTTATTTGTGTTGGCTTTGAGACAGAGCGTTGTGTTGGAAAATCCATTTCATGAGCTTGGTGGTCTCCCCTTTGCCATCCTCATGCGGTCACGGGCAGCATGGGCAAGGGCTTTGCCGTGCTCTGGTCGCACACAGCCGAGGGGAAACACTTGCTGGTTCTTCTGGCTGTCTCTAATGGCACGGACCTGTAGTGGGCTGTGAAATGAACCCTGTGGATTTGTAGTATTTCATCTCCGATCCCAAAATATAGGTTTGTGTGTCTCCTGTTGCTCAATATGTTCGAGTTTTTCATTCTGTCTGGTGCCTCTTGCTTGCTCTAAGGAGAAGAAAACGTGGTTAAAGAATTCCCGTCTCGGCAATTCCTGGCAAAGCTGCAGCTTTGTAACCCAACCAGAATTGTGCTGAGAAAATCACTGTGAATCCATTGAAATGAAGTGAGAAAATCCGTAGTATTTCTACGGGGCGTCTTCTTCCTCTTTTGAAATCAAACTTCTGCTCTGTTCTTGCCAGTACAGTGGCCCCCACTGCAAACCTGGCCATCGCCCCCTTAGCCAGGCATTAGGCCCTTAGGGATCCTGTTGATACCTGGGTGCTGTGATTCACACAGATGTGAGTATTTTGATCCTTTCTCTTTGTTCTGTCACAAGATTATCTGATCCTCAAGCTCTGGTTGCTGGAGCAGAGAAACAGCATCAAGGCAGCACCCAGCACTGTGTCCCTGGTCTACAGTGGGGGTTTGAGTGACCATAGCCCTGACCGCAGCCTTAACGGATCTCCAGCCCTTTACGGGGTCATGCTGGAGCAGGGCTGGAGGGAGGCTTTGCTGTCCAGCGTGGCTCTGGGAGCTTCTGGTAATCTGAGAGTTTGCCCTCCATGAGAAGGCATGAGTTTTTTTCTTAACCAATACTGATTCCAGGAGCTTCTGCCTGCTGAAGTGTGGTGTCAATTCCTGCTGCTGTTCGTTACAACAGCAATCTTTCGTGTGCACCTCTAGGAATCTCCTCTTTGAACTGTCTTGAATAACTGTGAGAAGACAGAGCCAGTTCCTTGCTGGATGTGGAAAGTGACAGAGCAAAATGAGTTTTTTCAGTGATGTGGAAGTTTCAGATGAATTGTTGACAGCTTGTCCTCCACGGCCGTGTTCCTGAAGCTCCCCAGAACTGCTGCCCAGGGCTTACCTGCCACCCCCAGTTGTGTAGCTCAGTTAGTCAGGACTGTTTTCACTCCCTGAACATAGCAGCTTGTTTCCCAAGATCACTTGATCCATAACCTTTTCTTATTTTTACTTCATTTCCCGTCCAAAGCTTTTATTTGAAACAGGAGGGGCTGGTAGCAGCTGTACCACTTCTGAAGGAGCAAATCATTCCAAAACTCCTTAGAGCACTGTGGGATTACGGAATCCCTCTGAGCAGAGGGTCCTGCTGAGCCATGGGTAGCACAGGAGACTACAAGGAAGGACACATGGAGCCAAAACAAAGCCGTAGTAGTGTAGGAGCCGGTCCTCTTGGTGCCCCCATCTCTCCGGTCATCTGGCTGTTTGGCACCCATGGTGATGCTTTCGGTTCTAAACACGCAAGTGGCTGTTGGTCTGTTCACTCTAGTGACCGAGGAAACTAGTTTAACTAAACACTCAGAAACCAAACCCCTCTCTCACAACCTGGTCCAGACTCTGGTGGGTGAGTTTCTGATTGCACTTTCTGATATTTTGCTTTTCACAGAGCTTCTTGGATCTTAATTTACTGTAACTGTAATTGTTTCTGTTCTCACCTATTGTGTATTTTCTCTATGTATAAAAAAAAGCTTTGATATGTAATTTAATAATAAATTAGAATTCTAAGCAAGGCGCTTGGTTCTTTCCCCATGACAGTCTTTGCCACCCTAAACTCTGGGGAAGATGCAGGGACGATTAGTCTCTCCGATCTGGGGTTGTCTCTGGGTGAACAGATCGGTGTGTTCTCCGCTTTTGTACCAGGTTTCAGCTGTGATGGAGCATTTCCTGGCGTGTAGCGCTCGGTTCGACAGGATGTGTTTCTCCTGCCTGTGTCTGCAGACCTGGGCTCCACTGCTGTTTCAAGCGCCTGCTTTGGAAGGGTCTTAATATAGCCGTGACTTTTTTTCCGGCTGTTCTTCGACAGATGGAACAAGGATGATTTTCTCTAGAGGTAAGTGTTAAATTTCCACTTATCTGTAGTGTAAAACACCGAGTTCCCAACTGCACAGCAAAACTGAAGCTTCAGCTGCTGTTGAGTTGAAGAACCTTCTCAGCATGAGGTGCCTCCCTTCTTTTTCGATCCATTTCAGCAGTTTCGTAGTTGCTTATTTTTTTTCCCTTCTCCAGTCACCTCACAGTCACCAAAAACTAGCCAAAGCTTTGACACTGGAACAACCAAATTATGAAAAATCTCTGAATTGAGGACTCATCAGATCATTAAGGTTGGGAGAGATCTCCAACATCAACCCAATGCCACCGTTCTTTCGTATCCTGTAATTTTCAGAGTCACAGAATCACAAAACATTAAGGATTGAAAGGGACCTCAAAAGATCTAGTCCAATCCCCCTGCCAGAGCAGGATCCGCTGCAGTCAGGACCATCTCCATCCCTGGGCGCTCGAGCAGCGTTGTGCTGAAGGCCCCATCTGTATCTGGTGATTTTGCAATTGGGGCTTAAGCTGGGGCTGCTGCTACTCAAATTTGTTTCCTCAGAGAAGAAAACCCACAGGGCTCTGGGGTATCTGTGCATTTGCTAAAGGTTTGGAGTGCAGAGAGGCAGCTCTTCCTTTTGGAGCCGTCGTGCTGTGCCTGTAATGCTGCTTGAGAGCAGAGATGGATCTCTGTATCCTTGATGTGCCTGCTAAATATTCAGGAATGACCATATGCTTCCTCAGGGGAGGAAGATGGACTGTGTGTTTCAAGTTAGAGAAGAACCTTCAAAAACCGTCTTGAAAATGGAAGGGCAGGTCTGGCTTCAGACGGTGGGAAGTGCAGTTCGTGTTTCCAGTTTGCGGTGCTGGTAATAAGTGGTGCAGAAAATTCCATCTTGGTTTGGATTAGGAAATAAATTATTGATGGAGCTGAATCCTTTTTTCCAGCTCCCTGTACAGTCAATAATTCATAGTGGCACAGGCGTAAGATACATATTTTTAACCACCCGCCTCCCAGAATACTGTTGCTCCGACGGCAAACTGCTGCCCTGCCTGCCGAGCCGGGGCGCAGTGGGTGTTTGTGCATTATGGATGAGCGCTGCTCCGCTCCCTCGGTCCTGCTGCAATTCCACCAGCAGATCTCCCGCTGGAAGAGAGCTGAGCGATCCATTAGGAATTCAGACCGAGAGACGGGAGCGCCTTTGTTTCGCTCTGTCTCGCTGAGCCGAGTGGGAGATGCGCTGCTGCGCGGGCTTGATTCTTTTGGACTGTTTTAATAGGAAACCTGGGTGTTTGCAGCAGCTACTTCTGAACACCGGCCCTTTATCCAAAACGGGGGTCTTTAGGCACAAAAGCCGTGCTGCCTGTGCCGTGGCGTCAGGGCTGAGCTCATTAAGCTCTCGGAGCCTGCTGTTGCCTTCATCTTCCCCCTGATTCGTGAGCTGTGTGAGACCACTGCGAGCGCCCGAGCTGCTGCTGCTGCTGCTCAGCCCCTGCTTAATTTTTCCCTGTCACCGCAGCCCTCTTGCTCTTTGTTCTTAATGGGACCCTGAGGCTTTGCTAACCCAGTTTCGATAGCGCCGCGAGTAAAGCAGGAGCAGCCCGGCTCTAATCAAAGCCTCTCTGCCTTTGAAAGAGCCTTTGCGGTTCTCTCGGCGTGGATTGTTTTCTGGCTGTCCCGGCTTTCGTGCCCTGTGAATCCCGCGTGGGTCAGCAGTGGCATTTCGAGAGGTGCCCTGCGGTGGAGCCCACCTAGGTCTCTCAACCTGTGTTGCTTTACCTTTGTCTGCGCTCATCAGACTCTCCTCCCTTCCTCCCCAGGTGTTTGGCTGCAACTAGATGTTTCAAGCACAGGGATTCATTTTTGGTTGCATCGTTTAAATTTCTTTTTAACTAACCCCCCCCCCCTTACTTTGAAGACCGTCCCACGGTGCCTGGTAGCTTATCGATCGAAGCCACACCTAGAGCTCCAGCTGAGAATTCACTGCTAGCTGTGGCGTGCAGGAGCTTCCACAGAGGCTGTGAGCAGGTCAGCTTTAGTCCCTTCAGATGTTTTCGTTCCTTTGCTTATCTTCCTCGTCCACACCCGTCGGCCTGATGTGAGGTCCTTGGAAGTGGGGATGATGTTCTTCATCTGGTGTCTTTCAAAGCTGCAGTGAAAAGAACTAGCAGCTCCTCACAGGGGGTTGCACAGTCTCCTGGAGCTGCTCTGTAGTGGAGAAGTTCTGAAGATGTTTGCTGGTGCTGGTACTTGTGCCTGGGTGTCTCATCTGCCGCAGATCCCTCTGACTTCAGAGCTGTGCTGAGCTGGCTGTTTGCAGGGTGGAAATGCTGCTGAAGCGTCAGATTTGCTAAGGGAACCTTTTGTTAGAGCTCAGCAGGATGCTCGGGAATATTTGAGATGGAAGACCAAGCATTGAGCTGCTGGGATAGTGCTGGAGAGGTGTCCCGAGGGGATCCAGCTCTTCACACACAAACAATGATTACATTAAAAAGTCACTGGGCTGCACAAGTACTTTGTCACCACTGGAGACTGGTTGGGTGCCGTGTCCTGATGCTGAACAATTGGAGATACCAGGAGTGTCCTCCCACCTTTCTGTGCAGGGAGGGAGACTGAGCTGACACCTGGGCTTTGTCAAGCTCTCTCCTTGCTTCAAGAGGAGCACCCGAGAGGCCAAGTGCAGAACGGGGTACACGTGGATGTTTCCCTGCTGCTATAAATGGAGTTCCCTCTAGGTCAGGCATGTATCACCAGTGCTAAATTTACTTTAAAATATTACTGAGGTGGGGAGGTTTGTGAGTCAGGTCTATAAAAGCATGTGCTGCTTATGTAAAGAAATCCAGCCTGGAAAGAGGCAGAAGGCAGGAGGGCTCAGCCTGCAGCACGGACCGTTCCTGGGGGATGTCTGCCCTCTCGATATAAATAGGGCTTTGTATTCAGGGAGCAGCTCTGCCTTCGCAGCGGGGCTGAGGGACCTGCTGGCCAGCTTTCCCTGCGTCTCCATACGCTTCAGGAAATGTAAATCGTTCTCTAGCCCACATGCCGGCTTAGGTGGAGGGTTTTTTTAGGAATAAAAACACAAAAACAAACATTTGGGGGATGAATATGTTCATCTGTTCTGGTAATGCTTCAGGGGTGCTTCAGCTCACGTTGTGCCACGGTGCCTCTGGGAGAGGAGAGGAGGCATGTGAGGGCTGCTGCTGTGGGGATTTAGGGAGCCGGATCTCTAACATTTGTTCAGGTTCTTCTCTATCTGCCTGGCCCCTGGAAATCAGAGGCCACAGAGTCTTCCCTGGCAGAGCCTTGCTGGGTCCTTTGCTGTGTCATAGAATCGCAGAATCATTAGGGATCAGAAGGGACCTTGAAAGATCATCTAGTCCAATCCCCCTGCAACAGCAGGATCATCTAGACCAAGCCACGCAGGAACACATCCAGGTGGGTCTTCAACATCTCCAGTGAAGGAGACTCCACAACCTCCCTGGGCAGCCTGTTCCAGTGCTCCGTCATAGAATCATAGAATCATTCACCCTCACTGTGAAGAAGTTCCTTCTTATATTTATGTGGAACCTCCTGTTTTCCAGCTCACACCCACTGCCCCTTGTCCTATCACTAGATGACATTGAGAAGAGCCTGGCTCCATCCTCCTGACACCCACCCTTCAAATATTTATAGACATTAATGAGGTCACCCCTTGGTCTCCTCTTCTCCAAGCTAAAGAGACCCAGCTCCCTCAACACTGGCCATCTTGTACCATCACCAGCCTCCTCGAGTCTGACACCACCACGTCCCTGAGCGACACACTTATCCTTGTGCCTCCTGAGAAAAAAGATTTCCCTGAGCTCAGCAGCTAAGCCCCTTTTGCCTGCTGATGCCCTTCAGAGGCAGAGGGCTGGCCTGGCCATGGTGTGGGAGCTCTAAGCAGTAGAGGATGAGACAAGCCCCACTGCCTGGGCTGGGGGGCAGGAACTTGTTCCACAGCTCTTAACTCACTGTGGGAGATACTTCAGCTTCCACACCACTGCTCTCTTGGCAGTCAAGGCTCACGGTAGCAGTAGATCTTTAAGCTGGTTTGCTCCTCTGCCCACCTGGAATTGACAAAGTGATTGATCCTCCCTGGGAAGGAATCGAAAACACAGACTTTACAAAATGGGACCTGAGACCAAATCGTTGGAAGAATGGTTGCAGCCACACGGGAGGCAACGAGGACCATCAACCCTTTTACTTGTTTGTGGTTAAATTTCTGCTTTTATTTTTAACACTCGAGCTCATGGAGAAATCCCTGATGCTCTGTTTAAAAGTGGAGTAGAGACCACAGGATGGGAGTTCTCAGCCTCTCAAGCATCCAGCAATAACCACTGTAAAGAACAGGTCCTTGGTTAGAATCATAAAGCTGGGTCTCTTTGGCTTGGAGAAGAGGAGACTGAGGGGTGACCTCATTAATGTCTGTAAATATTTGAAGGGTGGGTGTCAGGAGGATGGAGCTGGGCTCTTCTCAGTGTCATCTAGTGATAGGACATGGGGCAATGGATGTCAGCTGGAACATGGGAGGTTCCACATCAACCTGAGAAGTGTCACGTTGAGGGTGACAGAGCACTGGAACAGGCTGCCCAGGGAGGTTGTGGAGTCTCCTTCACTGGAGATGTTGAAGACCCACCTGGATGTATTCCTGTGTGACTTGGTCTAGGTGATCTTGCTGTTGCAGTGGGATTGGACTAGATGATCTTTTGAGGTCCCTTCCAATCCCTAATGATTCTATGATTACTGAGGTTGGAAGAGACCAGCAATATCATCAAGTCCAACTTTCAACCCAAACCCACCATGGCCCCTGAGTGCCCTGATGTGTGCCCTGACCTGCTGGTGCAATTCCTACCAGCCAGCTTCTCCTCTTCCCATTAGTGGCACGCAAGGCCAACAGCATCATGGCTTGAATCAGTAGTAGTGTGGCCAGCAGGACTAGAGATGTCATTGTCCCCCTGTACTGGGCACTGAGGAGGCCTCCCCTCAAGTGCTGAGGGCAGTGCTGG
The DNA here is from genome assembly GCA_013400115.1 of Rhinopomastus cyanomelas. NCBI lineage: Eukaryota > Metazoa > Chordata > Aves > Bucerotiformes > Rhinopomastidae > Rhinopomastus > Rhinopomastus cyanomelas. The sequence goes on from VXBP01004622.1 coordinate 1,666,553, forward strand.
GCCTCTCACTTCAAGAAGAGATTGAGGGGCTGCAGTGGGTCCAGAGGAGCAATGAGGCTGGTGGAGGTACTGGAGGGGAAGTCTGATGAGGAGAGGCTGAGGGAGCTGGGGGTGTTGAGCCTGGAGAAGAGGAGACTCCGGGGCAACCTTCTCCCTCTCTACAGCTACCTGAAGGAGGTTGCAGTCAGATGGGGTTCAGGCTCTTCTCCCAGGGAACCAGAACCAGGATGAGAGGGCAGAGCCTGAAGCTGCCAGGGGAGAGTTAAGATGGATATTAGGAAGCCCTTCCTCATGGAAAGGGTGATCAGTGTCCTTAAACCCTGGAGGTGTTTAAGGACAGACTGGCTGTGGCCCTTGTTGCCCTGGTCTGGCCGCTGTGGTGATGTTAGGTGCTGGGCTGGGCTGGCTGAGCTCAGAGGGCTTTTCCAGCCTTCAATCATTCTGTGATTGTGAGGAGTCACTGGTCCTTCTGCAGAGTTTATTGACTATATCTTGTCTGATTAAAACAAAGTTTGAGATGTGATGGAAACATCTACCTTGTGCCATGCAGGATCAGCTGGGCTCCGGGTAAGTGTCTCGCTGTGTCAGCGCAGGAGCTGCGGCTGCTCTGCACCAGTGGAGGAGACTGGAGGCAACACATAGAGTTGTGCTGCAAAGACACTCTTCATCTGTGAAGAGGAAGGCTGGTTCTGGGTAGCAAATAGGAAGGCAGAAGGTTTTGGCTCTGTCACCAAGTCACATTCATCCTTTCTCTGCTCCTTTACTGGAGCACAGGAGCGTGTTTGGTGAGCTTCAAGTTTTGAAGGAGACATCCACCATCCACTCTAATTCTGTCCTTTGTTTTTAGATCCCTACAGCTAAGAACGTGTTTCATAAGCAGAGAGAAGTTTAGGGGCCAGTGTGTTGTGTTCTGGCCAGCGGTGAGCTACAAGCCCCTTGTGTCTCCATGGTGAGCCCTGCTGGAGCCACATGTGTTTGTGAGCTGCTCATCACAAGGTCTCACTGCTGCAGCTCTGCAGCCCTGAGCACTCCCGGTGCAACGGTGTGGTGCTGCTGCCTGTGTGGCTGTGCTGGCCGCTGCAGCCTGGTGCTCCAGCTCTGTTGCCTGGTAAACAGCTTGCCAAGAGGCTGTGGATGGCTCCAAGGGTGCAGAAGGAGCCCCGTTTGCTCCTTCAGCAGCAGCCACTGTTAGAGGGAGAATGGAAATGTTCTCCCTGTGCTTCTCACCCATTGTTTCTGGCTGGAGCAAAGTCATAGGAACCAGCTGAAGAACTAACTGGTCACCAACTTCCTGTTCTTCGCCTGCACCCCGAAGTTCATGCGAATTCATTAGCGATGAGGAACGTGACGAGGCAATCAACGAGCCTATAGTGTCTAGCAGCAACCACGCACAGCATGGAAATTGGATGTGACCCTCTTGCTGTCCCTTCCCTGATCTATTATACATGAGCCCATCAGAGCAGAGTATTAATAAAACAGGAGGCTAAAGCGCTTGGCACTCCCTTCCCTTTAGCGAAGCAGCAGAGGAGAGGCTGTCAGCTCCAGCTTTGAAGTCTGGAACCTGCGTCTGCCCAGCCGCTCTGGTGACACGGTCAGGATGCTCCGAGGGGAGTCTCCACACTGAAGGGAGAGCGCAGAGGCTTTTATGTCAGGCAAATCCTCCTCCTCCTGGCCAGAACCGCTGTTCTCTCTGGCTCAGCTGCCTTGCCTGCTGAATTCTACGAGCAGCACATGAAGGTGGCCAAAGCTGGCTTCAAGCAGCCTCTTATGCTATGGGCTGAGACGCAGGCTGCATCTGTTCCTCAAAAGCTCTCACCACCAGGACCACTCTGTCCCAGCCCTTGTTGCCCACAGGTACCACAACCACAAGACCCTGGGCTTCGCTCTGCACTGAGAAGGCAGTTACACTGAGTTTTCTAAACATTTACATTTTGCTTCTCCTTCAGGACAAGTGAATGCGGCTGTCGGACCTCCACGTAGCTCCTCGTCCTTCTGGGTGAGCAGAAGCAGTGCAGGGACACTGGTGCTGGGTAGCACCGGCTGCCAGCAGATTCCAGTCTCGGTGCAGAATGGGGGCAGTTGTAGGGCGGGGTGACACCTGTCTAAGTGTTTGTGGCCGGTGGCTCTTAGAAGTTTGAGTGTGCTCACCCTGGCATTAGACTCTAAACAGCACAGACTGAAGTCATGAGAGAAGGGAAGGGTGTTTAGGAGGAAGAACCAGCAGATCCAGTTAGATGTGCAGTTTCATAGCAGTGAGGATGGACCTGCTGGAGAGAAATGAAGCTGTTAGAAATGCACTGACTGTCTGGGGGCCGGGCAGGGCTGTGTAAGTGAAGGGCTCCTGGATAAATGAGGGGTTGTGGTCACTGCTGCGTGTGCTCGAGGCTGCAGAGCAGCTCTGTCTCACTAGGAGATGTTTGGGCACTGATGTACCAGTGTAGTGCTGCCTGAACCACACAAAACCTTCAGGACAGAGCCAGAGCGGAGACAAGCTCTGTCTATAGGGGCTGGGGTTTTGTTCTGGGCAGCAGCAGATATAGAAGGCTACCCCTGAAGTGTCAGGGGAGGGTTAAGTTGGATGTTAGGAAGCCCTTCCTCGTGGAAAGGGTGATCAGAGCCTGGACTGCCCAGGGCAGTGGTGGAGTCCCCATCCCTGGAGGTGTTTAAGGGCAGCCTGGCTGTGGCCCTTAGTGCCCTGGTCTGGCCGCTGTGGTGATGTTAGGTGCTGGGCTGAGCTGGCTGAGCTCAGAGGGCTTTTCCAGCCTTCAATCATTCTGTGATTCTGTCATCATTTGATCATTTTCTGAGATGCACACGAGGATAACAGCTCTGGTTTGTGAGTTCACAAACATGGAACCTGCATCCTTCTCTGATTTTGGGTACCTGGCAGAAGCGGGTTCCTATTTCAGTTGTCCATTCCCTCACAAAAACCCTAGAGTGTGCATCTGTAACAAAGGACAAGAGGTATCACAACGCTGTCTATGAAAAACACCCGCAGACCAAAGCTCTGCTGTGTCGCATCAGAGGCTACAGGATTAGGGTCTGCAACACGGGGGAGGTCTAGGGTCTGGTCTCCCTGCTGAGTGTGGCCACAGCAAGTCAAACCAGCTGATTCTGCTTCATTGCAGGATTTGATGCTGAGTTATTGCCCCGTGGGCTCCACTGGATGAGCTGCCCGAGCGGCCACAGTGGTGGTTCCGTGCCCCTTGCTGCCTCTGGTCCTGTTGGCTGGGAGAGACCTGCCCAGAGGGAATCTCCTCTGCAGGACCAGCTCCAGGCAGGGCCATTAAATCCGGTTGTTGCTGAATCACGCTGCAGGCTGCCAACATTGCAGAGAATTTATGGCTGTCCTTTTCCATTATAGCCACGGGTGAACGTGGAAGCGCCGTGTCCGAGAGCAGCTCTGGGGCCATAAAGCCTCCTCTTTGATCCCTGTGGCTGGTGGTGGCACCTGGCTCCTGTGCTGGTGCTCTGCGGGCGCTGCTTCGCCAGAGAGGGAAGGAGTCATCATCGGGAAGCTGCAGGATGGGGCTACTTCCAGTAAGCCCTACCCTGAGCTGAAGCCTGGGCAGCCTGAGCGTACTGCTATGAGGGAGAGAGCTGTGTAGCACAACTGATTCATCCTAGGCTTGGCAAACCTCGCCTCCAGGCTGAGCTGAGCTGGATGCTGCACTGCTGTTCATTCCCAGAGGATGCCAGAGACGCGCAGCCAGAGCAGGGTGTTAGGATGCAGCTGGATGGAGCTGTGCAGCCGATCTCGGGCACAGAGCTGTACCCTCGGTTGGCTGCTGTGCTGTTAACACAGAAAGAAGCCCTGGTAGTGACCTGGGTGATCTGTTGTACAGCCAGCAGCCTTCCGGCACGACTGGCTGAATAAACTCCTCCTGGGAGATGACGAAAGCCGCCGTCTTTGGAAATGGCTGAATTTCCAAGCCTTGGCTCAAGGAGCTTTGAGAAGGATTTGTCTCCTGGGAGCAGCCTGCATCTAGGGTTTTTGAGTGGAGACCAAAGGTTGCTCTTTGTTCTTGAGTTCTGTGGGCTTGATCAATAATTCTGAGCAGGTTGGGGATTTGCTCTCTCATAGTGTTTGTTCACTTGCACCATGGAACTGTGGCGGCAGGGCCAGCAGCAGTTCCCAGTGGCTATGGCCCATCCCATCCTGCATCCCAGAGGAGGATTCCTCCTCCATCCCTGTGGCCCGGCTGGCGAGCCAAAAGATCTGCCCCTGAGATGCTCACCTCTGCTGCACAAGGCTGATCTGCCTGGACCTTCCTCTGCTCTGCCTTGTGCTGTTCTCCTCTGCCTTTCGCTGACATCTCTTTGCAACCCACTCCACCCAAGCTGATCACCTCACTCCTGGAGCGCGAAGCCAGTTAAACCAGTAGCTTGGGCTGTTATGGTTTTCTCATTCAGACAGAAGAAACCAGCTCAGCGTTGGCCATGCATGTTACAGTTTAATTTTTTCTCATGCCAAGAAATACAAAGAAAGTATGTAGGAGATACCATTCCATCCCGCAGAAGAGAAAACACCTATCAGCAGAGAGAAGCGCCCAGCTGCACATCCCGATGTGCTCATGCTGTGTGTGGCACACGGCTCTCCCAGCCTGGCTTCAAACCAGGAGGAGCCGGTGCACAGACGGTGGTTGCGGCTGTGGAGGGGATGGACCCTGCGCTTCCCCAGAGGGATCGTGTCCTGGGGACCACCCAACAGGGCACTGCTCCCCGGTGGTGTCAAGGTTTCCTTGGTGGATCCTGCACACGATCCCTTCCTGATGTTTCTTACGGGTGTTTATAGGTTTGGACTTCTCTACCTACCGGTGTCAGCAAATGCTTTTGACAAATACTCCCCCTTTGAAAAAGCTGACTTCCCCCGCCACCCCCTCGGCTTGTGCCCGGGCAGGGGAGGTTTCAGTCCAAACTTGATGGTCTTTGCCAAAATGAAAGGACGTAGGGTGAAAGAAAATCAACCTGCAGTCTGAAACGATTGGGGCTCGACCGTGCAGCCTTGGCCACGGTTCCGTGAGAAACAGCAGAGCAAGGCTGGGGAATCAGGAGACACGAAATAGACAGTCGTGGGGCCAGCCCAGTGGCTGCATCTCTGCAGCCTCTCCCTGGGCTCAGGAAATGCAGCTTCCACTTTATATAAAAAGCAGGATCTGATCCCCCTTGGTCTACATGGAGAAGTCTGTTTGGAATGTCAGTCCACAGCCAGCCAGAGCCCTTGGGAGCAGGTTCACTGCCCCATCTCAACAAGCCCCTTTGGCAAAGCCCAGCCTTGACATCTCAGTGCCAACAAGACCTGTCCTGGATGGCAGGAAAGGCAGAGGGTGGGAGTGTCCACTGCTCTAGAGTTAGAAGCGCTGCGGGGAAATCATGTCAAACTGGCAAAGGTGGGGAGGGAGGGGTAATTTGGGATGGGATGGAACACTGAGCAGCAAACCCATGTGGGCTCTGAAATCGAATCCTCCCTGGCTTTTTGCTCAGATCCCTTCGGTCTCCTCTGCAGACACCCGGGTGGGCACCAGCCAGTGTGTTGCTGTGACCAGCTGACCTGTGCTGGTCTTTTTCTGACCACCACTTGTCACATCCTATGAGAAGCTGGTATGAAACCGAACCAGCTCATCCACACGGTACCATCAAACTGCTTGTCCACTGTAAGCCCTCGCTCGAGCGTTGCTGTACCCAGGGAAGTCACCCTGCAGAGCCCAGCTCTGCCCCAAGCCCCGAGGAGAGCAGCCCAGGGACACCAGTGCCAGCAAGGTGCCACCAGCCCCGTGCTCTGCTCAGAGGCTCCTCTTGAGCGGTGTGAACCGGGTATTTATATCCCACCAGGAACTCACACTTGTCGATCGTTAACTCCTACTTCAACTTACATTTAGAGACGGATCCCACCTTCTCCATCTCCCCAGCAAGCCGCCCTCCTACCAGCTCGGCTGAGCTGCCAGGTAGGGCTGCGCTGCCATCGCCTGGATCTCTCTCCTCTGCCCTGCTGCCTGCTTGCCCTCGGGGCTGGAGGTGGCCAGAGCCGGAGGGTTTCACGGCCGTTGTTGCTGCAAACACCGAGCGCTCAGTTCTGCCCAGTGTGTGTGGAGGAGGCTGCAGCAGGGGGCGAAGAGCGCTGGCAGCAGTGCAAGGCGGGGTGGGGGGCGAGGGGAAGGCCCCTTCACGACAGATGCTGCAGTCACTCTCCGGTGTGTGAGGAACAAAGCCAGGGGCAGGAGCGCTTGTGCCTCGGGGTGGAACAAATCGCCGCCTGTGCTCAGGCGAACACCCGGTCAGCAGCAGAGCCCGAGGTCTGGGTCTGCTGGTGGCCTCGGGACCACGTTCTGCCAGGAGCCATCTCCTCCAGCGCAGGTGGGGCGGGTGTCAGGGGCTCGGCAAACTTCTTCCTTCGGGAAGACAATCTGATGCACCCCAAAGAGCCCAGTAAGCAGAAGACCTGGAATAAAACTCTGTGTGATGGGGACCTCGTGGCTAAACCTTTACTGAGTATTGGGCTGCAGAAGTGGAGAAGCTGGCAGAGGGCAGGGAGAAGGGGCTTTGCCCATAACCCTGGGGAGTTTGGCACTGGGGAACCAGTTCAGGAGAGAAAATACTTTGCTAGGAGTAACTGTAGAGGGTTTTCCTCTGGATTTAAATCACAGAACATCAGGGATTGGAAGGGACCTCGAAAGATCATCCAGTCCAATCCCCCTGCCAGAGCAGGATCACCTAGACCAAGTCGCACAGGAACGTGTTCAGGAGGTTTTGATGCAGGAAAAGGATCAAAAAGCCATGATCAGGAGTGCAGAGCACTGTCTAATCAGAATGAAGCCAGTTTCAGTGTCTGTGTGGGGTTTTTTTTTCACTATGTTTAATAGTGAGATGAAAAGCAGTTGCCCCAGCAGCCCAGTAACAAGGGAGGCACAGACCACATTGGGGTGCAAGCGACAAATCGTCACTGCGGGATGTTTTGGGGAAAGATTTTCCCTTCTCCTGCCTCCAGATGAATTCTAGTGCCTCTGCTGCTCTCTGCTTCCGGGCTTCTCCTGCCAAGGACCTCTGGGGTTGGACTAGATGACCTTTAAAGGTCTCCTCTAGTCCAACACTTTCTATGATTCTATAACTGTAGCTGCAAAGCCACCAAGCTCCTACGACTGGGCAGGGACCCTAGCGCAGTTTGCCCAGTTTGAGGTGTAGAGTGGGTTTGCCTAAATCCCTTTGGGCAAAAAGAAATCAGGTGGAAAGGGACTCTGTGTTGGTCTGGGGTTCTGTTAGGGAGGAGAAGGAAAACCAGGCAGTTTCTCGGAGCTGTGCGGTGTCCATGGCCGAGCAGCTCCGCAGCGAGAGCGGTGACGCTAACCCACCTTGCGGAGGGTGGTGAGGTTGGATCCTCTAAGCGTGGCAAAGCACTTTAGATGAAAGGCTTTATATAATGATAAAAGAGCTTTTAAGTTCTTACTTAATGAATACTTGGCGCTCCCAAGTGCTCTAACTCATTGCAGCAGGTTTCCCTGAATGTTGGTGCTTCCAGCCTGAGGAGGCTCTTCCCAGAAGCTGAATTTCAGCAGCTCATGGGGTAGAAGCAGCACTGACCCGCAGCCCTGTCCTTCCTCATGTCACAAAAAATGAACACAGGTTTCCCAACAGGTGGCTGTTGGGTTCAGAAGGAAATATTTTGGGGATCTGATGGGGTTTCCTCAGTGATGAGAGCTTGACTCTCCACGGCGGGTTGCTCCAGAAGAAGGGATCTGATGCCAAGGGGTACCCTGGCGGTGGCTGTGGGTGGGAGCTCACGCCCAGCAGCTCCCAGTGGCCCCCGTTTGCTCACAACTAAATTCCTGTCAAAGAACTTTGCAAATCGGGTCCATTTTAGAAGCCACAGTGGTACCAAAGCGCTGGCAAAGGGGCAGATGGCAAGGGAATCCTAGAAAGTGCTGTGAGGTTCTATTGCTGTGGGTCCCTGGGATCCCTTTAACGCAGACAAAAACATCAACAGCACGGTTAGGGCATTTGGTTCTCCTACCTCCCGCACACAAATAATTCCCAGCAAACAAAACACCTTAAGAGAGGCGATCAAACCAGTGGCCAAAGGATCTTTCCAGCGATGCCCATGGTCCCGCAGAACCGCTCTGATGCGGGTTTACAGCGCGCCCTCCCCTGCGCCCACCCCGCGCTCCAGAGACGTCAGTGCCAAGTGGTGATGGGGTGAGGTTTCTCACGGTGTGCAGTAGGTTCTCCATGTAGACAAGCCCTCAGAGGCATTAGATTTGGTCTAAGGTTTGGGGTAAGGAGCACGAGTGCCCCCGAACACCTTGTTTCTCAGTGCAGTCCATATCTCTAGGACGTTTCTAGTCCGTATTTCAGGCTGGCAGCCGGAAACGACAGAAGGGCTGGGGAGTGCAGCTCTTGTGCCCGCAAAGTTGTGATAAAAGAGAGAGGCTCAGCTAATAGGAGCCAATGGATATGGCCAGAAGCCATCTACAGAGCCTGAATAAAACCACAGGCGATGAAACTTTGCATAGTCTGGGTGGCCGGATAGGGGACCAATCCCAGTAACAACCCGCGGCAGGGACAGGGGGAGGGCGAGGGATAAGGGATGGGGCTGGAAGGAGGCTGGAGGGAACGTGGCAAGATCAGACCCCATGGGAAGTGGCCGAGGAGCCGCGTGGTGTGGAAGACGTGGCGGTGTGCGGGGGATGGACAGGCAGACCGGGAGGAGCAGAGTCTGTCTCCTTGGTACATTAAATACAAAACATTAAAAAATAACACTACGTGTGGAGCCCACACCCCAGCCAGCTCTGGTGATGCTGGAGATTTTCAGAGATGCAGAAGAGCACGAGGAGTGCAGGGACACGGCGTCTAAACCCCTCTGTGCCTCTGAAATTCTCCGGGAAGGCCTTAAGCTGAAGCCCAGAGGGGTTGGGGAGATGAGCGCTGACAGCGGTGGGGGCTGGACCACGCCGAAGCTTTTGTGTGATGGACGTGACGCAAATGTCTAAGCGGGTGCACGGGGCTCTCTGTGCCTTGGAACTGCCGCTACAGATGAACCAGGCTCTTTTCTCAGCTCGGGGTGCACAGAGAGAGGGAAGGAGTGGGTTTGCAGAGAAAGCGGTGATTTCCCTTCCGTTCAACCCCCACCACAGGCTCGAGGTGAGGAGGAGCCTGGTGTTCTCATGCAGCAACATCCTGCTCTGCCCTAAGTAATAAAAGAGCTCGTAGGAACAGACATGGAGAACATTCCCAAAGGCATGCAAACGGTCATCATCTCTTTGTTTTTTGTTTGTTTTGTTTTTTTCATCAAAAATACAAAAGCACCCACCACATCCTCCAGCTTCTGCAGCTGCGGCGGCGGCATTGTCGTCGCACTGGGAGCAGAGCTGGGGATCCTGCTGCAGCTCTGCTCAATCTCCAATCCGTGGAACAGCTTTCAGCTCCTGATGGCAGTTTGAGCTTTGTTGTTTGTTTGTTTTTGTAGAGACAGAGAATCTGACGATTTAAAAACCAACAACCCCCCACACAAAAATTCAGTGACTTGTGCCAAAATCCTCAGGAGGACTCCTCAGCGTGTCCTGTTCTCGCCTCGGATTTCCTCCTCGAAAACAAGCTTGGCTCTCGACACACTCTCCTCCTCTTGTACTTTAGTGTCTCCCCGCTCCGTGAGTTTTGCTGGAGGGGAATGAGGTAGTGGATCTCCCCCTTCTCCTCTCCGCTCGGCGTCCGATGTTCATTCCCATTCCTTCTCGCGACGTTGTTTTATCCCACCACTGGTACAGGCTCGTTGCCAAGAGGCGGTGAAGTAGAAGCATGCGTTCCGTCAGTCGGCGCTCCAGAGCAGGCTGTCCAGGGCTGCCCACCTACACTGTGACAATTTGTTGTTGCAAGGCTGAAAGTAAAAACCCCAAAAGGAATGTTGTCTTCCTCCTCTTCGAGGTAACTGCATGCTAAAACGTCTTCTAGGAACCTGCAAAATTGAAAGAGAGGCTTAGGGTAGAATCCAGTAGCCACTGATGTTCCCCCTGTGCTTTTGGGTCAGGATTTGTTGTGGTTCTGAGGTGCCAATGGGCCTGAGCTGGTCATACTGGTCATACTGGTTTGGGGGTTGCATTTCTGGGCAGGTTGGTTTGTGTCCTGAAACTCTTTTGTTTTTTCCACACTGCCTTCTTCTAAACCCACCGCAGCTGGGGCAAGACCAGCAGGACCTTGTATGGTCACCATGCACTGTGGGGCAGCACAGGGAGGTCTTTCCATCCAGGTCATTTGAACAGTGTGTTGGGCTACTGCCAAGAGCCTGTTTGAGGCCCTTGGCTGTTGTGTGCAGTGGCTGGTGGTCAAACTGGCCTGGACCATAGGGGTGCTCAGTGCCATATGGCTGGGTGAGAATGGAGCACCCCCTGCCCATGGATGGTGGTGGGTGGTGGGAAGGTCTGTCCTATAAATCAAGCTGCAGGAAGTTCCTGCTCTAGGTGGGCTGGGGGAAAGAGAAGGAGATGTTACCTCTGACACTGAGTGAGATGTAGAGCACGATGATGATGGTCCCCAGCACAATGGAGACGATGCTGAGCAGCCTGGCCATGCGGCCAAGTCGCCGGGCTCCGTCTAGGTCTCCTTGTTGCCCGCTGTTCCTTGACTGGCGGGAAACACAGAAAGAGATTCTTGAGAATGGCCATGGCTTTGGGGAAACTGGCTGTTGTCCTCAAAAGGAGATCTGCAGCCACATCCCCTCCCCAAGCCTGTGCCTTTGGGGTCCTGCTAACCTGACATGCCTTGATCAGACCCCTGGGATGCTGTTCTGCTCACCCTAGGTAGGAACTGAGTCAAAGACTGGCTCAGGTCTGTCTTATGTCCCTATGCAGCTTGATGTAGGTGGTCCTGCCGTGGCAGGTGGATTGGACTGGATGATCTTTCAAGGTCCCTTCCAGTCCCTAAAGTTCTGTGATTCTGTGATTTTGCTAAAGGGGCTAAGAAGCAGCCTCGTAGTAGGGCAGGAGGCACAGCCCAGCCCCAGCCAGCAGCAGCCCATCTCAGTCTCTTTCATAGAAAATCCTGAAACTCTGAACTCCTGTCCCCACAGCAGCGCAATTCTACGGTGACTTTGTAGGGGCTGCATCCCCACGGGGTACCACCACCCTCCTGCAGCCTACATCAGGAGAAGCATCCAGCCTCCAGCACCTTCTGAAACTGCATGTGCTGAGACGTGTGCTGGGACTTTAACCAGCACCAACAAACTGGAAGAAACCCACCCAGTGGGGACACTTCCAGAGCAGCCTCCTTGCTGGCGATTGAGCCTGTGTGTGAGGGTTGGTGACAGTGGGCAGTGACTGCTGGCTTTTATCCTGCAATGGGATGTGCTTTGGTGTCTCTGTGTTACCCTGAATTTCTGCCTTGGCATAGATGGGCTGGGTTATCCAGCTCTGCAGTGCTCCTACGGTGAGTTCCTGCTCTTGTGTGTGCTGTAGGGAAGGGAGGAACAGTCCTGCAGCTTCGCTGTCCTACTGCTGGTTTCATTGTGGTTTCCCCTGCTGCTCCATCAACTTCTTCAGGCAGCTCAGGGAAAGCTTTTCCTCTGCTCTGTAACTAAGAGAAAGGGATCCCTGGCTGTAGCAGGGCTGGGGAAGGCTCTAGCAGATGCCTGGAAATTGTGGTGTGTGGACTCTCTGAGGAATGAAGAGGGTTCCCCAAGGGCTGGAGGCTGGCGCTGATGTTGATGGGATCCACTGTCGTAACAGGAGGCTCTCAGCAGGATAAATCGCAGCAGTTGTTGTCTTTGGAAACAGGTGACAACCCAGGGTGGATGGAGAACACAGCCTGAAGTGTCCTTTGGAAACTACTTCTCACTGCAGTCAAGGCTGGCAATGGATGGGCTGGGCAGAGGTCCAGACCCTGGAGACAGAGCTGGGGGGGTTCGTGAAGTTTCCTCAGGTTTGCCCAGCAGCTGCAAGGGGCTGGATGGTTGATCAGGATTTGGGCTCAACCCCAAAGGGGAAGGACATAGAATCATGGAATGTCAGGAGCTGGAAGGGACCTCAAAAGATCATCTAGTCCAACCCCCCATGCTGGAGCAGGATCATAGGATCATAGGATGTTAGGGGTTGGAAGGGACCCAAGAGATCATCGAGTCCAACCCCCCTGCCGGAGCAGGACAAAACTATCTAACACAGATCACAGAGGAACGCATCCAGGTGGGCCTTGAAAGTCCCCAGAGAAGGAGACTCCACGACCTCCCTGGGGAGCCTGTTCCAGTGCTCCGTGACCCTCACAGTAAAGAAGTTCCCCCTTGTGTTGAGGCGGAACCTCCTCTGCTGCAACTTACACCCATTGCTCCTTGTCCTATCACAGGGAGCAAGTGAAAAGAGCCTGTTCCCCCCCTGAAAAGAGCCTGTCCCCCCCCTCCTGGCCAGCCTTCAGGTACTTATAAACATTTATCAAATCTCCCCTAAGTCTTCTCTTCTCCAGACTAAAAAGCCCCAAGTCCCTCAGCCTCTCTTCATAAGCCATCCCCTAGGACAGGACACAGGACTACATCCAGTGGGGTTTGAGAGTCCCCAGAGCGGGAGACCCCACAACCTCTCTGGGCGGGTTCTGCCAGAGCTCCGTCATCCTCACGGGAAAGAAGTTTCTCCTGATGTCAAGGTGGAACATTCTGTGTTCTAGCTTATCCCCATTACTGCTTGTTCTATTGATGGCTACCACCAAAAAGAGCCTGGCCCCTTCCTCTTGATCCTGAGATTTTTACAGACAGTAGTGAGATCCTCTCAGCCCTCTGTTCTACAGACTAAACAGCCCCAGTTCTCTCAGCTGCTCTTCAGAGGAGAGACGTTCAGTTCCCTTCATCGTCCTCGCAGATCTCTGTTGGACTCTCTCCAGTAGATCTCTGCATCTCTTGAAGTGGAACACAGGCTCACCAGGGCCTTGCCTGGTGCCTGGTGGGGCAGTGAGGGTGATGCTGTGGCCTGACTCTAAACTCCAGTACCAGCTCTGGGCAAGAGGAGCCTCCACCTACACCAACCACACAGAGTAACCTGAATCATAGAATCCTCAAGGTTGGAGAAGACCTTCAAGATCATGAAAACCAAGCACAGCTCCTCAGAAGAAGTCTAACACACAGATAATGCATCACAAACTTTCAAGGCGAGTGCTTAAATAATTTGGTTTCTTGCTCTTGTAATTGGCAATTAGCTGGTTCCCAAGTGAAAAACCCTGAAAGTCAGGATTCCTGGGGCAGGAGCAGCATTACTGCAGAGAGCAGAGCGCAGAGTGCTCCCCAGCCCACTGGAGCCAGTGCACCAGGCTTCCTGCACTTGGCTGCGGGAGGACCTAGCACTTAGCAGAAGGGTGGCTGTGCAGCGCTCCGGTGAGACTATGATGGTGAAATTACTCACCGTGCGTCAGCATCTGCTACGTGTGCGATGGGGAGGCTGGAGCCCCTCCATCAGCAGAACCGGAGCTCCCCGCTCGGCAAGAGGCAGCCCGTATGCGCCTCGCACGGCTCTCCAGACCTAAAACCCTTCCTGGACTCATGCAGTGCCCTTCTGCCACTGGTGAAACCCATTGGGAAGGGGTTTGGGACAGAAGGAAATTGGATAAGGGGGTTTAAGGGCCACTGGTAATACTGGAAAGGCTTGGGGTGGGGTTCAGGGAAACAAGGCAGGTTGGGGGGAGGAGGGAGCCCCACTGGGTCTGTCACGTCGATTAGGTGGAGGAGCTGGCCAGAACCCCCCTCAGCCTCACAGGGGACAGGGTTTTGTAAGTACTAGTTACTCTGTCTTTAGAGATGCTCTTTAACATTTTCACATGGGTTAAAGGCTTCCTCCCCTGCCCCGACCCTCTCCAGCCATGCTGCTTCGGTGGAGCCAGGTCTCAGGAGAAGAGTGGGATGTGGGGCAGGCTGTGGTGCTGGCAGCTTCCTGCAGCCCCTTAGTATGTGCTGAGTCCTCCCTTTGGAGCTTCCAAACTGGGGAAACTCCAAATTAAAAAGCTAAATATGCTAATTAAGAAGAGTTAAAACATGGAAGTGCATGAAAACATCCCCACTTCCCCTTCAAAATAGAGTGTCTCAGAAATAACCACACTGGGAAGGGTCCCCTGATAAATGTTAAAATGAATAAAAGAAAGAAAATTGAGAGTCAAGAGTCAAGATGCAGCACATCTCCAGCACCAACCCAAACCACCACTGAGAATTCAAACAAATACTTGACGTGACTACCCCATTTCCCATCCTGCTTTAATCACACTGTCCTTCTGGCAGCACCGGGGCTAAAGGGTCCCCAGCCTGGACTACTGCTCTGTGATGCTTGGACAGGTAAAAGGCAGCTTTGAAGGTTTCCATGGACTTGTTTTAGTTGGTACCACTGCATAGAGGGGGTCTCAAACCGATGGCTGCTTCCACTGCATCCCTGCTTTGTACGTGCCACCCGTATAACCACGTCCCCACCACTGACACCAAGGTAGCTCAAGATCTTGTTTCTTCTGGTTTTGACAGCCCATCTGACAGCTCGTATCACAAACCCACAGCATGCAGCCAAGAGCCTGTTTTCATTACAGAATAGGAGCTGGCATAATGAAGCCTCATGGGCTGGTGGTGAGAGCTTCTGTCCCTGGAGGGGTTTAAAAAATGAGCAGACAGGGTGTTTCAGGAGATGGTTTAGTGGTCAGGGTTGTAGGGTGGATGGTTGGACTTGATGATCTTGAAGGTCTTTTCCAACCTTGATGATTCTATGAGATGGGGAGGACACAGCAGCCTGAGGACCAGCAGGGTCCCTGCTCTGCTCCCTGACATCTCCTGGCATTTGGGGTGTCTTTTAGGCTCTGCTTTTAGTAAGAAGTGTAATACGGGATAGATTGCAGTGAAACTTGCAGCTTGTGCTGTCTTCTGGGGGAAATATATAGACTAACGAATCTGATCTATTTGTCCCTACAGCCCCTGGAAGTGTGTTTACTGCTCATTTATCCTGAGCAATCCTGAAGGCTCCAGCAGCACTGGCACGGGCTGTTTAGCATTTGTTCCTGTGCATCTATTATTCATCGGGGCGGAACGGGTTGATTATAGCTCTCTACTATCACTAATCCCATGTTTTGCTTTTCCACATAAAAACATTAGCATCTTGTTTATTAATCGAGATTTGCTGAGGCAGAAGATCCCAGCAAGGCTCGAGGGCTACGGGGGAGTGAGTCACTGCGTGTGTGCCAAGGGACACCGATCCACAGCGGAGGACTACAAAATCAAAAGGACCCTAGAAGTGGAGCTGGAAGGGAAAGTTTTGCCCAGCACCCACAGGGCCGGGTAAGTCTGGGTGGTTCAGAAGTTGTTCAACTCATCTGTTTGCAAACTGTTATCTGCTCAGGTTATGATTCAGGAGGTTGGGTTTTATTTCCCCTAATAGATCACACGAGCTGTCTGACTGCAAACGAAGGCAATTACTTTTACGCGCTAGTCCCAGGGACGGGGAAGATGGATTGTCACCTCCTCTGCCCCTCAATCTTTCACAATTTACGAACTGGTTTCGTATGCACTCTGCTGCCTTCCACCAGTTACTCGGAATGAATCACTAATCCTCGACACCTGCGTTTTGTTGGAGAAACTGTTCTGAGAGAGGGCTAATAGCAGGCTCAGACTGTGCTGTTTGGGATGAGGAAGGACAGTCTGACTTCTCCCACCCCTTTTGGGGATGGCAGTGCTTGTTTGGGCACCAAGAGCCCTGCAGAGCTGCCCTTGCAGTTACTGTCTGCTGGTTCTGCTTGGATTTCTCTTTCTTTTCACTGCCTTTGTTCTGTGTGCTGGTGAATGATGTTTTTGCTCCATCCCCTGATGTGGCTGCACCTTGGGAGGAAGGGGAAGGGACCCAGTAACAGCAGTACAGTGTGTGTGTGTGGTACCCTCCACTGAGATGGGTCCCAAGAGCCCTTGTGTCCATCAGCCCATCTCTCTGGCTTAGGGAGCGATTCAAACCCCTTAGTGCAGTCAAGTCCTCGCTTGCTGAAGTGAGGCTCAGCGGAGGAGCCTCCAGGTAGCTCATTTCTATGAGCCAAGTGTTATCCAGAACAGGCTGGGGGGTAGAGCTGATTTTTTCTTAATATATCTGGCCATGGGCCCTGCTGGGATCTGAGAGCAGCTCTTGAAAAATGATTTATGATACACTAAACCCAAAAGCATTCATTTGCTTTCCTCTCTGGTTGCTGCCTATTACCCAGAAAAAAAAGCTTTCATGTGCAAAATGCATTGAGTTAGGAAAGAAAAATAAAACTGCAGAGCTAAAGGAATGTCAGCACATTGTGGAACAGGCCCCCCCGCGCCCCGGCCCTGAAGGCACCGGGAATCACGACAACCTGGTTCCTGCTCAGATTTGTGCATGAACAAGCACTCCTGGGTGTTAGTCTGTTGGGAGACCTGAGCCTGTGGGAGCATTGGGGGTCACTGCAACTGAATTCCTCCCTGGTGTAAGCAGGTGAAACACCAGCTGATGCACCAAGAGCTGTTTCTGCTGGCAGGAGGACCCAGGCAGATGTTTCCTGGCTCCCCAGGGCCAGCACAGAACAAAATTCTCTCCTCATCCTGGCTGCTGGAGCCATGTGGGTGTCTCTGGCTGGCAGGTGGGGGTGCGGGGTGATGGCACAGGCATGGCCAGGACTAGAAAAGGCAATAATAAATCAAGTGTCCCACGGGACAGAGAGCGCAGGGATGACTGTGAAGGAACCAGAGGATGTGCCCTGACTGCTAATGTGCTGTGTGTATTAGAAACCTTCTCCTGAAGAACAAGCTCTCAAAACTGTACCTTCTGCGCTGGTGGCCCCAGAGGCCTGGGGTTGGGCATCCCCTTCCCCAGCTCTGGGTGGGTGCCAGTCAGTGCTGTCAAGGGTCTGGGCAGCAGAGTTCAGCCAGTCTTTTTACCTTGTTGTTCCTGCCTCCTTTTGGGGTTATAACAGTAAATACACCCTGGTACCTCGCTGTCTACCAGTTTTAAGTGACTCCTGCTCCTTTTTCACTGTTTACTGCTCCAGGGGGTTATGTGGCCCAAGGCACATCCCCTCCACGCTGGAGGCTCTGATGCCTGCAAAGGAGAGTGTGAGAATCTATTTTGCATGAAGGCTAATGTGGCTGGCAAATCCCCGTGAGAGCCCTTGTTTATTACCATGGCTGTGCAATGCCCAGCTGCTTTGCCTCTCATTGCAGCGCAAAGCCAAGCAAGGCTGGCTGCCTTCCCCGTATGCTGCCTGAGCAGGCTCTGCCACACCGCTGTACTACGCAGATGACAGCTGGCACTGGCAGAAATGGTGATTCCTCCTCAAAATGGAAACTGGTCTCTACAGAGGGCTTTCTGTGGTAACTGCCAGTGTCTGCCTGCAAGTTGGTGCTGTTTTCAGGGGTAAGTGCTGGCTGCAGGTGCCCTTTGGTGCATTTTTGTGTGGTAAGCAGGCAGATGCTTTCCCTAAGGTGGTTTTCAGACAAGGTATGTCGCTGACCAAGGGGGCTGTGTAGGAGAGGAGTGTCCTGCTGGGTAAGTGGAAGGCTCCACTTGCAGGGCTGCGCTGCTTGAGCCACCTGTACCTCAGCTGGGCTCTGGTGTTGGTGTCTTCGCTGAGCTGTAGGGGTTGTTGAAGGGAGGAATTTGCTTCTCTAGGGTATCCAGCAGAGCTGCAAGTGCAGCCCGTCCCTTTGAAATGTTCCAGGGCAGGAACCAGCCCCCAGCTAGAGTGTCCCCAGGCTGCTCGGAGCCCGCAGCTCTCTCCCGGGGAAGCCTGGCGAGTCTCTCGAGACCTCTGCATGGATGCCGGGACCTAGCTGCCCTGAGCCACCCTGGCCCCAGAGCCCACCCCCAAATTCCGACTCGCCCCTCTCCATCTCTATCTGCCACCTCCCCGCGAGTTGTCCGGGGTTCGGGTACCTGGTCCCCGCCCGCTTTCACACCCCCCCAAACCCCCCGCCCCCTTTCCCGGTCCCCGCTGGAAGCCGCGGCGCAGCCCGGCCGAGCTGTGCGGGATCCTCCCGCCCCCGGTCCCCATCGCTCCTCGGTGCCAGCCGCACCCCCCACTCTCCCCCGCCACACCCCCTGTCCTCTCCGCATCTCCGCGGTCCCCCCGCATCCCTCCGGTTCCCCCGCTTCCGCCCGGTCCCGCCGCTGCAGCACCGCGGACAGCTCCGGGGCGGCCGTCGATGGGGGCGGTGGCGCGGGGAATGCGGGGCTACCGGGGCTGCTGCGGACGCTCGGCGGGTCCCCCGCACTCACCATGATGGAGAAGACGAGGGCCACGATGTTGATGGGCCAGACGGGGCAGAAGCAGGAGAAGATGGCGAGCACCAGGTAGTCCTGCGGGCGGCCCTGCTCCGGTGCCACCGTGCTGGTGGCCGTAGACGAGGCTCTGCCCAGGCTGAGCCGCGACGGCGACAGCGGGGCCACCTCCAGGTGCCCGACCGACACCGACTTGTAGCCGAGCCCGTGCCCGTTGCGCTCCGTTTCGCCGGGCAAGGCGGCTGTAAAGGATTTGGAGGCGCGGAGGCCCTTTTCCTCCCGGCCTTCGGTGGCAGCCAGCAGCTTCTCGGTCTCCTGGAGGCGGGTGGGCAGCACCGTGCCCGAGCCCGAGCCCGTGCCCGAGCCCCCGGGCGCGGGGCCGCCGCTCGCCATGGCCCGCGGAGCGGGCAANGGCCCGCCGCCCCCCCGGGAGGCCGTGCCGGAGGAGGGGCCAGTCCGGCTCGGCCCCCGGGGCAGGAGTGGGGCCGCGGATCCGCCCTCGGGATGTCCCTGTGCCCCCCTCCCTCTTCGTTCCACCTCCCGCCCCCGGACCGCGCTCAGTCTCCGCCCGACGCGGTGCCCACCCCCCGCCCCCGCTCGGGGGATGGCGGGGAGTGGGGAGCGGCGGGGATGCCGCGGTGTTTCCCGGAGCCCTCGGTGCAGCTCCAGGCTTTGTCCCGCCCTGCCGACACCCTTCCTGATCCTCCTCGTGGGCTTCAACTGGCTCCGCTGCAGCGGTACGTGAGAGCCCAGCTCTGGGCTAGAGCCAGCGGAGCTCGGTGGCCACGTCCAGCCCTGCATGTGCCAGGGGGATGACAGCGGCAGCTCTGCGCTGGGAGTCTTGCTGTCTCTGGGTCCCTCCTGGCTGGCAGCAGGTGTCGGGGGTGACACAAACGGCATAGCCCAGCCCCACGAACCCCATCACTGCAGAGAGGGGCTTCAGCTGCCCGGAGTGTGGTGGTGTCTGGGCACAGTTCAGGTGCTACAGCCGCTCTGGCAGAGCATCTTCCCGGGCACAGAGTGCGAGGAAATCCTGGGCACACTGTGTTGATCCTGGGGACGGGGATATGGGATCAGTGACAGATACTGCAGCTCCAGGCTCTGCAGAGGAGAGAAGGTGCTGGTGCGGGTGGGTTCTGCCCTGAAAAGTAAATAGCAGCATCCTTGGCAGTGGGGGTGGGCTGTGAGGGACAGGAGGGAGGGCTGAAAAATAATCATAGAGCCTGGATGCCTGGCAAAGATGGATATTTTCCCACCCATTCTGTATCACGCTTCTCTTCCAGATTCATCAGGGATTTCCCCAGCAATGAGTGCTGGGGAAGGCACACCCAGTGCCTTCTGCCTCTCTGAGAGGTTCCCAAAGCCCTGACAGGGCCCTCCAGGCTGCTGTCCACCCCTCTCCCACACCTGCCCTCCCGGGACATTAGCCCAACCTGCAGCTTTCAGACAGAATTAGGACCCATTGTTCATAAATGTGACCCTGACAGCAATGTGGTGAGCTTGTTCTGGGAATCCCCTCCCCGGCTCCTGCCTTTCTGGCCATCTGCTTCTCTCTGTCCCTCTTTGACTGGCTACTAAAGCTGGGGTAAACCCTAGGGAGGCCAGTCTGAGGGGAGATGGGTCTGACTTAAACCCTCTTTGAATGTTGGAATTGCTGGGCTCTGGCCCACGGGGTGGGTGCTGATGGGGCAGAGCAGGGGCACATACTGCTGTAGAGCCGGGAGAGGCACCTGGAGCAGGGGTGCCATTGGGAGAAGCCAGATTCCTTGAGTGAACATCGCTGCAGGCCTTCTCCTGGCAGGGGGAACTCCTGTTGGGGATTAACGCCAAGATGCCTCACACCATCAGCACTTGGAGGAAGCTCCTTTGCTGAGGCAAGAGCTCTCTCTCCTGGCTGCTGCTGGTTTTCCTCTGCTTATCATCCAGCTTTCTTGTCCCGTGTGGAGATTAAAGGAGAAGAAGGGATTAAACCCTGAAGAGGGACTGCCACACCAGAGCAGAGGGTGAGATGGTTGTTCCAGCGTGGATCCCTCCATCCCCAACCAGGGAAAGAGCTCAGTCTACCCTTGATGAGCAGCCAGTAATAGGGCTCAACTGGGAGCACTGGGGAGCAGAAAGTCTGGAGGAGCCCTGCAGGGGCTCAGCCACTATGAGAGTCACATAGTGTGACTGACTCTGTCCTAAAATCCTGCTGGTTGCAGTGTGTGTGGCCATGAATGCCCACTGCAGACAGCAATTCCAGTTTGCTGAGCCTGGGCCATGAGGGAGCCCACACAGATGCTCTGGGCTCTCTAAACCAGAGGGAAGGGGCCAAATTGGGGTCTTTTTAGTAAAATTCCCTCCTCCCTCCCCACTGCTGGGGCTGGTCAGGAGCTCAATATCATCCCAACCCACCAGAGCCACTTTGCCCCGATCAGAAGGAAACACAACTGGCCGGGTGGGTTTAACAAAAGCCGACATCTGTCCCCCCCCTCCTGGCTTGGCCTCACAAATCTGCTGGGTGCAAACGTCTGCCCCGATGAGCTTAACATCCACAGTCCCAGGCTCTAACCTTTCCCTGCTGGGGCTCCCCTCCTGCCCGGTGGCAGCCAGAGCAAGCAGCCAGCCGGGAGCTTTAGTGTGATCCCCAGGGCCCATCTGTCCTCCCCACGCACACGGACAACCAGTGCCCTGGTGTTGGGATTTTAACTCGTGTTTTCTCACAGGGCAAGCAAGAGAGAATAAATAGCCGTGACAAGCGGTGGCAGGCAGACCTTGCAACGAGAAACACGGAGCTGGCGCTTCCAGAGGACTTTCCACCTTCCTCACAGAGCAGAGATCCCGTATGGGGTCCCATATGGCAAGTCAGGGGCTCGTGGCTCTCACCAGCATCTCAGCTGAGCTCTGCATCCTGCAGCACTTCTTTTTCACTCAGAGGTCCCTTCCCGCTCCCCCATTTGTCCCATGGATTTGTTACCTTCCTGGCATCGTCTCTCTCCACACCAGTCCCGCAGGTCAGTGGATGGGGAGGCACTGCTGGTGTCCCCAGCTCTGGCAGTAGCCCTGCTGCCAGGGGACAGCCCTGGCCAGGGGCTCTGGCAGGCTGCCCGTGTATCTCTGCTGGCAGACCCCTCGGAGCCCAGGGTGGGGGGACATTCTGGAGCAGTAGGCAGGGCTGGGCATGGAGTCATCCTCCTTCAGGCTCTTGTAGTGATGGAGCTGCCTCTCAGGTGAAAACTTGGCATAGAGAGGGGATGGAGGGCAGTGCTGCAAACCAGTGGCACCTGCAGAACTGGGCTCCCAGGGCAGCAGAGAGTGGCTGGTCTTCATCTCCAGTCCCTCGGCAGGGACCCCAGCCTGGCCGTGGCACTCAGAGTGGGCACAGGGCCGGCAGCACCCAGCACCGCGCAGGGATAGGGACAGAGCTGAGATCCTGCTGATGGCCCTCCGGAGGGTTGCGATTTTAGAGAGCCTTTTGCCACCCAGGTCGTGCCTGAGGGCCAGCCGCAGGGCGTTGAAGGCTTGGTTGTAATCCAGGATCCTCTTGCGCTCACGGACATTCGCAGCCATCCTCCTGGCCTTGGACCGCACTGGTCTGCTCCTCTTCCTCACCTTCATCCCACTGCCATCCCCCAGGTAGACGACAGCTTCCCTGCCCTGGGGGTCCCACAGACCCTGCTCACAGCAGCTCTTGGGGGTGCATCCTGTGTCCAGCTCCTCTTCTGAGCTGTCAGGATCCAGTGTCAAGCCTTTCCCCATGGCTCCTCCAGACATGACTGTGGTGACGGGGAGTAGGAGAGGTGTTGCTGTAGTCCTGCCTCTTGTGAGGGGTGGGAGATACTCCTGCAAGGACGTGCAGCTGCCTCTAAAAACCCAGGTGGGGCTCATCACGTGGCTCCATCACAACCCTCCTCACTTGCCTGTAGGTGTTGCCTCATGAAGAAACACAGGGTGAGTCCTGCCTGACCTCTGCCTGCGCGGATCCTTGTGAGCTGGGCTGGAGCACTGAGGTACCCAGAGCTGGTGGTGGGATGCTCACAGGCCCCAGCACACTGAGCACACATTGTGGTGGCTGCTTTAGTCTCTGCTAAGAGTTCAGTCACTGCAGGGGTTTCCTATGCTGCTCTGCCCTCTCCCATGGTGGGTGAACTGGCAGCTCAGCCAGGGCATGCCTGGGTTTTATCTGATGCCAAGGGGAGCAAAGCTCTGTGGGGCATCACCACCCCAGCACAGGGCTTGGGCTCTGCTCCCCTGGAGCATTTCTGTTATTTCCCATCTAGGGGAAACTGAGTGGAGTGATGAGGTTGCTGAGGTGAGCAGTAAGTTTTCTACCTGGGTTCAGGAGAAAACTACATGACTTCTGCTCCAGGAATGGGAGCTGGGAGCACCGATGGGCACTGGGAGGGGGTCTGTGTGTGCTGGGCAGGGGCTGCCCCCGGGAGCCAGCACAGGAATGTGTGGGGTTTGGCTGCCTCTGCCCTGCGGAGCAGGAAGCAGGAATGTGCAGTGGGGATTGGGGCAGGTGATAAAAGAGCTAAAGTGCTACCTGCCCCCAGAGCCTTCCTGTCCCTTCCAGCAGCAGGGAGCCTGGGGGCAGAGCCGTCTGGGCTCTTTTGAAAAGGATGCAGAAAGCAGTTCTTGTTCCCTGTATCCCCACACTGGTGGGACAGAGGCACCTGCCAGGGGCACTGGGTCCATCGGGAGGGTCAGCTCTCCATCCTCTGGGAAACAGGCGGCCACCGCGTGTGTTTGCCCATCGCTCCATTAGCAGGCAGCTGCTAAGTGCCTCCCTGTGCGAGGGGCAATGCAGTGAAAAATGGTCCAGCAATGAGCTGACAAATTGTTGGGGTGACTGGTGCAACAGCAGAGCCCTGGGCCAGCATGATCCCCTTGACCCATCCCTTCCTATCGGATCATCCCGGCTCTCATTTGATCAATAGCTGTAATTAGCGGGGAGCTATTTGTCTATTGCCCTTCTCCTCTCCTGACGCTTTGAAGTCGGAGCTAATTTAGGGGCCTCTGCACCAGGAACCCAATAAATCACGAGTGGGGGCCTCAGGGAGAGGGGAGGACTGGGCAGAAGGACTTCAAAGGGAGGTGAGGCTTGCAAATCTTCTGAGTGCTCACCTGTGCTCACTATGGCCCTCTTGTTCTTCTGGCTGCCCTGTCCTGCTCAGCCCAGGAGCAGCTGCTCCCCCAGACACTGTCTGAGCAGGTGAGCTCATTGTGGGAGCGGGGGGCTCCTTGGGGTACTCACGTGCCCGCGGGACACATGTGCTGGGCTCACTCAGAATCACAGAATGATCAGGGTTGGAAAAGACCCCCAAGATCATCAAGACCAACCGTCTGCCCTCCAACCCTCAACCACTAACAAATGCTGTGTCTGCTTAGTTGTTGAATTCCTACAGGGATGATACCTCTACCCCTCCCTGGGCAGCCTGTTCCAGGGCCTCCTCACTCTTCCTGGAATAAAATTTTTCCTGACATCCAGTCGGAACCTCCCCTGGCACAAGCGCTGTCTAGGGAAGTGCTGGAAGGCACCGTTCCTGGAGGGCTTCAACAAACAGAAAGCCATGGTGTTCAGGAGTTGGGGGTTGTAGGGCAGATGATTGGACTTGATGATCTTGAAGGTCTTTTCCAGCCTTGATGATTCTGTGATTTTTAACTTGACCCCATTTCCTCTTGTCCTGTTGCTCGTCCCTAGGGAGACGAGGCCAACTTCTGCCTCACTCCAACCTCCCTTCAGGTAGCTGTAGAGAGCAGTGAGGTCTCCCCTCAGCCTCCTCTTCTGCGGGCAGAACAAAGCCGTTCCCATCTGAATCCCAGCTGAGCTGCACAGATCCCTGCTGCTGGCACCTTTTAGCTGCTGTGGGATGTCAGGAGGTGCCGCAGAGGGGAGGCTGAGCTGGACGCAAAACCAGTCCCAGCTGGGGAGATGTGGGCAGAGGGCAGGCAGCAACCCCACAGATACCCCAACCCTTCCCTCATCCCTGAGGAGCGCTGCTGGGGATGCCAGCATCCCTGCTACGGGCAGCCCTTGTCCTGCAGGGGTGCAGCCCCAGTGCCCGGAAGCGGGCATGGCCAAGCCGTAAATCACTGGCCATCAGATGCCACCCGCACCTGTAATCAGAGCATCCCGCTGGGCTGTCCCCACCTCGTCCCGGACACTTCCTACCTAGGTGCCCATTATGGGGTGGGAGGCCAGGAGGAACGCCCACCCCAGCCCTGCTCCCTCAGCCCCCAGTGATTTATGGCTGTGTGTTGGAGAGATATACGGGCTGAGACACGGAGCTGGAGAAGTGTTGTGGGGCTCTGCTGGGCTGGCCTGCCTGGCGGATGAGGAGAGAGCTGTAATTATCCACTGCCACCCATAAATCAGGCCCGCACAGCCCCCACAAAGAGGAGGTTCAGCCCCCAGGAATACCCCACCGCTCCAGTCACACTGGGCTGGGGCACTGCTAGGCATTGGGCAACCCCCCTCCATCCTGGGCAGCATCACCAGAGCTCTTGTGGGTTCCCACAGCCTCAAAGGGTGGTCTCTCTCCAGCCTCACATACTTCTCCATGTCCCCGCCTGCACCCCTGTTTGTGTTCATCTCTACCCATGGCCGCTCCACACCCAGACACTGGGGCCATGTGTTGGTCAAATCATGAAGCAACATTTACAAGACAGTTCCATACATAGTTTTTAGGGTTTGTAATTCTGAGAATATTTCTGAAACCTGAGCAATTTCAAACTTTTCTCTCTTCTCTCTCATTTCTTCAGTGTGCACAGGCCTTCTCCTACTTCGCTGTGACACACATAATGATAATAACAACAACCATGTACTCCACCTGCAAGCAAACTTAGAAGCAAAGACAACATTATACAATGGGTCGGGGTTTGTCGCTGTAAAGGGAAGGGGATGGGGGAGCTGCTGGCCGCTGGCCCCCCCGAATAGCAGCCGTGGGGGATTCGTGTGCTGCAGCTTTTTCTTAAAGTTCTTCTACAGTCCAGTTCTGTGCACACCATTCTGATCAGAGATCAGAATGCAAGCAGCCATTCTTTTCAACTTAGCAATTGCAGTTCTTACAGCTCAAGCGTGCCTGCAGTAAAATTGAGTGTTTAAGCATCTCCATCCCACCACAGACCTCCATCCCAGAGGGGACTCCCATACCCTGAGCAGGATCCCAGAGCCTTTGCAACATTGTTCCTAAGCAGGAACCCCAAGAGGCCACCCCAGATAATGATTCGAGGGACTCCCAAACATAGTAAGGTCCCCTCAGCCCCAAGCTGGGTGT
Source organism: Rhinopomastus cyanomelas (assembly GCA_013400115.1). Classification (NCBI taxonomy): domain Eukaryota; kingdom Metazoa; phylum Chordata; class Aves; order Bucerotiformes; family Rhinopomastidae; genus Rhinopomastus; species Rhinopomastus cyanomelas. Next base: position 1,692,018 of record VXBP01004622.1, read on the forward strand.
TGGGGACCTCTGAGTAACTCAGCCCTGCTAGGGACCCTGAGAATCACCCAACCCTAAACATGGACACACTGAGGACTCCCTGAGACCTTCTGGCCCTACTTAGATCCCCAGGAATCCTTAGAGGTACCAGCCTCTTCCTAGTATCCCTAAATTAGGAAAACTCGAGCCCTTACTGGACTCCCTCTGTATTGGTGAGAGGGTCAGGGCAGCATGAGGCACTTTGGGAGGTCATAATGGACTCCCTACAATTCCTGGAGCAGCAGAGGGACTTGAGTGAGCAGGGGACTGGGACATGTGTGGAGATAGGGCCAGGGCAAGGGTCAAGGAGGCTTTGAATGGGGGCCATTGTGAAATATAGAACATATGGAGGTCTAGGGGCAGTTAGGGGATCACAGAATCACAGAACATTAGGGATTGGAAGGGACCTCAAAAGATCATCCAGTCCAATCCCCCTCCCACAGCAGGATCCCCTAGATACAGTCACACAGGAACATGGCCAGGTGGGTTTTAAATGTCTCCAGAGAAGGAGACTCCACAACCCCCCTGGGCAGCCCCTTCCAGTGTTCTGTCACCCTCACTGGGAAGAAGTTCCTTCTCAGACTGATGTGGAACCTCCTGTGCTCCAGCTGACACTCTCTGCCCCTTGTCCTATCACTGGGTGCCACTGAGCAGAACCTGGCTCCATCCTCCTGACACCCACCCTTCACATATTTATCAACATGAATGAGGTCACCCTTCAGCCTCCCTTCTTCCAAGCTCAACAGACCTAGCTGACTCAGCAGGGATGTTTGGGGAACCCCAGTGGTGTTTGGGCTTCAAGGTGTAGAGCTTATGCTGGACTTGAGGGGCTATTCGGGTACATATGGGACTCTCAAGGTGGATATATGGGGTTGAAGTGAGATGCACACAGAATGTGTGGGATCTGGGTGGGGATCAGAGGGAAAACACTTCATCTAACCTGGGAATGTGTTATCATCTGGGACACTGCACAGCCCTTCGAACTGTCTCCGCAGGAATGCATTGGCAGGATCTGGGTGAAGCTGAGCCAGTTGGAGGAAGGTATGGGGCCACCCACCCTGGGAAATCCTTGGGACCCCCACTTTGGGCATCAACACCACAGAAACCCCCAGGGAACCCATCTGGGCTGCACAAGGGCTGAGCCTTTACAGTTCCTCACAGGCACATGGAATCCCAAGCCCCCCCAGTCTAATGCTGCTTCCTTCCCACTGCTTCCAGCCAGCATCCCACCCTGTGGTGAATCCCCATCCCTCTGTCTTGCCACGCCATGTCCCCTGGAACATCTTCCATCCTCTCAAGACCACTAAGTCTCCTCCTCCAGGGTACCAGCTGGCCACCCATGTCTTTCAGTGGTGCTACTTGCCGCTTTGTGGACTGCCAGCTCCCCCTGGACTGCCCTGGTATGAGGCCACGGCAGATGCAGACATCCTCTGGCTCCCCTGGCTAAACCCCACGTGGAGATGGGTGTCTGCAGGGCTCAGGGGACATCCCCCACACATGGAGCCCACCACGAGCCCACAGGAGTGTGCCAAGGTGCCCATGGAGCCACCCCCGCTACCCCTGCCATTGGTCCCCTAATGGTGGAGTGAACTCAGCCTCCTGCCACCGCCCCCAGTGCAGGACTTGTGGCTCCGAGAGGATGAAGCCATCATGCTGCAGTGCCACGTGCCCTTCAGCACCCATCGCCACCTGCTCATCTCCCTGAGATGTTCATCCGGGAGAGAGATGCTTGGCTGGAGGACTCTGCTGACTGCCACCACCTGAAAGTAGTGTGAGGCTGCACCTCAGGTGCTGGAGGCAGTTTGGGCCCTGCAGTACAAGAAGGACATGGAGCTGTGGAGAGGGGTCAGAGAAGGGCAGCTGGTTAGGGGTCTGGAGAACAGGTCTGGGGCTGAAGCTTGGCCTCATGGTGCTTTTGCTGGTATGAGCACTCCTGACCAGGTAAACCCAACCCTCCAAATCCCTGTGCTGCTGGGGGTCCCTGCAGACCAGCACGGGGCTCCCAGTCCCCCACAGTCCCTCAGCAAAGGGAAGGAGACCCCAGTATCCTTTTTCTCAATCCCTCCCAGGGCCACCTGGCAATGCCAGCACCTCGGAGATCTCAGTGATGCTCAGATGTGCCACAAAACCTGGACAACAGGGTCCCCCAGCTGATGCCAGATGCCTGGATTCACCCCATAGAAGCTTCATACCTGGCTCCATCCCTGAGGACCAAGGTGCTCACACGCAATAACACCTTTACGTGTTGTGGCCACCACAGATGCCAAGTTGCTCTCTGCTCTGGCTACTGACCCAAAAGCATTTTACACTATGAACTTTCAGAGCCGTGAGCGACCCAGCGCCCTCCAGTCTCGTGATTTGGGCCAGTTGCTGTGACAGGTTGTTTCAGACACAGTGGCCACTCCGAACCAGCCCAGCAGTAGGGGTGGAAGCACAGAACCCCAGAATCATTCTGGCTGGAAAAGACCATTGAGGTCGCCGAGTCCAACCCACAACCCTGCCCTACCAAGGACACCACTAGCCCAGATCTAAAGCACCACATCTAAACGAACTCCAAACACCTCCAGGGATGGCACTGCAAGCCCCTCCCTGGGCAGCCCGTTCCAAGGCCTCACGACCCTCTCCAGGAAGTTTTTTCTCATGGCCAACCTAAACTTCCCCTGGTGCTGCCTGAGGCCATTTCCTCTGGTCCTATCACGTGTTCCTCGTGAGACGAGGCCAACCTCCACCTCTCTACAACCTCCTTTCCGGTGGTTGTAGAGGGTGATAAGCTCTTTCCTCAGCCTCCTCTTTTCCAGACTAACCAGCCCCAGACCCCTCAGCAGCTCCTCACAACACCTGTTGTCTAAGCCCTTCACCAGCTTCGTTGCCCTCCTCTGCATCCACTCCAACCCCTCAATGTCCTTCTTGAATTGTGGTGCTGATGATGCTGTTAGATGATTCCCTGAAGAAGCAGAAGGCTGCCTCATCCTGATCCCAGCAAGGACCTTCTCCTCTTGCAGCCATCTGGTGGCAAACAGAGCCTACAGAGCCACCGTGTGCTCATCCCGAAAGCTGCAGCTGGTCCATACCCGAGTAACAGCAACATTTGTGATCCTTGCCTCTTCCTGTCACAGGCTGCCCAGACAGATGGAAGATGTCCCATCCCTGAGAACATCCCAGGTCAGATTCAGACAGAGCTCTGAGGAACCTGCTGGAGCTGATGGATGGACGGATGGGTGGATGAATGGATGGATGGAAGGATGGACGGATGCATGGATAGATGGATGGATGGATGGATGACTTTTAAGGGTCCTCTCCAACTCAAAGCATCCTGCGATACTATGATTCTGAGAGAGTGTCAGGAAGATGAAGGCACCAGCACGGGCTTTCCCTTCTTCTCAGACCTCTCAGGCTCTTCTTGTCTCTGCCCCAGACCTCAGCAATTGCTGGTGGGGCTGAGCAAAAAGCAGTAGCAGTCTCACAGTGGATGGTTCACTCCATGGGATTTGCTACAAGGAGCACAGCGACCCTGTCCTCCAGGACCCCAACTCCTGACTGCATGCTCTGGAGCTGTTTGGGTGCTGTTCCCTCCATCCCCATGGAGCTCCCCTCCATCCCCATGTGTATCTGCAGATTTCCATCCACCCAGTTTCTCTTTCTTCCTGGGCAGACACATTCCTCTTCAGCCATCCATCCCGCATGACCAGTGTCCCAGAGCCCACAGCTGGCCCAGCTGGCCTGCAGACCAATCCCACAGCAGTCAGCTGCCCATGGAGTCTCGGGGCTGCTCCGACTGCCCACCAACAGCCAGGCTGGGCTTGTCTAAAGCATCTCATACAAGAACCCATTGACCTAGCAGCACCCCACTGCAATGGTGGGAGGTGGGACCGCCCCCAGTGCTTGTTCTCCATGCTGGGTGGTGACTGCTACTCAAATATTTACCGAGCTGCATTCTTCAGAGCTCCCAAATATGCTGTTCCCAGGGGAAATTCCACCCCAGGAGCTGAGCACTCCCAGAAGACCATTCCAAGGACTCTTGCTGGCACAGCGGGATATTTTCTTTGCAGCTGAGCACCAGCCACAACCACAGGCACCTTCGCCTCAGCGTGTTCTCCAAGGGCACAAGGAACGCCCAGGCTGATCTCCTCCTTCAGGAGAAAGTGGGGGTAGGACCCACTCACCCCACCCACTGCCAAGGGCACTACAAATGCCTCTGCAAGACCTGCTGATCCACAGCTTTGTGCTCCAGAGGCCGTTCCTGATGGACACCATGGGTGAGTACTGGGAAGCGGGTGCTCAGCCCAGCAATAGGGAGAAGCTCCGTGCACTGGTCCTTGTGCATGGAGCAGCAGCATTGGTGTCTTCTGCTCACCTGCCACCCCCGTGAACACCAGCAGCTTGTGGCCAGCTGCTTTCTGGCTCCCCACCACCCAGTCCCCTGCTACAAGGGCCACAGATGAAACTGAGCTCAGTCAGCTGTTGGGTGCTTTGCTCCATCCAAGACTCCCTCGTGCATGGCTTTTGGGGGGCTAGTCGGGGTGGGGGGAGGCAAAGAACAGCACCAAAGCCTTCTGGCAAGCTTTCTAGCTTGCGTGGACCAGTGTGACGGTGCCCAGCTTGGTGGACTCCTGTGGCTCACATGGTCATGTGCAGTGCTGGAGCCGTGGGATTCCCCAGCTCTCCGGAGCAAGGGTCACATTACATCTTTTCTCCATCTTTTCCCCTTCTAGCAGCCCGGTGCCTCCTGCTCCTCACTTGTGTGCAGCTCTTGGCCGCCCCAGGCCACTCCACACTGGTACAAACCCTAAATACCTTCAAGAAATCTCCCTCCAACGCTTCGGCCAGTGCTCTGAAGAAAACCAGTATGTAGCCTCCTGCGGGTGTCGCGGTGCCCTCACTAACCCCTTTCAGCTCCTTGGTCTGGGTCAGCCCTGGCTCATGAACAGGGCTGGGGAGATCTGGGAGCTCCCCAGGCTTGGCTGAGCTGGGCAGAGGGACTCTGCCCATCTCTGTGGTCCTGCAGCATTGGGGAGACCACACCTGCCAGAACAGGGGAGGAACTGGTGTGGTGTGCCCATGTCCAGGAGCTCCAGGTGCGGAAGGGCCCTACACTGTCCCTGCCTCTGCTCCAGGGAGCACACTGGGTGTGAGGAGAGTACCCAGTGCAGGCTGCAGTGTGCTGTGAACCCTGCTGAGGGTGTCTGAGTGCTTCAAGGGGTTTGTTTTTCTCCTGTTCCCTCAGTCATAGGCAGGGACCAGGTCTTTCCTCCCCAGCAGGACCTTGTTTTAGTGACAAAAGTCCTTCTCAGGAGTCTCACAGGAGCCCAGCGTGTCTGATACCAGCATAGCCCAGTGGGTCTGGGGTCTTTTACGGGGGATGCCTCCTGTTAGGTGTCCCAAGTGGAAGAGGAACAGAAGGCTGAGGCTAACCCATTCTCACTTCCAGCCAAACACACTGATCTCTCTGGGCTGGGACAGCTGGTTGTCCCCCAGGTGCTTTGGCCAGATGTCCCTCTGTCCTGCTGCTGGGTGAAACAAGGTCTTGTACTGTCTGGTTAAATTGCCCTCTCTCCTACCTCAGGTGGGCCAAAAGACTGCAGTGAGCTCCCTGCTGGCAGCCTCAGTGGTGTCTACATCATCCACCCCACAGAGCTGCACCCTATCATGGTGTCCTGCGAGATGAACATGGCTGGGGGGGGCTGGACAGTCATCCAGAGGAACCAGCAGAACACGGAGATCTCCTGGGCTGAGTCCTGGAGCACCTACAAGCATGGCTTTGGGAACGTGCACACCGACTACTGGCTGGGCAATGAGTACATCCACCAGATCTCCAAACAGAAGGTCTACCAAGTCAGGTTTCTCATCTGGGATGCTTCAGACAGCATCCACGTTGCAGACTACAGCACCTTCAGTGTGGAGGATGAGTCCCAGGGCTACCGGCTGAGGCTGGGCACCTACTCGGGGTCGGCAGGGGATGCCATGAACTCACACAACCCCAGGAAAGTGCACAACAACATGAAGTTCTCCACGAAGGATCGGGATCAGGACACTTACAGGAGGAACTGTGCCTACAGCTATGGGGGCGGGTGGTGGTACTCAGCCTGTTACTGGGCACAGCTGAACGTCAAGGGGCGCATAGCCTGGGGCAGCCTGTGCAAGGGGAACTGCAAAGCTTCTGCCATCCTCATCAGGCCAGCTCCTCACCATTAGTGCTCTTCTCCCCTTGCTGTCAGCACATGGTCAGAGCAGCGCCTTGCTGGGGGGTGAGTAGGTTCCTGTCTATCAGGAGCCATATTCCACTTCTCTTGAAAAGCTCCTGGTTTGTATCTGGCCCTTCACCTGTGGTGGGTTTTCAGGGATTATTATCAGAACAAGTTAGAAATGTTGTGGTTTCCAAGCACGTTCCTTCGGGGGGAAACCTGTGCTTGGAAAGCCTTGGTCAGGCAAGGTCTTTACTCTGCTTTGCGGGTGTGGGTAACTTCAGCAGAAAAATGTCATGAGCTGACCTGACCTCAGCTGTTCGGTGGGCTCACACCACGTCCATACCATCTCCCTGCCGGTGCCTGTGTTCCTCCTGCAGAATAAACTTGCTTTCAGCAGCTGCATGGACACATGTGACTGTCCTTCCTTTGTTTGGGAAACTCTTGCAGCTGCTGCCACTTTCATGCTGGGAGCAGACCAGAGGCTCCTGATGAGGTAAGAAAAGACTTTTTCAAAGTGCAAGTTTGTCATAAGGTTGAGACAAGTATTTAGGGGTGAAATTGCCACTGAAAGAAGAGGGTTAGGGTTCCAAATGGGAGTCTGGGATCACACAACCAAGAGCAGGTACTGAGAGTGTTACTGAGAGATAAATATGGAAAGAGTGGGTATCAGGAGGATGGAGCCAGGCTCTGCTCAGCAGCATCCAGTGATAGGACAAGGGGCAATGGGTGTCAGCTGGAACACAGGAAGTGCCACATCAATCTGACTAGGAACTTCTTCCCAATGAGGGTGACAGAGCACTGGAAGGGGCTGCCCAGGGGGGTTGTGGAGCCTCCTTTTCTGAAGATGTTTAAAACCCATCTAACCATGTTCCTGTGCGACTTGGTCTAGGTGATCCTGCTGTGGCAGAGGGATTGGACTGGATGATCTTTCGAGGTCCCTTCCAATCCCTAATGTTCTGTGATGCTGTGAATCACCAGCTCGGTTCAGCTCTACCAGCCATGACCTGGAGCTAAGCAGACATAGCAGTCCAGTCCAGAGCAGCATGGTCCTGCCTTGTTAGCCATGTGAATGCTGGCCCAGTCTTTGAGAGGTGGCTAGTAGAGGGGACAGTGAAGAAAGGAATGACAGCACTGCATGGCTGGGATAGCTGGGGCAGCTTCAAGAGCTGAGGCAGCCTGATATGGCAGCGGTCCCAGAATTTCAAGAGGTCTCCACCAGCTTGGATCCACTTGGGTGTGCTGATACCTCTGTGCACTGAATCGGGTCTACAGGCTCACAGATGTCTCCAGGGCAGCGGCAGCTGCCTCTCCAGCCTCTTCAGGAGCATGGCACTGTCACGGCTCTGCAGGGTTCCCTGGGACCTCAGTCACGTGTCATGTCCTGAGGGTCCTAAATTGTTCAGGATTCACAGCCACAGGCTGTCCTCAAGCTCAGCTTCTCTTCCAAAATCAAAGGAGAAGAACTGTTTTCAATTCAGCCTCAATCATGGAACAGTTTGGTTTCTAAGAGTCTTTAAAGATTGCCCAGTCCAACCCACCCTACTATGGGAAGCTACACCCCTCACCAGACCAGACCAGGCTGCCCAGAGCCTCACCCAGCCTGGCCTTGGACACCTCCAGGGGTGGAGCATTCACAGCCTCTCTGGGCATCTATGCCCACCCTGGGAAATGTGGGCTCTGCATGTCCCAGGGAGACCTGGCACCCTTGGGCAGGTGAGCCTCCTTGCCCAGGAGAGGACCTGCATAAGCTGCTGTGCATGTGCAGAGTGACTGGGGCAGGTAGACACGAGGCAGCAGAGTCTGGCTCCAGGGTTTATTGCAGCTAGTTTCTCCCCCCATGGGTAGCAGAGCTGTGGGGCCCAGGGAGGAGCAAAGCAGGGGTACACTGATGGCAGGGGGAAGGGAACTGGCACTAACTCCCCTCCCCAGGACAGGAGTGGGCACCCCCACGCCAAACCAGTGCCTGGTCCCAGTGCCAGCAGCACTGCAGCGCTGGGCGAAGCCACCCACGTGCCCAGAGCTCCGGGCGATGACTGCTGAGCCCCAGAGCTGCTGCGTTCCAGCTGGTGATGATGTAGGAGCTGCAGGCGGTGGGGGACGGGCTGCAGGACTGGCACAGGATGGTGGGCAAGCACGGAGATGGGGCACTGAGCTGGGGACACTGGCACTGCCACAGACTGCCGGGAGGCTGGGCGCTGAAGCACGGTCAGCACACGTCTGTGGGTTTGACCAGGATGAGGGAGGACGAGCAGTCGCCGTTGTCGCAGAACCCTGGCCAGGTGATCTGTTTTTTGGCATTGAGCAGGACGTTCTGGCACTTGTCATACCACCAGCCCCCGTAGTAGTTGGCGCAGTTCCCGCTGTACTGGTCCTGGTCCTTGTCGGTTGTGCTGAACTTCATGTTGTCGTGGATGCCCCCCTTCTTGGGGTGGTAGATGGTCAGGAAGTCATCCCCATCGCCAGAGAACCGTCCCAGCCTCAGCGGGTACCCGCTGGCCTCATTCTCCACCCTGAAGATGTCGTACTCGGCGTAATGGGTGACGTTGGCTTTGTTCCGCACGATGAAGCGGACCTTGTAGGTGCCCTGCTGCGTCAGCAGGTGAAGGTACTCGGTGCCCATCCAGTGGTCACCCTGCACGTTCCCAAAGCCATACTTGTAGGTGGTCCAGGATTGCTTCCACGTGAGCTCAGTGTCGTGGGAGTTCCTCTGGACAACTGTCCAGCCCTTGCCTTCGGTGTCCATGTCGCACCAGACCACGCGTGGGGGAGATCTCGCCGGCTGGATCACGTACACCCCGCTGGGGCTGTTCTTGCGGAGGCGGCTGCAGTCTGCAGGGAACCCTGGGGTGGCAGCAGTGCCAAACACAGGTTGGGGTGGGAGAGAGAAGGATCAGATGAGTCTTTCTGGGCCACAAGGGGCTTCTGTAGAGGAGTGAGGACTCTGTTTTTGTCCGTGGTTTACAGTGCCTTTTCCAGTGGCTCAGCCAGCAACCGAAGGTCTCTAAGACCCTGGTAATCATGGTCGGGTTGAAGGTACCTTAAAGACCATCTAGTTCCAACTCCCTTCCATGGGCAGGGACACCTCTCACCAGCCCCAGTTGCCCAAGGCTGTAAGAGCCTAGGATCTATTTCTCACGACTTGCTGTTTCATTTGGAGCCTTCTAATGGATCTGGCCAAGGACAAAAAGACCTTTCCACACAGCGGGGATGCCCTCCAAGTATTTCTGGTCCTCACACAAGGAAGGTATCACAGAATCACAGAACATTAGGGGCTGGAAAGGACCACAAAAGATCATCCAGTCCAATCCCCCTGCCACAGCAAGATCCCCTAGATCAAGTTGCAGAGGAACATGTCCAGGTGGGTTTTAAATGCCTCCAGAGAAGGAGACTCCACAACCTCCCTGAGCAGCCCCTTCACAGAGAAGTTGTTCCTTCTCATATTGATGCAAAACCTCCCGTGTTCCAGCTGACACCTGTTGCCCCTTGTCCTATCATTAGATGCCCCTGAGCAGAGCCTGGCTCCATCCTCCCAGCACCCACCCTTCACATATTTATCAGCATTAATGATGTATTGATCCTCATCTCTCGCAAGGATCAGCAGTGACCAAAATGCTCCACTAGGTGAGGATATGGAATGAAAATTCATGTTTCCCTTGGGGACCATGGCACTGGGAAAGAAGACTAAGTTCTACCTTCATCTCATCAGGATCTCTTCCCTCAGCCTGCTGCAGTTTAGCTGCCCGATCTGGCATCACCTCGTTGCCAAACTAATTTAGTCTCTAATTTGTTTTTCTTCATTTTGTGCCTGATGAGGGACAATTTGCAGCAGGGAACTCCAATTCAGCCCCGGCCAGAGCCCCCCACTCCCTCCGTACTCACCACTGCTCCGGGGGCTGGCGGTGGGTGCCGCTGGACCAGCACTCGCGTGGAGGAGAAGCACTGCCAGCACTGTAGACAGGAGAACAAGGTCTCCACGGAGCAAACCTGTCCCAGCCTGGCGGAGCCCTGGAGAGGAAAGAACCCATCACCCTTGAGATCCCTGGGCAGCCTCTACCCTGCATCAGAGAAAAACCTGCAGATCTGCTCTTGGAACCTTCATCTCAAGAGCAGCTAAGAGAGGACATGACCCAGCTACTGGGCAGGAGTGTGTTGCCACGGGGGAAGGATCACAAGAAGCAGTTCTTTGGGGAGTAACCTAATCCCTTGGTACAAGTCACTCCAGCCCAGTGAGAGCTGATGGGGAAGCAGATCCAAATGCCCTATTGCCCAGACACCAGCTCCTGAGCAGGCAGGAAGTCTCCTGAAGCCCACACGGTACCACAAGCCCAAACCCTCTGTGCTGGCCGCCACCACTACACCGTGCACTAGCTCAGCCTCTGGAGGAGATGCCACAGACCTGCAGAAGGACCCCTGTGTGACCTCATGTGCCACAGGTACTGGTCAGGAATGGAAGGACTAGCTTGAAATGGAAGTCTCCACATCACCCTCCATTGACAGGACACAGGAATTCAGGGCACAGGCAGCCTGAGGAGAGCACTGGCTGTCCCCCAGCATGGCTGGCGCTCTGCTCTGGATCCCTTCTGCTACCAGGGTGCTGGCAGCTCAGACACCGCCTAGGCGAGCTCACAGCTGCTGTTCTGCTCATCATCTTGTGCCTCTGAATACTCACCCGGGTCAGGTCTGGTTTGAGCCTAGCACCACACCTGAGCAGAGTGTGCTGCTGGTCTGAGAACTCACCCATGCTGACTGCGCTCTGAGCGGCGAGCAGGAGCCTGCTGGTGCGCCCTCCCGTGCCGGGCCGTCCCTGGGGGCTTTATAGGCACCGACGCACCCTCCTGCGCCCACACTCTGCTCTAGAGGCACTTGTGGGTCGTGACTCGAGCAGTTCTCAGACCCCATGAGGGCATGACCAACCCTCCTGCCCCAAGGGGAGGAAGGCAGGTCCTTCCAGCCAGAGAAAATAACCCCCCCGTGATGAGGGGCTGCAATTATTGACTCTCCCAGCTACACAAACACTACATGAGAATTGCTCTCTTGGGGCAGACTCTGGAGAGCCAGGACCAAACTCGAGTGGAGCGACCTGGCTTTTTAAGGACATACACCCAGAAACCAGCAAAGGAGAGGAGAGATTAGGTCTCCCCTGTACCAGGTCCAACAGGAGATCTTGGAAAGATGAGGACAGGTCCTCAAGAGTCAGGTCTGATTGCCAGCTCTCCACTGGCAGGTTTCAGGATCAATGAGTTGGGTCATTGGGCTGGACCTGATGTACAACAGCCAGAAGTCATCGTATACAGTGTCCTTGGTACCTCCATGCTCTGAGTAGAGGACAAGGGCTTCAGGAAAAGGGCTCTTTGGCCTGATGAGACCTTGCAGATCCCCCCAGTCCCAGAAATGGTGACCAGGGGGGGTCTTTACAGGAGCAAAAAGCCCCAGGACAGATTGTACTGGTGGGCTCTCCTCACGCTCCATCACGTCATCAAGCAAATTTTAAGAGGCCAAAGATGTAGCCCTTTTACTTTCTTATCCCGTGTCAACTTCAGTAGCCAACTAACCAAACATCTTCACGGCACAGCGTTAAGCCTGCTGTTCACAGTGAGCCAGCATCAAGCTGAGGGTCCCACCAAACCATCTGTAGTGCAGGAACACATATCAAGCAGTAGAACTGCACTGTGGCATCTAGAATACTCTAAAGTCTTCTTCCATCTGGAAGCTTCATGGATCAACTTCCATCTAGACCCTCCCCCCTGCCTGCTTGGTTAGAGCTGGGAGCCCTTGACTGCAGCTTCATTTAGTTTGGAAGAATCATAAAGGCAACAAATCTGTGGAGGGAGAAGGGCCCATGATGTCCTGGGAAGGACCTCAGGCTGAGTGACCATGTCCCCTTTCTTTGAGGGGAGGGGAAGAGGGCAACTTAGGGGCTTCCATGGGCTGCTTCTGGAGCTAATGCTGAGCACTATAATGCCTTGGGGTGCTGTGTAGGGGCTGGCAGACAGGCTGCTGCTGGTGGGCCACCACTGAGATTGTTGCCGGCAACAGGGCTACCAGATGCAGCAGGAACATGGGCTCCACAGGCCATCAAGAAGATGTCCTCCTCTGTCCCCATGTACAGAAGGCTCTACAGGCTGCTCTGATGTTATTTCCTTCAACTTGCCCAGGTGGCCAAGAAGGCCAGTGGCATCCTGACCTGGATTAGAAACTATGTGTCCAGCAGGAGTAGGGAGGTAACTGTCCCCCTGTACTCAGCACTGGTGAGGCCGCACCTTGAGTACTGGGTCCAGTTTGGGCACCTCAGTACAAGGGAGACATTGAGGTGCCGGAGCAAGTGCAGAGGAGGGCAATGAAGCTGGTGAAGGGCCTGGAGAATAAATCTTGAGTAGAGATTGAGAGAGTTGGGGCTGTTCAGTTTGAGGAAGAGGAGGCTTAGAGGAGACCTCATCGCTCTCTACAGCTACCTGAAGGGACATTGTGGAGAGGTTGGTGCTGATCTCTTCTCACAGGTGATTAGTGACAGAACCAGAGGGAAGGGCTTCAAGCTTCAGCAGTGTAGGGTTTAGACTGGACATCAGGAAGAAATTCTTCACAGAGAGAGTGATCAGGCACTGGACTGGGCTGCCCAGGGTGGTGGTTGGGTCGCCATCCCTGGATGTGTTTAGAAGCCCCTTTGATGTAGTGTTGGGGGATTTGGTTTAGGGGTGAAGTTACAGGGTTGATGGTTGGACTTCATGATCCTGAGAGTCTTTTCCAACCAGAATGATTCTGTGATCTATGAACTAATAGTGTGTCAACAGGACAGCTCTGAGTGTGTCACAGCCCAGCAGAGATGCCAGCAGTGACTTTGGCTCAAATATTCCAGTGGATGTTGTCTTCAGAGTTGTCACAGCTTTTCTAAACCACATTGATGTGAGACCTCTTTCTAAGTTGACATCTGCAAGAGGATCTCTGAGCAGAAACAGTCTGGAAGCAGAGCTGAGGACCACAGGCGATGGTTGCACTACAGAGCAGCAGAGGAGGGGCATTGTGAAGGACCCAGAGAGGAGGACTCAGGCAGAGGAGAGCCAGCGTGCAGGATACCAAGCAGGGAAAGTCAGGAGCCAAGGATGGGCTAATGGGGCAATGTCCTTGCTGATGGGGCTCATCCTGCTGGTTCTGAGTGCAACAGGCAGAGCTGAGTGTTGGCAACAGCTCCAGCAAAGGCAGCAGCCAGTCAGCTCCCGGATCCTGGACAAAAGGACGCAGCGCAAAAATCAGGGTGGAGATGAGGCACAACCTGAACCTGAGCAGTCCATCCAGGGAATAAACTGTCTGCAGCGTCAGTCTAGGCTCCCTCCAGAGTCAAAAATCCCTTCCCTCACCCTCCTGGCTGCATTTCTCCAGCTGCAGCCCAGGACACTGATGTGAACACCTCTGGCCACAGCTGTGGCTCTTACGGTATCAAACACACTGAGCAGGAGCTGGGGCCCAGCACACAACAACCCCTAGGGAGAGGGTGGTCTGGCATTAGACCCGCATTAGGCACTCCTAGCAGAAAGGAGGTGCTTGAGGTGAGACCGTTGCACGCCAGCGTCACGTCACGGTTCCCCAACCTCCCTTGTGACCACTGCGGGGGCTGCGGTGCCAGGGGACCCCACAGTGCACGTTGTGCAAGAGCAGCGTGGTGATGGAGGTGGTGGGCTAGGCACGTCAGGAGGCCCCTGGAGTGGCACTTTCTAGAGCTGGCCACACAGTTTGCCAGGAACACTGGAGTACCTCTTCCCTGAAGGGTCTAACGGGGTCCCCAGTGGCTGTTGGGTTCGATGGCTGTTCTGGAGAGTTACACCTGATGTTTGACTTCCATACAGGAGGGGGAATGTCACCTGGGTGTTTACTTGAAATGTTGAAATGTGCAGAGGTGCTTGGGGAAACCCGGGGGGGCCCATAAAATGGGTTGAGTCATTCACTAATGGGCACCCCACTATTTGCTTTTGCCTCTGGAGAAAGCTCTTCAGCTTGGAGAAGCAAAACCTTCATTGCCTGAGGACCTATCACTTGATGATGAAGATCAAATAGGCCGTGAACCACCAGTCCTGTGGCCAACGAGAGGACAAGGGCTGTGGTTTGGGTCTCCACCCCCTCACCTGTTGAGCCCTATAACTTTCAGGCTGGACACTCCTCTGGCAGAGCCAAAGCCGCTCGGCTTCCCACTCCACTGGGTCCCTGCAGAGACAGCATGGGTGAGTGCAAGGTGGGATGGGGTTGGATGGGATGGGGTGAGATGGGAAGGCAGCACTGTGTGTAGCTGCAGGTAACAGAGACATCCCAGTGCGTTGTTCTCTCCCCACACCCCACCCATGATGTGAGCTGGGCTCTGTGCTCTGGGCTGGGAGCTGGAGCAGGAGTCTGCAGGCTCTGCTGTTCTCAGGCAGCCCTGGGGTTCCAGACAGCCCTTTAGAAGCCCCAGATTTAGCAAATACTCTTTGCAATTCTCAGCTCTCCAAGGAAACTATTGGATACCCTAGAATGGAGATTGGATTGCTGAGATGTTCTTGTTTAAGGAGGATAAGTAGGTACCAGGAGCTGGGGGTTAGATGCTCAACAGCACATTGCTGCCCCACAACATCCAGGAGAGGTCGAACCCCTGCATCTCCTTCCTCCCCAGACCTTTCAGAACCTTTCCTGGTGGACTGGGCCAGCAGTGCAGGGAACAGGGTGGGACAGGGTTGTCTTTGAACAAGTGGATTAAGACTTTAGATGATGTGTAGGAATTTAGAAGCTGGGAAGTCTGAAGTGGCCTTGGAGACCTATAAAGGACATCACTTGCACCAGCCAGGCAGTGATTCCTGAAGGTTTGTCACACACAGCAGAGGCAAATACACACGGCCCTGCCTGCGGCTTGTTCCCACCCAGTTCTGCACTGGAAGCAGATGTAAGTCCCAGTTTACACCACTGGAAAGTGTCATGGGAGCTTGAGGGATCATTCCTCACCCTGCTTGTTATCTCCATTCCCAAGAGTTGTCTTTTACAGTAATTGTGGTGTCTGTTAAGGTTTTTGTGCTTCTTCTGCCTCAGAACCCACCAGCAGCAGGTGCCTGATGATTTTTGTCAGTGAGGATGTGACAGTTCATCTAAACGACGGAGCTGGGGCTCACAGCTCCAACAGGGAGCCCTACACATGAAGAATGTTATTTTCCTATCTTACTCTGAAAGGAGTAAAATGGGATTCATGGCTCTCTGATGGAAGAACTGTGATCTCTTTGTTCTTTCTCCAATCTCTTCCCATTTCAGCTACCCGGCGCCTGTGTCTCCTGCCTTTCGCCTGCCTGCTGGCCCTGGCAGCATCTTTTCCTACCTTTGATATTGAAAATGTCTACCTCCTCAACGGCACACTGGATGAAATCATGAACGCTCCCCCGGAGCCCTCTGAGCCTGGTAAGCATCATCGCATCCTAGGGACTGTCAAACGAGGTCATGTCCAGCCAGATCCCGCACAGACCCCCTCACCAGCCTAACTACACCCGATTCTAGGTGTATTATACCAGGACTAAACAGTGCTCTCTGTCCGGGCAATGCCAGTGCAGCGTTGGCTGTCTTACTAGAATGAGAATCACCTCAGAATCTTCCTGTGCTTGCTGCCTGTCTCTTCTGTTGTCTGTTGTGAAGTTCTTCTGGCCATAAGTGGATCCAACAGTCCAAGTAACAGGGTGCATTGGAGAAAGAAGGTAGCCTCTAAGAAACGCTCCTGGCATAAACCTGGGCGCTGTGAGCAGGACATGGCAGGACAGAAAGAACTGGTTCCCTTCCAAGGTAGGAAGAAGAGTTCTTGGCAGAAGAGCTCAGGTCCAGTTATTTGATGCTGGTTTCACTGGAAAAGTCAGCTGTCAGGAAACTGCCAACACATGACTGAGGCAAGAGCTTGGGCTTCACCAAGAACTGCACGTCTGAGTAGAGAAAGGGGGTGTGCTCTGGGCCTCACACTCATCTCTCACCCAGACCAGGATAAAGCATCCTCTCTTCCAGCAACACCCTTCCAACTCCCTTCTGACCCAGCTGAGCAGAGCCCTTCTCTCAGCTACAGACACCTGGCAACTTTCACTTGTGTCTGCTCTCATGTTTCTTCCCCTTCTAATCCCTCTTCTTCCTAGGTCCTTTCCTAACCCCTCCTACTGCACTCTAACAACCATCTTTCCACCGGTGTGACCACCGTTTGAGTTTTTTTCCCCAACATGGTGCACCCAAGTTCTTTTCACCGGCCCTCCAACACCAGTAAAGTCCCCTGAACTACCAACTGGCTGACACCTGAAATGGTAAAATCCCTCTGGAATTAGGAGGAACAAAAGATAAACAGGAACATCACCTGGAGAAGATCGTGGTCTCCTAACAGGTGTTTGACATGTCGACTCTCAGCACTCACTCCTGTCTCTTCTGTCCTTGTTCATTCAGATGATGATGGCCAACATATTCGACAGGTCAGAGATGTTGCCCACCCTCCGGCAGGCCGTGGTAAGTCCCTTCTCCTGGGGAACATCTGCTCCTAAGGTTTCATCACTGCTGGGCTCAGAAAGAACCACCTTAGCCCATGGCCTACACGTGCACCCACTCCTCCCAGCAAAAACTGTTGATTGTCTAGTAGTCTGCTGAGGTGCCACAGCTCACACTCCCTGTCATCAGCCCAGCTCCGGACTCAGTAGCTGATGAAGGGATGGGGAATGGGGAACTTTTAGGTTTGGGGGAGTTTTACACCTAAAGAGCCCAGCTGGAAAGTGATGTTTCATTACTGGCCTTTGGGAGGTGGTGGTTGGCTGTTTTTCTCTTTTCACCACACAGCTGATGAGAAGGGTAAGACAGGGACTGGCTGTGTTACTGAACTGACAGAGCCAACGTTAGCCCACATGACTGCAACACAGGTCTTACCTGAGTAGGAATAACCGGTAGCAGAGGCACTGGGAGCAGAACAAGTATCTTCCCAGAAGTGTGTGGGCATATCCACTCACTTCTGTGAGCACGTGGCAGGACCAGAGCCCAGGAGACTATGTGCAGCAGGATATAGGTAGAGGAGAAAATATCAGCTGCTGTCAGCATCTCTTTGTGTGGGATTGAGTAACTGCCACAGACATTAGGGATTGGAAGGGACCTTGAAAGATCATTAAGTTTAATGCCCCTGCCACAGCAGGATCACCTAGATCAAGCTGCACAGGAACATGTCCAGGCAGGTTTTAAATGTCTCCAGAGAAGGAGACTGAACTGTCCCTGTTTTCTGCCCCAGGCTGGCCCAAGGACTGCAGCGAGATGCCCGCTGGCAGCCGCAGTGGTGTCTACATCATCCAGCCAAAAGGGCTGCACCACCTCGTGGTGTACTGTGAGATGAATGCAACACACGGGGGCTGGACAGTCATCCAGAGGAACCAGCAAGACACACCAGTGACCTGGGCTGAGTCCTGGAGCACCTACAAGTTTGGCTTTGGAAACGTGCGCAGCGAGTACTGGCTGGGCACTGAGTACATCCACCAGATCTCCAAGCAGAAGGTCTACCAGGTCAGGTTTGTCATCCAGGACTCCACAGACACCACCCATATCGCTGACTACAACCTGTTCAGTGTGGAAGATGAAGCCCATGGCTACCGACTGAGGCTGGGCTCCTATTCAGGGACAGCAGGGGATGCCATGACCACGGACAACCCCAAGACCATGCATGACAATATGAAGTTCTCCACAAAGGATCGGGATCAGGACACTTACAGTAAGAACTGCGCCTACAGCTATGAGGGTGGGTGGTGGTTCTCCGCGTGTTACGCTGTCCGGCTGAATTACAAGGGCGGCATGACGTGGGGCAACCTGTGCAAAGGGAACTGCAAATCCTCCCTCATCCTCATCAGACCAGCTTCGTACTGTTAGTGCTCCTTGCCCCTCCTGTCCACATTGGGCCCTCTGCAAAGGCTCTACATGGCCTTTCTGGAGCAGAGAGAGAGGAGCCCAAGGGCAGTAGGGTTTTAGCAAAATGCCACTTTGCAGTTCCCTTCGCTGAGTCGAGGTTGCCCCTCTGCTCATCTATCTTCCCCTGCGCTTGCCAGTGATTATGTTCAAAATCAAGAATAAAAATCTCACTTGTGAAATCCGTGGGTTCCACTTGTTCCTTCCCTGTGGGACAAGGACACTTAGACCTGGAATGACTTTCCATCAAGGTTTCTTAGCTGCTTCCAGAATTCACAGCGAGCAGGCATGGTGCAGTGTAGGATAGATGCAGGGAGGTATGGGGTGCACACAGTGGGGTGAAGTGCGGGATGCACAGAGCAGGGAGCAGTGCACAGGATGCCCAAACTAGAGTGTGGGATGCACACAGTGGGGCATGGGATGCACACAGTGACGTGTAGGGTTCATACATTGCAGTGCAGGATGCACACAGGGAGTGCAGGATACACAGAGTAGGGTGGTGGATACACATCTTGGGGTGTGGGATGCACAGAATGAGGTGCTGGATGCACACGGGGAGCGTGGGA
The DNA here is from genome assembly GCA_013400115.1 of Rhinopomastus cyanomelas. Lineage (NCBI taxonomy): Eukaryota > Metazoa > Chordata > Aves > Bucerotiformes > Rhinopomastidae > Rhinopomastus > Rhinopomastus cyanomelas. Next base: position 1,710,691 of record VXBP01004622.1, read on the forward strand.
TATACAGAGAAGGGTGCAGGATACACACAGTGGGGTGCGGGATTCACAGGTTGCCCAGAGAGTAGCGCGGGTTGCACAGAGCGGGATGCACAGAGAGGGATGCGGGATTCAAAGAACAGGGTGCGGGATGCAGTTGCGGGTTGCACAGAACGGGGTATGGGATGCACAGGACGGGGTGCGGGATGTGCATTGTGAGATGCAGAGTGCCCTGCCAATTGTCCCTGCCCCACCTCACCGGGTGCGGGCAGTGCAGAACCGCAGCTCCTTGCGCGGCTCCTTTAAGACCGGCGGTGCGGCGCTGTGGGGGCGGTGGCGGGGCGCGCGCGCGGCTCCCGGTCGTCGGTGGCTGCTGCGGGATAGGGGCAGGTGGAGGGTGTCCCGGCCCCGCTCCGCTCCCACCCGCCCCATGTCCCGGCCTCCAGCACAGGCACCGGCACCGCCGCCCGGCTCCCCCCGCCCCTTCGGAGCGCTGAGCACCGCGCAGCTCCGCGCTCTGCTGCAGGACGAGCGTCGGCTGCAGCGGGCTGCCCGCCTCTGCAGAAAGGTACCGGCGGGGTTACCGGGGGTGTACCGGGAGCACCGAGCCCGGGCCGTGCAGCACTCGCCCCCCGCGGCGTGGAGCCGCCCGCAGCCCGGGCACCGCCCGCCGGTCTGCTGCTCGTTGGTCTCCCCTCGGTACTGGCGACGGGGGCACGTCGGGGAGGAGCGAAGCCCACCGGCTGGGGTGGGGGGAACCGCGGGGAAACCGCAGCTTGGGGTGTCCCGGCCGGCGGCAGCCCCGGAGCCACCGAACCCCCAAGCGGGTCCACTGGCGGCCCCCGCTGCTCCTGGCTCTGGGTCCTCCCCGTTCCTCGCGGCTGGGTCGAGCCCCCGCCGCTGCTTCTGCGGGAACAGAGGTGGGTTGTTCATCCTCAGCCGCATTTCAGCATCTTTTCCCCTGGGCCTCTCCCAGCGCGGCCCCGCACCGCGCTCCACTCCCGCCTCTGTGCGGGAGGAAGATGCAGGTGCAGTGAGGAGGGGTCTGTGTCTCCCTCCCGACACCCCCATTAGCCCTGGCCTCTGCAGAGGGAGCCGGGTAGCCATCTGGGAGCTTTTCGTAGCTCTGATCCAGCTATTCCACCCTCCCACCCTGGGATGCCCCCCTTTCCAGGCAGAACAGAGGATGGAGACGGACGCCACCATCCCAGCAGGCTGCCAGGTCGTCTTCTGCCTGTTCTTCCCAGTGCTGACACCCTCCCACACCCACCCCTCCATTCCCATCCCCACAGTTTCAGAGCCTGCAGCTGGAGAGGGAGACGTGTCTGGCCTCAAACTGCTCCCTGGCCAGGGTGAACCTGTCCCTGCGCCCGCGGCTGGAGGACGGGAAGGCATCGCTGGCCATCAAGTACCAGGAGCTGCGGGAGATCCGAGAGGCCTGTTGGGACAAACAGCAGCGCCTGGGTTAGTGGGGTGAGGCAGAGACTGGCACGGCCAGAGCAAGGGCTCACCTAGAGACAAGGAGGCTGAGGGGAGACGTTATCCCTCTCTGCAATTGCCTGAGATGAGAGCAGAGCCTCTTCTCCCTAGTAACAAGCAATAGGACTAGAGGAAATGGCTGCAAGTTGTGCCAGGGGAGGTTTAGGCTGGATATTAGGAAGAATTTATTCACTGAGAGGGTCATTGGATGTTGGAATAGGCTGCCCAGGGCAGTGCTGGAGTTGCCATCCCCGGAGGGATTTAAGCAACCTGTGGACCTGGTGCTGAGCAACATGATTCAGCCGTGACCTGGCAGCAGCTGGGTCAATGGTTGGGCTTGATGAGCTTTTGAAAGTCTCTTCCAACCAAAGAGATTCAGTGATTTTTTTTTTGTGAGTGAGCTCAGCATCCTCGAATATGCCATGGGGCAATGGCCCAGCCTCCATCAGGAGCAGTGAGGGGCTGACACTGCCTGGGATTGATATCTCAGTGTGCTGGTGGTTCCAGGGATTTGTTTGGGAGGGTTTCAGTTTGAGGGGCTGGAGATAGCTGATGCTTGGGGGTGGGAAAGACCCCAGCCCCAGCAGTGAGGGTGTCTGTGGGGAGTTGTTTGGCAGCCCCATCCATCCTGACACAGAGATGTACCTGGAGAAGTGGAGCCCACAGAGCGCTCTGGGCCATCTCCAAGCCAAGCTCGATGCTTCAGAGGCAGAGTCAGAGGTGAGTCAGGCAAGACCCCTGTGCTGCTGCCCCTTTCTCATCCAGGACCCACACTCCTCTCTGTGTTCTCCTGTGTACCAGGGTCTGGAGAAGAGTCCAGCGGGGTATTCAGCCATTTGGGCTTCCTCTGTGGTCTCACAGCTCCCTTGGCTTGATGCTGTCCCACTGCCCATCCCACAGGCGCAGATAAAGCAGTTCCTGACTCACGAACTGCCCCTTGATTCCTTTCTGGAGTCCTTCTGCCAGAGCCGCACGCACTCCCACATCTGCCGGACACAACTGGAGAAACTGCAGGAGCTGCTGCAGAAGGACCAGGTGGGCAGAGACCCTGCAGGCCCTGCGGGACACCCAGGTGCCCTGGCTAGCCCAGCACCAGCCCGCCTTGCTCCGTTGCAGAGCGGAGTAACCCCCAAAGCCTTCGGTCTCTCTTATGGCTTCATGCCTGCTTTCCTCATCCCCTTGGAGGCTGTTGTGCCCTTTGCTGTGCCAGCTGCACCTCCCAAACACCATCTCCCTGCACTGGGACAACAGCCAGCATCTCCCAGCACAGAAACCCCCAGCCCAGGCTCACCCCTGCACCTCGTCGGACACACTCCCCCGCTCAGCCCCCAACTCCAACGCAGGCAGCAGCGGCAGCAACACCAGAAGCAGGAGTCTCCACACCGGTAGCAGGGCAGGGACTGGAGATGTCCCTGCTCGTGGCCCTGTGGCTTCAGTGGGGCTGTGCTGGAACACCCTGGCTGGGAAGCATGTGGGGTGGGTGTGTTGTGTCACCACACCAAGGGGCTGCGGTGTCTGTGGGGCAGTGCAGGGGTGGGTGCACGTGGCAGGATGGAGGTGCTCGGCTGGGGATGGGATGGGGTGGGTGCCATGGCTGGGCACTTGGGGAACTGCCAGTGGGGAGGGTCTCTGCATCCGCAGCAACAAGTGATGGGGGAGGTTAGTAGGGATGTCAGTGGGATTGGGTGGGTGGAAATGAAGCCCAAGAGCAGCGGGTGCCATGTGCTTTAAATAAAGGCTTTTTCCATGCTCTGTGTTACCTCTTGGCTCTGGCTGTGAACAGAGGGGTGGGACAGGCAGGGCTGAAGTTGTTATGTCAAGCTTGGAAGTGACTGGCAGTCAGGGAGGGTCCTCCAGCCTAGGAGACCCTGAAGTGTTTTGTCTTGGTTCAGTCCATGAACACCCTAGGGAAGGCAAAAGCCCCTCTGAGGTGGGCAGAAAGCCCAGTGAATGTTTCTCTCCACAGAGGTGCCAGGGACCAGCAGTTTGGCTTCACACATGGTCTTCTGGTAACCAGAGGTGCCTCGTGCCAGCAGCCAAACCCCATCCAAAGCAGCAAGGAACACCTGGGGGAGGGCGTTTCCCCAGGGCAGCCCCCAGAGACTTGTTGAGCTAAACTCCTGGGCTGGGACCCGCCAGCAAGGGTTGACGCCAGGATGCCCCAGGCAAGCTGCTCCATGCAGTGGGTGCTGTGCAGGCAGCAGGGCTGCTAACCAAGGAAACTATAAACAATTAACTCTATTAACCGTTAACTATTAACAGAGAAGTTGCCCAAGGGGATGCTGTTAAGGGAGGGGATGCTATCCACCCCAATCCACGGGTGCTGCCAACCGTGTAGCCTTTCCCTGGGGGGTAAAGGGTTGGGTAGAGCCACAGCTCTGCCCATGGATCCCAGGTCAGGTGCAGCCTGGGGCTGTCCCAGGCGCTGGCCCTTTACTCACAGGCTGGAGCACAAGATATGAGTATCCCAACAAGGAATAAGTCAAGGAAGGGAGCCAGAAGACCTGCGTGGTTAACCAGGGAACTGCTGGGAAAACTGAAGATGAAGAAGAAAGCTTATAGGTCATGGAAGGAGGGGATGGCCACTTGGGGTGATTATAAGACTCTGGTAATAGAATGGCTTGACAAAGGGAAAGTCATGCTTGACCAACCCGATAGCCCTTGATGAGGGCATAACCAGGTGGATGGATGATGGCAGAGCAGTGGATGTCATCTATCTTGACTTAAGTAAGGCTTTTGACACAATCTCTCACAGCATCCTCGCAGACAAACTGAGGCAGTGTGGTCTAGATTTTCAGGTAGTGAGGTGGATTGTGAACTGGCTACAGGGTAGAAGTCAGAGACTAGTGGTCAATGGGACAGAGTCTAGTTGGAGGCCTGTATCTAGTGGAGTGTCCCAGGGGTTGGCGCTGGGACCAGTCCTGTTCAATCTAGTCATTGATTACTTGGATGAGGGATTGGCATGCACTGTCAGCAAGTTTGCTGATGACACAAAGCTGGGTGGTGTCGCCGACACCCCCGCAGACTGTGCTGCCATTCAGCGAGATCTGGACAGGCTGGAGAGCTGGGCAGAGAAAAATCTAATGAGCTATAACAAGAGTAAGTGCAGAGTCTTGCATCTGGGCAAGAACAACCCCAGGTACCAGTATAGGCTGGGGACTGACCTGTTGGAGTGTAGTGTAGGGGAAAGGGACTTGGGGGTCCTGGTGGACAACAAGATGACTATGAGCCAGCAATGTGCTCTTGTGGCCAAGAGGGCCAACAGCATCCTGGGGTGGATTAGAAGAGGGGTGGTTAGCAGATCAAGAGAGGTTCTTCTCCCCCTCTACTCTGCCCTGGTGAGACCACATCTGGAGTATTGTGTCCAGTTCTGGGCTCCTCGGTTCAAGAGTGATGTGGAGCTGCTGGAGAGGGTCCAGCGAAGGGCAACAAAGATGATGAAGGAAGTCGAGCACCTCCCTTACGGGGAGAGGCTGAAGGAGCTGGGTCTCTTTAGCTTGGAGAAGACTGAGGGGTGACCTCATTAATGTCTACAAATATTTGAGGGGTGGGTGTCAGGAGGATGGAACTGGGCTGTTCTCGGTGTCATGTAGTGATAGGACAAGGGGCAATGGTTGTAAGCTGGAACATAGGAGGTTCCACATCAACCTGAGAAGGAACTTCTTCACGGTGAGGGTGACGGAGCACTGGAACAGGCTGCCCACGGGAGTTGTGGAGTCTCCTTCACCGGAGACATTTAAGACCTGCCTGGATGTGTTTCTGTGTGACTTGGTCTAGGTGATCCTGCTGTTGCAGGGGGATTGGACTAGATGATCTTTCGAGGTCCCTTCCAGCCTGTAGTCATTCTATGATTCTATGATTCCATGGAGGGTCTGCTGCCACTGTCAGGACTTGTGCAGTGTTCCCAAACCATTGGGCCACAAGCACCACACAAATGCTGCACTCACCTGGCTAAAGGGAAGCCATAAGAAGACCAGTTGCTCCTGGCACCTCTCCATCAGGAAGGGAAGCAACCAGGGAAAGAACAATGTGACGACAGCACTGACACAAGACAGAAGGGTAGAAACCCGATGCTGGCAGCTGGTCTGTGTGTTTGGACTGGCTCCAGCCTCCTGAAACCCTTCCCAGAGCAGAGGAGCATTGAGGCCTGACCAGGGTGAAGGTGATGCTGGAGAGAAGCCAGGTATGTGTCATAGCACCCCGAGAGTGACACACCGGGTACCCCAAAGCCCCCTTCCACACCCTGCATTGCCATGCTGCCCCTCCCGACCAAACTCAGCAGCAAATCTGAAGGCTGCCTGAAGCTGGTGAGCACAGAGGGTGCAAGAGCACCCAGTGTTCTGAGGCAGCACAGAATGACCACCGCCAAGCCGAAGTGAAGTCCATGGTATCCAGGGAAGACACCCTCCCCAGCAGCAGCAGGGCCTCAGCCACAGCCCTCCCTGCCCTGCTGCAGTCATGATGAGAAACACCAGCCTGACCCCTGCCCTCCACCTTCCAGTGAGTGCAGGGAATATTCCCCACTGGAGCCCATCAAAAGAAAGATGGGTAATTTTGTCACCAGTTTATGGCTGGATATCTTTAATGTTCAAGACAAATGACAGAGACCTGAGCAAGAACTGATAATATGAACCACTCAAGCCATCCACTGAAAGGCAACGTCAGTGTTGGTGCCCAACTGCAGACACAAGCAGCAAACCCCAGAATAGGAGAGTCAGCCTAGCTGGCTTACTGGAGCAGCTCTTCCCTGGCCCCTAACATGGGGACAGGGTGATGTAGACAGGACACCAGCTAGTCTATCCTTCCTGCTCCACTACATCAGAGCCTGTGGGAAGAGCTCACAGCCCAGCACTAAGGAGATTTTATAATTATGAGAGCAGAGGACATCTCACGTTTGGCAGGACTACCTTAAAAACCTGAAAGCCATGACACCAGGAGCTAGAGGGGTATCCTGTACCAGTGGACATTATGCTGCTGCCTCAGAGCTCTGCTCAGTGTCAGAGGGACCTTCAGCATTCTTGTGTTGGAGAAAACACAACACAGGGGTACAGCAGTGAGAGGTCGGGACCTGGCTCTGACTGCTGCCAGTCCAGCTGAGCGACTCCAGTGCAAACGAAAACTTTAACACGCTCCCAGTTCAACACTGTGAAACTCTGCTTGCTCTGTGCCATAGCAGCAGAGCACAGCTGAAACCTTCAGCTAGGGGAAAAGATCTCAGAGACATAATGCTGAGTTCTTGTAACACTTCAGTAGGCAAATACTCTGCTGTGCAAATGATGCTGACACACGTACCAAATGAGTAAAGCCTCTCTGTGCTCAGTGTGGTGTCCACAGTCAGGCACCACAGGCCATGCCAGGTGATCTTGTGTGAAGTTCCTGACAAGCCTCAGACAGCCCAGGCTCAGGAACTGATCTGGGCAGCACCACCAGGGGATGACACTGACACTGCAGGTACACAGTTCACTCTTCCAAGGCTGCTGCAGCCAGGATGTCTGTGCTTGCCAAACCCCAGACAGGGCTGGACAAACCCCTAAACCTTCCCAAAGATGCTGTGGGAACAGGTGTGATGGCACAGAGGTAGCAGGGCTTGGACTGACAGAAAACCACAGACAGCCGTAAGTCAGCATCAGTGAGGGAAACCACCCCTCCCCAAAAAACACACAGAGCACACCTCTGACAGCTGTTTAATCTCTGCTGTGGCTCAGAACAGGCACGTGGTTCCCTCCGAGGTCAAAGTGCAGCACCACATGTTACAGTCCACAAAGCAGAGTCCATGAACCGCATTTACATGCCAGGCACAGTGTCTATGGGTAGTATGGGTAGCCTGCAGAACCCACAGGTGGCATCTGCAGTGGTCACAGGCTGGAGCAGGTCACATTTGCAGAGGTCACACCATAGCCATGTTGCTCACCAGTTGCAGTCTGTGTCTGAAGGTCACGTCGGCAGAGGCGTCAGGCTCCAGGCCACGGAGCAGAGCCTGCACATGGAGCCTGACGGTTGTGCGCTGTCTCTGAAGGTCACACTGGCAGAAGCTAAATGTCACAGCCCAAGGAGCAGACCCTGCACATGATGCCTGACCCCTGCGTGGGTAAAGGGGTACCTTGCAGTCGACTGCCACACTGACAATCCATCCTGTCACAGCAGAGGAGCCAGAGGGGTGTCCTGATGGGTGTCCCAGTAAGCCCCCAGCCCTGCTGCAGCCCTGCTGTCACTTGAGGCCGTACAGGATAAGGAAGGTCACAAAGACTAAGAATCCGGCCGAGGCGTCAGATAGGAACCGGAACCGCCCCAGCTTCGCGGCCTCCTGACGGCGCTGCCGCAGCATCTCCCGCCGCACTCGCAGCATCTGCTCCCTCTCCAGCTGCTCCCCGTAGTGAGCCCGGTAGAAGGAATCGAAGTCAAAGGGCGTCGATCTGCGGGAGGAGGTGGTGACGGGGGTTGACCGGGGGGGTGTCTGCGGGCCGGGAGCGGAGGGCCTACCCGAGGGTCTGGGGGCATCGCGCAGTTCCTCGGGGCTCAGGAGGCCGCGGTCATACTTGCGGCGCAGGGCTGCGCTGCCCAGCACCCTGTAGGCCTCGCTAACGGCGGCGAAGCGGGCAGCGGCGGCGGTGCTGCCGGCGTTGCGGTCAGGGTGGAAGCGGAACGACTGCTCGTAATAGGCCGTCTTGATCTGCGCCGCCGTCGCCGTTACCGGCACTCCTAGCACCTCGTACAGATCGCGGCGGGACCGCGGGGATGCTGCTGGTCTGCCCCCGCTGTCTCCGTTACCCGTTTGTCTGCCCCGGGCCTGCACCGGGTGGCAGCAGCGGGAGGGGAGGAGGAGGAGGAGGAGGCGAAGGCGGCCGAGCGCTGCCGGTCCCATCGCGCCGCCTCAGCTCTCCTCCGCCGCCATCTTGGCCGCCCCGGCAGCGGTATCGCGGGGCAGTGGCGTCACCAGCCTGAGACAGCGTAGGGCAGTGACGTCACGTGGCGGCATGGCTGGCAGCGCGCGGCGGCCCGAGCACCGGGGGCCCCCCGAGCTGGTGAGCGGCGGGCGGGGGGGAGGGAGAGGTCATGAAGGGTCCTGAGGGGGTTCTGACCGCTCCGTCTGTCTCTCTCGTTGCAGTTCTACGATGAGACCGAGGCGCGGAAATATACGCAGAAGTACGGGGGAAGCGATGGCGACAGGGGGATCCTGGTTGCGGGGCGGATAGCGGGGGCCGGCGAGGCTGGGGAGTGGGGTTGGGGGGGCAGTACTATCGTGAGGCTTCTGTGGTGGCGGCCTGTCGTGAGATGGGGGTGGGTGAAGAGGTATTGGAGAGTGGTGGAGAGTTATCTGGGTAGGTGAAGAGTTATTGGGGGGGATGGTGAAGAGATGCAGGGTCGGGTTCAAGAGGTACTGGGGGTTCTGCTGCTGCCGGTGCCCATGCCCAAGCACAGGCTGTGCCTTGCAGCTCCCGTGTGGTGGAGATCCAGTCGCAGATGTCAGAGCGGGCTGTGGAGCTGCTGGGGCTGCCTGAGGACAGACCGTGCCTCCTCTTGGATGTGGGGTGAGTGATCGTGTGCCCTCTGTTGTGGGTGTCAGCTGGCCACAACGCTGGGGTTGGATGGGTGCTGGGATTGAAGGACATCCAGCCTGCACAGCACCAGCATCTCTGTCTTTTGGGCTGAAGAAGAGTGGGGGGTCTGCTGTAGTGTTGCAGCTGGCCAGTGTCACCTTCAGACCAGGTCTGTGATCCCAGCACTTTCACAATATCAGAGAATTGTTTGGGTTGGAAAATACTATCTAGTCTAACCATTTGCCTCCTCTACCGAGCTCACTGCTAAGCCATGTCCTGAGCTCCATGTCCCTAAGCTCCAGATCTATTTGACTTTTAAACATGTCCAGGAGTTTGTGCTTCTGTGATTCAGCTGCCTTCCTGAGCAGCCTGTTCCAATGCCTGAGGATCCTTTCTCCCTTTAGCTGTGGCTCCGGGCTGAGTGGGGATTACATCTCCGAGGAGGGTCACTACTGGATTGGCATGGACATCAGCCCTGCCATGCTGGGTGAGCAGAGTTTCCTCCCCTGCCTCACTCACCTCAGAGGTAGTTCCTTAAGGCATGAGCTGGTTACCTGAGCCATTCTCTGTTCTCTGCAGATGTGGCTGTGGAGAGGGAGGTCGAAGGAGACCTTCTCCTTGCAGATGTTGGTCATGGCATTCCCTTCAGGCCTGGCATGTTTGATGGCTGTATCAGGTGAGTTTGGGGATGTAACAGAGCTCTTTTTGTTCTCCACACAACTGGATCATCCGTACAGTGCACATGGTCTGCATATGATGCATAACAGATGGGTGGGACTGACCTTATCAGTTGCTCTCTTTGCTCTGTGCAGCTTCACTGCACCTCTCTGGAACAAATTGCTGAGATTCTGGATGGCAGAAGCAAGAGTTTATTGAAGTAAATGAAATAATATGGGGGACATTGTCATGAGCATCAAGACCTGTCCCAAGCTGGAAAAGAGAAAATATATGTGTACCATTGCTCAGCTTCAGGGTCACTGAATCACAGAATGATTGAGACTGGGAAAGCCCTCTGAGCTCATCCAGCCCAGCCCATGATCTAACATCACTACATCAGCCAGATCAGGGTACTAAGGGCCACAGCCAGTCTGTCCTTAAACACCTCCAGGGATGGGAACTCCACCACTGCCCTGGGCAGTCCATTGCAGGGTATGATCCCCCTTTCCATGAGGAAGGGCTTCCTGACAACAACCTAACCTTCCCATGGCAGCTTCAGGCCTTGCCCTCTCATCCTGGTGCTGGTTGCCTGGGTTAAGAGCCCGACCCCCATCTGATTACAACCTCCCTCCATGGAGTTCTAGAGAGGGAAAAGGTTCCCCCTGCGCCTCCTCCAGGCTAAACACACCCAGCTCCTGTAGCCTCTTCTCATCAGACCTTCCCTCCAGTCCCTTCCCCAGCCTCTTTGCTCCTCTGGACCTGCTCCAGCCCCTCAATCTCTTTCTTGAAGTGAGGGGCCCAGAACTGCCCCCAGTGCTTGAGGGTGGGCCGCCCCACTGCCCAGTACAGGGGGGAGAATGATATCCCTAGTCCTGCTGCCCACACTATTGCTGATCCAAGCCAGGATGCTGTTGGCCTTTTGTGCCACCTGGGCACCTGCTGGCTCCTTTTCAGCTGGTTGTCAACCAGTACTGCCAGGTCATCCCTGGATGAGAGGTCTGGTGGTTGGTTTTGAGAAGAAGGGTGAGTTTAAGAGAATAGAAACACTTCTCTGCTTAGAAAACACTCCAAAAAGGTGCTGGGAAGGAGCAGGGACTGACCATAGCTGATCCAGATGCTCTGGGATTGCACACTGGCAAAACCTGTGTGGTTGTGCAAGTGCCATGGCTAGGCACACAAATTGTTTGAGCGCTTGGCGTAAAGGGTGGTGCTTGGTGGTTCATTCATAGAATTGTAGAATCATTAGGGATTGGAAGGGACCTCGAAAGATCATGTAGTCCAATCCCCCTGCCACAGCAGGATCACCTAGACCAAGTCACACAGGAACTCATCCAGGTGGGTCTTAAACATCAACACAGCCTCCCTGGGCAGCCTGTTCCAGTGCTCTGTCACCCTCTGCTGCACTTTGTTGTGTTTGTGAGGCTGCAGAGGGGTTTGTGTAGCTGAAAAACAGAGAGCAAAACTTTGTGGAGAGAATAAAATCATTTCCCTGAAGCCTGACACAATCTTAGTGCTGGAAGTCAGCTCAAAGGGAGGGGACAGGCTCTGTGGAAGAATCGATGGCTCAGCATCCCAAGGGTCTCGTTTTCTTTTTCAGTATTTCTGCAGTGCAGTGGCTCTGTAACGCCGACAAGAAATCACACAACCCTCCGAAACGTCTCTATCGCTTCTTCTCAACCCTTTACTCTGCCTTGGTAAGTGTCACGCTCCCCTTGTTAGGCTTCTGCCTACTTCTCCATCCTCACTGCTGTGTTTTAGGAAGATGGTTTAAGTGAGGTATTTTAAGTAACTGCTGCTTGAAAATAGAGGGCTGGCAGGAGCACCCATTACCTGTCTCCTTGCCCTGTGTGCTTGATGTGGGAGAAGTCTGCCATGCTTCTGCCATCCCACCTGTTACCTCTGTGCTGTGGAGGAGCTGGCTCTGCAGCCTGAGGGCTTCCTCTCAGGAGATTTTTGGGAGGAACTGGGTTGCCTGCATTGGGACAGGTTTGTCTTTATTTCCTGCAGGCCCGAGGATCCCGAGCTGTCCTGCAGCTGTACCCCGAGAACTCAGAACAGGTACTAGACATCTGCCAGGGAGGAAGAGGTTCAGGCAGAGAAGTCATGGCTCTTTGGGGTTCTGAATGCATTCTGTCACTCACATCGGGTCTGTCTCTGTCCTTCCTGCCATCTGTAAAGCTCTTCAGGAGCCTCCCAACACCTCTATAAAGAGAATGCTCTGTGCAGTTCCTGTTGCTTCACAGATTGTCTTGGGCTGAGCTGTAAAATCAAAGAAATCAGCACCATCTAATTTGCAATCCTGGGTTTCCCTTGTGTACCTGGCTTTGAAAACTGGTCTGTAATTAGCAGCACTGTGCTGAAACTCCTCAGGGCTGGAAAGTCCTGCACAGTATCCCTCTCCTAGAGAGTCTGCCTTACCAGTTAACCCAGACTGGACTGAGGAGCAGGGAGAACACAGAAAGCAGTGGACAAAATCATAGAATGGTTGAGGCTGCAAAAGACCTCTGAGCTCATCCAGCCCACCCCAGGACCTAACAGCCAGACCAGGGCACTAAGGGCCACAGCCAGTCTGCTCTTCAACACCTCCAGGGATGGAGACTCCACCACTGCCCTGGGCAGTCCATTCCAGTATCTGATCCTCCTTTCCATGAGGAAGGGCTTCTTAACATCCAACCTATGTCCAGGCCCTGCCCTCTCGTCGCTAGCTGCCTGGGACAAGAGGCCAACCTCCATCTGAATACAACCTCCCTTCAGGTGTCTGGATGGTTCTGCAGAACCAGGGGCTTAGTGCAGAGTTTAACAAGAGCAGGAACCTTTGACACACAGTTGGATGTGGTCAAACCCAGAGGTCTCTTGGACATTGCTGGTGGGCGACTGCTAAGTAACTTTTGCCTGTGCTGCTTTTTCTAGCTGGAGCTGATCACAGCGCAGGCCATGAGAGCTGGTTTCACTGGGGGAATGGTGGTCGATTACCCCAACAGCGCCAAAGCCAAGAAGTGAGTCCTGTGTCTCCATGTGTGGGGTGAGGCCTGGGCTGAGCAGTGATTTGTTTTATTTTCTTGAGTTGTTTCCTGTCTGACAATACAGCCCTGGACAGATTTTACAGTTTAGGTCTGACTGTCCTAAACAGTCTCAGTGTTGCTCGGGGTCTGGAAATTGCAGATTGAATCCCAGCTTCATGCTGCTGTGTCTTGTTCTTTCAGGTTCTTCCTTTGTCTCTTTGTGGGGGCATCTGGCACGTTACCAAAGGTGAGTAGCTCTGTGAGGCAGCAGAGTTGCCTTCCTGGCTGCTGGGAGATAAGGAAGAGCTGTGGGCTGGAGTGGGAGCCAGGCAGGGCTGTGTGTACAGATGTGATTTCATTTATACATTTGCTGTCAGTCCTGCCAAACCCTGCTTTCCCTGAGAGCTGGTTTCTGTGCCTCAATTTATGAAAGACCAGTTTGTCCCAGTTCCAGTCCTTTTTCTTGCAGAGTCCTGCATTCCCTTTAATTTGTATGACAGGACTTAGCTCTGTGTGCTCCAGAGGAGAGCAGAACTTCTCAATGTTGCCTTCCAGGGCCTTGGTACAGAGAGTGCTGCTGAAGAGACACACCAGGCAAAGTTCACCAATGAGAGGTACCGTATGAGAGGTGCAGCTGCAGGTTCTCCCCAAGCAAGGAGTGTGGAGGGGTCTAAGGGCTGGTTTTGGCTGACTGAGGACCACAGCACTGCTGCTGTGTGCAGTATCTGAAGCAAAGGACTGAGAGGATCCTTTGGAGCTCGGATGTGCACTGGTTGTCTTATCAAAGGGCTCCACACACAGAGAACAGAACTAGTTTGGAGGGCTCTGCTGTGGCACTTTGGGGCTGTTGCTGCAGCTAAGGACTCAGGTGGCGATGCACCGTCTGCCCAGCCTTTGACTCCAGCTCTGTGCTAGATTCTAGAGCCCATTGGGGATGGAAGAGGGGGAATGTTTATGGTGCTGGTGGTACCACACGTGGCTTTTTTGCCTTGGGGAGACAGGCTGCTGTGCCTGAAGCCTAGTACTCCATTTCTTCTGGGGGGTTTCTGCAGGCCAAGTCTCCTCCCATGGTAGTGGTGCAGGGAGAAGCTCCTCTTGCACCCAGTTGGAGAGACAGAACAAAAACCAGAGGAAAGTCGTCGTGGCTGCCAGGAGCTTGTGGCTGCCACGTTTTCCTGCCTCTTACACTGCTACTCCCAGGGCGTTCCCAGTCTTGGAGGGCAGTAGCAGAACTGGTAACTCTTGTGGAAGCCAGCAGCTTTGTCAGCTTTGTTCAGTGTAGAGCAGATGAGAGTGGTGGTTGTGCTTGAGCCTGAGTTGCCCAGTGTGCTGCTGGTGTGTCAGAAACACCTGAGGCAAGTGCTGGCCTGCTGCAGCTCATGGAGGGTGGGTATCCCTCGGCTCAGAGCTGGGTCTGGAAGCAGCCTCCTCCCACAGCAGGTCAGGAATTGGACTGTTTGGCCACTTGCTCCAGTGCTGGCTGAACCTCGTTCATCCCAGGAGTACTGGGACAGGTACTCATTGGTTTTACAAGGCAGAGGGCATGGCCAGTTCTGGGTGGCAATCCTCAAGGACAGAAAACTGCCCTCACACTTCAGTTCCTCTTCAGCTGCTGTCTGCTTTCTCTGTAGGACGCGGTTCAGAAACATCAAGGGCAAGTCTGTAAAGAAAAGCCGGGACTGGATCCTTGAGAAGAAGGAACGGAGACGACGGCAGGGCAAGTAAGTTTAGCTGTGTCCTGTCTTTGCTGGGGCTGACTGTGCCGTGTGGCTGCTGTCAAGAACCTTCCCCTCCCAGAGTGCCCTGTGGATTGTGCTGAGCACTCTCTGCTTTTCTCCACAGGGAGGTGCGAGCAGACACCAAATACACGGGACGAAAGCGCCGCCCTCGCTTCTGAACAGCTCTGGATGCTGCTGGCATGGACGACGATGTGTTGGTCCCTCCAGGGAGCGTCTCATGGATGGCACAGATGGACACCCCAGGCCTGGGACTTGCTGGGACAGGCTGTTGTGGCTCTTGAAGGTGTAAACTTGCTGACGGGCTGCCCAGAGGCGAACTGCAAAGCTTCCAACCCCGCTTTCCTGGTGAGAGTTGTGTGGCAAATGGCACAGTGACTGCTTGGTGTCTGCAATGCCACTGCTTATGTTCCTGTGAGCACAGTTGGCCTTCCAGAGCTCTGGGTGAGCCAGAACTTTTTATCCAACCCCCTCACTAAACACTCAGTGAGTCCTAAGTGTTGCTGGTCTGCTGTGTCCTTCCTCCTGTACAAGGGAGTACTGAGGTGGGAAGAAAACACCTTGTTCCCCTGCCAGATTCGGGCGGTGCAGAGGAGTGTCCCATGAGGGCAGATCTTCCCCCTGGCAGAGGTGTTAGTGGTGGTGATGGCTTCACACCAGTTCCCACCCTGTGAGTTTTAATGCGTTGTGCACACCTCAGCTCTGGCTCCCTATCACCTCCTCCCCTTCCCTTGAAACAAGGAGAGGTGCCAGCCAGAGCTTTACAGTTACAAATGTTTATTCTACATAAAAATTCCACAAAATGGGAAGCTGTTTTGCACCCAAAGCTTTGGGAGAAGAAAGGGAGGCTAGCAAGGGAGGGAAAGGGTGAGGGTGGAAAAAAGAGGCAACATACAGTGTCATCCAGCCCAGTGAGACAGAGCAAGCCAGGGTCAAGATCCACATAGAAAACAAGGACACTTAGCTCACAGTACAGCAACAGTACAACTCCACGGGGGGGGGCTCGGAAAGCCTTCAAGTACATTACCAAAAAAAAACCCCAAACCAAACCAAAAACCAAACCCCAACAATCCCCAGTTCGAGTGCAAGCTGTGCGTGCCCCACACTGCTCGTGGAATACTGCATCGACACGCTCCCGGCGCTGGGAGGGCAGGTGGCACTTGGAACAGAGGTGGTGGAACCCAAAGGACAAGCGGTCTGAGGTTGAGGGGGGTGAGGGAAAGGGGCTGGAAAGAAAAAGTGAAGTGTCTCCCCAAAGCACAACCACACTGTTGGTGATTTGGTCTGTACATGCAACGACGGGGTAGGTAAAAAGGAACTGAACGGGGCTTCCCGTAGTGCAGGGGTAATTATTGCACCAAAACACCCTCCCCTCACAGCGAGGACAGTGTGAGCCTGCCTGGGTGGGCAGCGATGGCAGCCTGTCCCCTGCCTCACATCGGAGCCTGGCACCGCCGCTGCCTGCTGGAGCTCAGCAGAGTGCCAGCGGCAGAATCACCGGCTGTGACCCTGCCTGGCTTCTGCTGCTGGCAGTGGTGGGACCAAGGAGGGAGGAACAAGCGCCAGAACCCCCTCAGTGCTGTTCTTGGCCTCGGTGGGCCACAGCCCTGATGTTGTGTGAGCTTGTGCCACAAAAGCCGCTGCTTGGAAGAAAAAGAACCCAAAACAAAACAGTCACCTTGTGCTAGCAGTGGGCATCGCCGCAGGGTGAGGGCCTGAGAGGAGCTGCTGCTTGTTCCTGCCCAGGAGCAGCCCTGCCAGCAGTGTTATTGCTTCCCAGAAGAGGGGGCCCGGCAGGGCAGAGGCTGTGGTAGCGGGGGACTGCGCAAGGGCAGTAGCTGTACACACTCATGCAGCACCTCCAGCGCCTTTACCTGTAGCTAGACACATCCCACAGAGCCAGAACCCTGCCCATGCCTGTCTCCCGCCCTGGAGAGGATCTCCAGTGCCCCCCTGCCCCTGCTTGCAGGGCTCCTGCTGCCTCCCAGACCTCTGGCACACACAGGCTGTGGTGCTTGAGCTCACGGCGTTTTTGCGGGACTATGAGAGAAGGGGGCTCTGGGCTTGGATGGTCCATGGCCCCACAACTGCAGACGAGGCTGGATGTATGCCCAAGGCTGGCTGAATGCAACCAGTCTGAGGCCTGGGTACCAGTGGCAGGGAAGGAGCTGTGCTGGGTGGCTGCTGGGCAGGGCTGTGCTGTGGTTACAACCCCGGCTGCCTTTCACCCTGCACCCATCGGCACAGCCCTGTCCTCACCCTGGTCACTCTGGGAGGTGACACTGCCTGCAGTTGAAGTACTCGCTGCCATCAAGTGCCAGCATCTGGGCTCACAACCCACCCTCACACTAGTGGCTGTGGATTTGGCCCCAGGTGCCCACCCTGCTCTGGGCTCCTCTGTGATCCTTTGGCATGTGAACGGGCCAGCTGGAGCCCTGGAATCTCAAGAGGAACAAGAAGGCAGAGGCCTGCCCCCAGCCCAAGGAAAAGGACAGTGGCAACACAGGCTGCCTCGGAGCTGCCCACTGTAATGGGTGCAGCAGAGGGCACCCAGGTGCTCCCCCCAGCACCCCCCAGAGTGCAGGTACCTCACTGGGTGGCCCAGGGGATGATCAGGCAGAAGGGCACTGTGCCAGGAGGAGAGGCAAGGGCAGGCAGATGCAAGGAGTGGCAGAGATGGAAGGGGCAGGCAGGTGCTGCCCAGCTCAGGAGCTGATAAGGTAGAGGAAGAAGAGGTGGAGGAGGAGGAGGAAGGCTGCTGCTCCTGGCTGGGAGGGGGGTGGATACAGCAGAGGGCTGCTCCTGGGACCACAACAGGAGAAAGTCCAGCTGCCTCCAGCCCGCAGCTGTGGGTGCCTGTGTGTAGAAGGGAGGCTGGAGCAGCCCTGCTGCTAGGTGGGCACTGTTTGGGGCTGTGGTATCAGAGCCAGCCTCAAACCGCAAAGGCAAGAGCCCAGGGCTGAGGGCAGCAGGACCCAGGACCACCATGTGTCAGGGCTGAGAACAGAATGATGAGGCTTTGGACCAGGGCAAATGGCCAGTGGAATGTGCTGGCCCTAAAGTACCTGTGCCCTGCCCTACCAGGCCAGCACTGAGTGCCACACAGGTCCCTATGTGGCCTGTCCCCATCCCCAAGCAACTGATGGCCCCAAGCATCAGCTCCTCATCCCACACCGCTCCATCAGGCACCCACCGCCAGCAGCGGCACATCCAGCCCACCCCAGGGCAAGGAGGCAGCCCTGCCATGGGAACAGCCCTGCTCCGGGCAGAGTGGCACCTCTGGGGAAGGACCCTGTGAGAGAAGCAGCCCAAGGAAAGGTGTTTGCAAGCGCAGACACGGCTGACGGACACGAGAGCTCTGGGTGGAGGTGATGGGGAAGCTGGGAGAAGTTGTCTGGGCACTGCGCTCCCAAAGGACCCCCCTACTGCCCTTCACTGGTCCCTCCACATCCTCAGCTGTCACTAGCACAGATGGCCCAGCACATGAGGAGCAGCAGCACCCAAAGACACCTTGGTCTCCAGCCAGTCCCAGCCAGCCCACCAGCCTTGGAGCAGTGATGAGAGGTTGGGTTCCCCCTGCCCAGGGTCCCCCTTGAGCCCATCACTGTCCCCCTGTCCCCTGCCCGCGCCCCGGGGCCGGCGCTCCTTCCACACAGACGCACCGCACCGCACACACAGCGTCACAAACAACCATGCATTAGAAACTGAAATGCTGCTGGGAGGCTCCGGGGCTGCCGTGGTTCGCTCCGGCGCGGCTGCGGCCCCGTGGCACGCGCGGCTCCGTCCATCGCACACAAACAGTCCCGTGGGGTAACTCTAGCCGAAAATCCCGCCGAAGGTCGAGGCGATGACGATGCCCAGGATCACGCAGCAGATTATGATCATGATCTTCTTCTGCTCAGGTGTCCCAGCAACAGCAGGGAGAGAGGGGAGAGGGCGTCATCAGTGTTGGGAGCTCACCGTTGGCTCCGAGAGCTGGGGGCTGCCACATCCACCCTGATCCCTTTTGCCCATGATGGGCTCTGAGTGGTGCTGTAGGAGCTAGAGGGGCTCCAGATAGGACCCCAGCAGCCCTTCTCCATGGGCTGGCAGAGCTGAGCTGGTGGCCCTGAGGTCTCCAAGCTGCCCAGCTCATACAGGACCATACGTGGGGACTGGCATGGGCAGGTGGTACCACACTCAGTGTCAGAGCTGGACACTGCCTCTTCTCCCAATCACTAGTGACAGGATGAGGAAACAGCCTCAAGTTGTGCCAGGGGAGGCTCAGATTAGACATCAGGAAAAATGTCTTCCCTGACAGAGTGATTAGGGGTTGCCCAGAGAGGAGGGCAGTCACTGTCCCTGGAGGGGTTCAAACAACAAGTAGATGTGGCCCTAGAGGGCAGGGTTTAGTGGGCAGGGTGGGGTTGGGCTCATGGTTGGAACTGGATGATCTTGGAGATCTCTTCCAACCTTAATGACACTATGATTCTCTACAGCTCTTTGGCAAGGGATGAGGTTCTCACAGCAGGCTCTTAGGATCCCCTCTGCCCCTTCTCATCCAGCATGACCCCAGCCTCTGGCCCTCCCCACCCTGAGGGCAGAGCCACCACTCACCCGCCTGGCTTTGCTCTGGTACTTGACCGCTTTTTTGGTGTCGGACACCGCCCGCTCCACATAGTCCACCGAGTGCTCCACGTTGTACTCAATACGGTCGATCATCTCGCCCTGCAGAGCGGGGACAGAGCCCGGGCACCCGCGTGTGCCCGTGTGAGCTCATGGTGCTGGGCACTCTGTGGGTGTCACCCTGCTAGGCAGCCCTGTGTAGGACAGAGAGGGACCATCAGTTGTCTGCTGGCTGTGGGTGCCCCAGGAGGGAGCCATGGGGTGGGGGCTCCAGCCCACTGTGTCTCATTAGGGTGACAAGCAAGAGTGAGGGTGTCAAGGGGGTTCCCCAGCCCAGTGCTGGCCTGTCTGATATCTCAGGTGACATCAAAAGCACAACTGTTACCACACTGCCCAAATCAGATGCTCACAGACCCATGCACATGCGAGGACAGCCGCTCTGACCTGCAGAAGCACCCAGCTGAGAGCGGAGAGACCAAAGAGAGTGAGGCTACATGGCAGGAACCGCGGAGCCCCCTGCCCCACTCTGCTTCTGGCCACAGGGTGGGCTGGGGATGAGGACTGAGCACACAGTGAGCTCCTCCTCCCTGTCTCCCTCCTCTGTCCTCATCCTGACCCCATAGGGAAGCAGCCAGGCCCTGCAGCAGCTCTGGACAGTTGGTGTGACACCCAGGCTGGTAGAGGTGGGGGGCTCCAAACCCAGTGCCCTCCTGCATGGCACAGAGAGAACTGCAGCTGCAGAGCCAGGGTCCCACCAGCAGCTCTGCGGCGCTCATATATATCACCCACACAGGCTGCTGGCACAGGCTGGGCTCAGAGTGGGGCAAAGAACTTGCAAAATCTCCCCCACATCTGACTCCCCAGGTAGGCAGGACAGGACAGCTGCACACCCACCATGAGCACCCCTGACACCACACGAGAGCCACGGACATGCGGGGCAGAGCCATGCAGAGCAGAGCATGCAGCACGGACAGGGCTTTACCTGCCACGGGAGTCTCCTCGGGCCATGGCAGCGTGGCAGACAAGAAGGGGGGTGAGCAGAGACACAACAGCGTGTGCCCAGCTGAAGGGCCAGGCAGGCTGGTGGCACAGCCTGGGCAGCCTGGCACAACCACTGAGTCTAGTGGCATCCCAGTGCTCTGAGGCAGATGGAGAAGTCTCCACCTCCATGGCAGGCTGCCCTCCTGCAGAGCCCATCATCAAACCTCCTGCACCGGGTATGCAGAACCCCCCGGCTCTGGGGCACAGGGTGGGTGGCTCTAGCGCCAGGGAGCCCAGTTCAGCCCCAGTGGGAGCCACATCAGCCCTAAATGCAGTTACAGAAGGACTTTTAAGAGGGCACCCAGCGATAGGACAAGTGGGATGGTTTCAAGCTAAAAGAGGGCAGATATAGAATGGATCTTAGGAAGAAAGTCCTTCCTGTGAGGGTGCTGAGGCACTGGAACTGGTTGCCCAGGGAGGCTGTGGCTGCTCCATCCCCGGCAGTGTCTACGGCCAGGCTGGATGGGGCTCTGAGCAACCTGGTCTAGTGAGAGGTGTCCCTGTCCGTGGCAGGGGGTTGGGACTGGATGATCTCTGATGTCCTTTCCAACCCAAACCAGTTAGTGATTCTCTGATTTTCCCCTTAGTACCCACCCAGGCCAGGGACCACCAGCAGTCTCATCATCCTCCAACACCCCTGGTCACCACGGCACAGTGTTCCCCTACCTGGCTCTCCACCAGCATGGCCATGTCCATGAACATGTCGTGCAGCTCTCGGATGCTGTTCTCCAGTTTGATGATCTCGCTGTGCCGTGTTTCGATCTCATTCAGTGCCTGCTTGGTGATGTTTGAATCCATGATGATCTGCAAGGAGAAGGGAACCACTGAGCGCTGCACTTAGTCCCCTCAGATGTCAGGATTAGGGGCACCAAGAGAAGGAAGAGCAGGAACCCCAAAGCTCCTCCAGATGCCCCAGCCAGGTAGTTTGCAGCACACCCCCATCCCACCCTCCAAGGCCAGACTGAGCACCCAGGTCTGACATCCTGCATGGGCTGTGCTCATCACCCCTATACTGTGGCCTCCGGCAGCACATCCACTAGCCAACCCTTCTCAGGACAACAGTCTGGCTTAGCATGAGTCTGAGCTTACCCCAGAGGAGAAGATGGCTGGGTTGCCGCTCTCCAGCATGTCCTCCAGCTCCTCGCTGGTGGTGGTCCTGCCAGCTGCAAGTGACACAGCACAGGTCAGCCATGACCCCTTTGCCCCGGCTCTGGGTCCCAGAACCCCACCACAGGGCTCTGCTGGCTCCAAGGTGCCTCCCCAGACGGGAGCAGAGCAGAAATCCAGCCCTGAGAGCACATTGGGTGGTTTGAGGGGCTGCCACCCCCCAGCTCAGCTCTGTTTTTACAGATCCTTCTTTCTAAGGAGGTCAAGCTGCTGGTTTGACCCAGTTCACCCAGGAAAGCATCTCTGTCCCTCCTGGTCAAGTTGCTCATTTCTGTGGGGCAGGGAGTGGTGCCCAAGGACCAGCAGCCACCAGCACCCAGTTGGCTGTGAAGGAGGGATCGGGAGAAGCAAGCCAAGAGCAGGGATGCTCTTGGGAAATTCCATCCTCAGCCAGTTCAAGGCCACTAGGCTCCACAGAGCTCACGGAGCTGCCCAAATCACAGTCCTGTAGCTGCCTAACAGAAACCAGGCTCCATCCTTCACCCTGTGACACAGACTCCAGAATCACCTTCAGCCCCACAGCTCCTACGAGAGCAACTCAACTGCTGGGTATAATTCCCTTCCCTTTGCCATGGACCTACCCCACACTGCTAGAGAGCAGAGGGGATTTAATCCCCCCACAGATTATACCAACCCTTCACTGTAACTGCAGCCTGTTCTCCAGGCTGACAGCCAGGTAGGACCTGAGAAACCATGGAGCTCTGCTGTCTACAGGCTCACAGGTCTATGGGGCTGCAGAATGCCAATGGCCCCTTGGGCTGATCCCCTTCTCCACCTTCTCCAGCTTCCCCAGCTCCAGAAAGGGTTCGAAGCCTGTTCCCAGCCACAGTTACATGTTTTAGGGTGACAGAGCACTGCTCCTAGCAAGGGGGACCTGTGGCACCTACTTGGACTAGATGATCTTTTGAGGTCCCTTGCAATCCCTAATGGTTCTATGATTCTATACTTGTCCGCTCTTCCCGCCTGCTGTCTCCTCGCTCACAGCTGAAACTGCCCTGGTTCCAGGAAGAGAGGAGAAGGGCTCAAACAGCACAACAAACCCTCTTGAGGACCGTGCTCAGCTCAGGCAGTCACTGGCACAGGGACAGGAGGAGGGTGCCAGGAGTGGTGCATCAGGAGTTACTTGCTCTGTCCAGTTCCAAGTCCTAGCGACAGCCCTGACAGCATCAGTGGGACCAGCTCCAGGAGTTCCAGTGCCACATCTCTCAAGGGCAGAGGCAGGATTTGATGCAGGACGCACATACCCATCACGGCTCTTGCCATGTCCTTGCTGCCCAGTTCCCCTGTGGCAGAGCACAGGGCCAGTAAAAGCTGTGGTGAGGCAAAGGCTGAGAGCAAAGACATCACAGGGATCAAACACCGGCCAGCCAGTGCAGCTGGGAAAAAGGCCAGAGCTGGTCAGGAGGAGGTTCCTTTAGTGCTGAGCCAAAGCACAAGGTCTGGAAGCTGTATCTCACCCACAACCTCCAGCATAGCATTTGCCAAAGCCAACCTGTAGGACCTCAAAGGATCTCCCAGGGAGTTCAGCACCTTCTGGCTCAGTCTCCTGGTTTGGAAAGGCTCCTAGATGGCAATAAACAGTGATGGTCCTCATGGAGCAGCATCCAGAGGATGGGGCAGAGACAGCTCCATCAGGGCATGGGGAAGCTCCCAGGGAAGCCTCTGGTGCTACAGCTCACACTCATCACCCAGCTGTCTCCGAATACCAGTTTGCCCAGTGCTGCATGCCAGACACTCTATAAATAGAGACGATGTCAGGCACCTCCGGCTGCACGAGTCAAATGTGCCAGGGCTGAATTAATGGGATCAGCTCTGCTCTGCTCCCTTGGCTTGCAGCGACCCTCCTGCCAGTGGCTGGGCTGGGTGAGCTCCCACCAAGCAACAGCCAGGGTTCGGTCTGGAATCACCAGGGACAAGGCTGGGATCCTCTGTCTGGAGAGGGCTGTTGAGATACAAACCCATGGAGAGATTGGGGACGTGGAAAGAGTGACCTGTGCCCTGCTCACACAGCTCTGGTACACTGCCCACGGTGGTGAGGGATGAGCAGACTTCAGCCTGCCCAGCTTCTAGAAGGAAGACAGAGAAGGCAACAGAGCAGGTTAAGGCATCAGAGAGCAGGTCTGACGAGGAGAGGCTGAGGGAGCTGGGATTGTTCTGCCTGAAGAAGAGGAGGCTGAGGGGAGACCTCACTGCCCTTCACAGCTACCTGAACGGGGGGTTGCAGGGCGGCTGGTGTTGGACTCTTCTCCCAAACCACTGCTGACAGGACCAGAGGAAATGGCCACAGGTGGAAACGGAGGAAGTTCAGATTGGAAATGAGGAAGAATTTCTGTAATGAAAGGCAGTTCAACGCTGGAGCAGGCTGCCCAGGGCACTGGGGGAGCCCCCATCCCTGGAGGTGTTCAGAAGGTGACTGGAGGTGACACTCTGGGATATGGTCAGGTGGTCATGGAGGTGTTGGGTTGAAGGTTGGCCTTGATGGTCTTGGAGGTTCTTTCCAACCTTAATGATGCTGTGATTCTGTCACAAACTACCACCCATCTGCCCACACTGCAGGACCCCCTGCTCAGCAGGGTGGGGGCTGCAGGAGCCAAAGGTCAGAGAAGCCCGTAGTTTTTCACCCAACGAGGCATTTTTGGCTCAGATTAATCCCACGGTCATTTCCAAGATGGAAGTGTCACAGAAATCCTAAATAAGTTCATCCAGTGCTGACTGGAATTGCTGCTGGAACCAGGGCAGCCGCTGGACTTTCCTGCCTCGTGGTAACCTGGTGGCACACAGTGGAGCTGGGGCTGATTAATTCTCCCAATGCCTCTGGCGATGGCAGATACTTTATTTCTGGCTCCCTGGTCTCGCACATAACAACCTGCTCGTCAAAACAGGCAGCGTCTGTGCAGCGTCCCTGCGGCCTCAAGGCTGCACACCCACCCAGAAAGCTCCTCAAGCATCTGCTGTCTCAGGGGGTTTGGAAGCAGAGTGACGGAGTAAGGAGGGTGAGGGCAATGATTAAGGCTGGAGCAGAAGCAGTGGGAGAGAAGAGGACATCCACTTCATCACATCAGACAGGCTCCTGGGCTGACATCACGGGACACTAAGGACCAATCCCTGGCACAGACAGGCACAGTGGAGCCCACACCAGGAGAAGGGAAAGATCCTGAGAGGGATATGAGGAGCTCCAGAGAGTGGCTATGGCCTGGGACAGTGACTCTACATGACCATTTCTTCTGTGACTGTCCTACTTCCAGGGCAAGAAGCAGATGTGGTTGGGATGGTGATGCTTGCTGGGTGCTCGGGAGTGTCCCCAGAGCAGCTGAGAAGTCCCTGCTCTCCTACTTCCAAATGCCGAGTGATTTACCAGCTTTGCTGTCAGAGCTCAAGGCACTTTCTATCTTTGGATTCATCAGCTGAAAACAAGAGCTGAGGATTTCGCAGAGCTCAGTGCAGTCACCACATCCCAGCTGAGCTCTGTTCAGAAGAGCCTTTCGAGAGCCCCCGGGGAGCAGCAGGGACTGAAGGTGCTGGCTGGGATGTGACAAGATCCCGGCCCAAGAAGCATCCTGATAAAAACTCGATGACTTTGTTGCTTTGAATGAGCTTCTCTAGCAGCTGAGATTGTTCTGACAGAGGAACCCAGCTTGTGCAAAGGATTCTGCAGCTTCCCAGCACAGACCCCATCCTGCCTCTTCACCCCGAAGTGAAAGCTGGTCTCTCACTGTCACTAACTAGGAGACCTCCTCTGCAGCCAGCCACTGCACCACAGTAAGTCCTGAGCAGCCTTTTCTTCCACCCCATCACCACTCTGTCTGGCACTGACAGCCCAGCAGGATGGACAGAGTGAAGACAAGGAGAATTTAATTTATCTCCATGATTTAAGCAGAGCAGCAGAGACCTTCTGTCATCCGGGAGGCAAAAAACAAGAAGGAGGCTTCACAGAATCATGAAGATTGGAAAAGACCTCTAAAGTCCAGCCTTCAACCCAACACCTCCATGACCACCAGACCATGTCCCAAACCATGTCGCCACCTCCAGTCACCTGAACACCTCCAGGGATAGGGACTCCACCCCCTCCCTGGTCAGTCTGCTCCAGTGTTTAACTGCTCTTTCACTAAAGACATTTTTCCTAATTTCCAGTCTGAACTTCCCCTGCTTCCACCTGTGGCCATTTCCTCTGGTCCTGTCAGCAGTGGTTTGGGAGGCTGGTTTGGGCACCAGCCGCCCTGCAACCCCCTTTCAGGTAGCTGTGAAGGGCAATGAGGTCTCCTCTCAGCCTCCTCTTCTTCAGGCAGAACAATCCCAGCTCCCTCAGCCTCTCCCCGTCAGTCACGTTCTCCAACACCTTAACCTGCTCTGTTGCCCTTCTCTGTCCTCACTCCAACATCGCAATGTCTTCTTCATACTGTGGTGCCCCAAACTGGACCCAGTGTTCAAGGTGTGGTCTCACCAGTGCCACAGTGCAGGCTTTTCTAGATCTGAAGACAATTAAGGACCTGGCTAAGCCCTTTCAAGCTTTCTCCCTGCTGAGAAGCCAGGCACAGGGATACCTTGAATTCCAATTTACATGACAAGCCCCCGCCTCGGCTGGGTATCACCTAGAGAATGACGGTGGCTGTGAATGAGTCAGGCAGCTGGAGCAGCGACACGCTCATCAACCTGCTTTATATCACACGTCAAGCTCTTGTTGAGCCTCATGTCAGTCAACCTTCCCATTCAGCCGGAGTGAAACATCTCTATTATTATGAGACATCACAAAGCCTGATCTTCACAGAGGAAAGACTGGCGCAGTCGAGTCTCTCTCCAGCCCTCCAGAGAACCTGCAATACCCCTCTGGCACCTGGACTCCCAGGCGTCTGCAGCTGGTGAAGGACACACCCGCGGGTGACCATCAAGGACACCAGTGTGACGCACACATCTCCTACCTCATTATTCACGCTGAGCTCTGAAAGGGAACAAAACCACCCGTTTGTCTCTGAGAAAAAACCCACCTGGACTCGGAGCTGCTCTGTCATTCTGGCACAAATGCACTGGCACTGCACCGGCAGCAAGAGAATTTGCAAAGCTCTCTTTGAACCTCTGCAAGCCCTGACTTTTCCCTTGCTTGCTCGTTCCCCTAATTATGGGGGTGCTGTGGTTCTTCTAACACCAGCCAGGCACCGCTGACTGCCCAGAAGAACCACCAGGAGAGTAGGTTCTGTGGACAGCCAGTATCAGCCTTCTCAGCTCTGGGCTCTGGATGATGCATGGGGGTCTTAGCGCCACGAGGTGACAACCTCAGATGGGTCACCTGGGGCCCACCTTTGTCTAAAAGACACCTCCACTGCTGCTTAGAGCCACTCAGGGAATGGGAAGATGCCTGGAACAGGCACCGAAGCTCATCCTCCTCCTGCAGCAATGAAACCTGTGGGAGCTGCAAATGCTCCATCTCCAGAGCTCAACTCTCTGCTTTATATTTAGTTCCCTTCACCCACAACAAAAATCACTCAGAGGAGAGGCCAGGGCAGCTCAGTGGGGTCAGGATTTCCCACTGGCTTCCTCAGATGCAAAATTAGCTGCAAACAGGGAAGAAGCTTCTCTTCCTGTGCTCTCTGCACCCTCTGCTCAGCGCTGAAGGAAATCTGAGGGAAGGTTTCGTGCTCCGCTGGATCTGGTTTGACACTGAAACCACAGAATGTGAGGGGTTGGAAGGGACCTCTAGAGATCATCTAGCGCAACCCCCATGCCAGGGCAAGATCCCCTAGATCAGGCCACACTGGGCTGCATCCAGGTGGGTTTTGAATGTCTCCAGAGCAGGAGACTCCACAACCTCTCCAGGCAGCCTGTGCCAGAGCTCTGACACCCTTGCCATAAGAAGTGTCTCCTTATGTTTAGATGAAAAGGAAGGTACCACCATGTCTCTAGCTCCAAGCAGGAGCCATTCCCTGGTTGCTCCCACGGATGGCTGCACAGCCCGTGCACATCCTTGGATGTTCACCTCAGCAAGAGGCAGTGCAGGATGTGATCCCGCAGTGCCCAGCTGTGACCCTGCTCCGAGTCTACTCACTGATCTCCAGCTGCCTCTGGATCCTGCCCTTGCAGCGCTCCCGGTAGTCAGTCTGCGTGGCATTGTACTCCGACATCACCTCCACGAACTTGCGTGACAGTGTCGAGTGCTGCAGAGGGGAGAGGAAGAGAGAAGGAGGGGTGAAGGTCCTGCGGGAGGGAGAGACCTGCCACCCCTGAGCTGGGGGAAGGGGCAGCACTGGGCATCCCTCTGCATCTCTAGCAGCCCCAGAAGCGTTTCCAGCCCCAAAGATGCTCTGTGGAGCGGGATGAAGCACAGTGGGACGAAGCACAGTGGTGAACGCAGCACCGGGTGATCTCAACTTGGTGGGGACTGGATGCACCCCCCACCCAAGCCCAGTCTTCAGCCCCCAGCAGACGCCCCGGGGTGGGGGCAGACCCCTGGGCCATGGCTGGCAGCACCATCCTTGCACCACACCACACCCAAAGACACGATGGCGCCCTGCAACAAGCCCTGTCTGCCTCTGCCATGGTGCAGGGATGTGCTGGACTGGGATGCGCACAGGACAGACCCACAGTGGTCTCTCTGCAGGACTGGAGCTGGGCAGGAAGGTCCTGATGGGACCCTGTTACCCTAGCCATGGCACCTCCTCCCTCGTTGGCAGTGGGGGCACACAGGCTTGGCCACGGAGATGGGAGATGTCCAGGGTAATTGTCCCCACTCCAGAAGGAAGGTCCCACGTTTTCTCCCCACACTGAAGGGTTCTCCTGAGCACCACCTCCAAGGGGACACAACTGCCAGCCCCAAACCAGGCAGTAGAGCTGTAAGCCCTGGGTGGTGGTTCTCCTGGGACTTTCAGGTCATCAGCTAGAGAGCCAGAGCTCACAGAGTGCCAAACTGAAGGTCTTACCCAGCCCTGCTGAGCTGCAGCAGCTCTCAGAGCCTCTGCACTGGTGGGAACCAGTGCGGCCAATGCAGCATCTCCGCAGGGTCAGACGTGCCCAGTGCACAACCGGTGTTTGTACACCCGGGGCAGCCCCAACCAACACATTTGTACCTCCAGGAGCCAGCACTGGAGACATCTTGAAGATGTGTCTGTACTCACTCTGCAGCTATTCTAAGCAAGCAGCAGCTTAGTATTTATGGCAGAGTCTCAGCTCATCTTATTCCTCCTCTGCTGGCAAAGCTCACACAGGAGCCCCCTGGCACCTCCAGCTTCTGCTCAGCCTCTGCTCAAGATGTTCCCAGCCCAAAGCAAGGTCAAAACCACTCCTGAGCATCTTGAAATGCAGCAAAGACACGATGCAGACAACAGTTCTTCTGCCTTTTCAAAATATCTCCCTCTTTTTCCTAAAATCCAGCTCATTCAGCTGAACAGTACCAGCCTACGCTGATCCTGGTGCCAGGGGACGCCCTTTTCTGCAGCACAGTACAGCCTCTTCAACTTAAAAAGTTATTTAACTTCGTGTTTGTTTTGTCAGATTATTATTTTATGTTCCCACGGGCATCCCATGTGTCTACAAAATGTACTCAAGTTATGAAGGAACGCAGAGTTTCCTGCAAAACGGGCTGGAAATGGCATTTGAAAGGGCTTTTTGTTATTAAACAGAAGAGAACTACCTGGATATTCAGAGTAAATAAAAAGCACCCTGACACGTACCTCGCCTCGGAAAGAAAAACACTGACAGAAAATATTAACTCAAGTGAGGAAACAGGGTTGCTTCACCCAGGGCCAGCAACTTGTCATTCCCCTAATACTGCGGGGAAGTTGTCCCAGTTTGCTGCACCACTGTCACGGGCTGACCCCAGACTTCTCTGATATTAGATCACCCATGGGACAGCTGGACATCCCTTTCCATAACCCTGTAAGACCCTGGGAAAACAGAAGGTCCTCTCTTTCTGGCTTTGGGCTCGGTGCAGAGTGGCCATCTCTGCTGCCCTCTTGCTACGTGGACCTGGTGAAAGACAACCCATCTATCTCTGCGTTGTCTCTCGCTCCCTCGTGGGCAGCGGCGGCGGCTGTTTCACATCAGGAGGGGAAAAGGCTTGGGGGGGAAAAGCCTGGTAGAGGCCCTATCAGCGGTGTATGGTCACCAGGTGGTTTATTGGCAGTTTGCAGGTTCTTTATTCCCTTGTCTTTTCACCTTTTCTTTACTCTCTGTTACTAAAACTTGCTATTTTTCTTTACTACAATATTGTCCTCAGCTTTCTGTTGTGTTTTAACAACCCTGAGAAATCCAAACCGGCACTAAATAATCTAAACCAGGACAACCACCAAGCTGGGTTTCCAGAGATCTCGCACATTGCCCAAAGGTGACTTCAACACCCTCATCCAAGCAGCCACTGAAACCTGGGACTTTGGCTTTCAATGCTTTTAATTAAGACATTTCTGCAGGCTCATCCTGGGGGATGCTCCTTACAGCGGGAGCAGAGAACCTACTCCTCAATTTCCTCTGCTTGGCTTTATCTCAGAGCCTGAACTAGTCCAAGCCAGGTGAACATTTCCATCACACTGGCTCGGGTTTGCTGAGGAGTTGTCTCACTGCACCAAAAACCCCGAATCACAGCAGCAGCGCACCGGCTACTGGGGCTAAACCAACACAAGCAAGGGCCAGGGACAATTTTCACCCTCATGGTACATTCCAGCCAGAAAACTGCCTCAACAACAGCTCACCCCACACTGTTCCCTGGGTGACAGCCACAACAGTCGTGTGGGTCCAGCTCAGCTGTCAGGCACAGGCAGCCCGGCAGCACTGCTTGCCAGAGCTGTCAGCTCCTCTTAGCCACTGTGAGAGGTGATGAGCAAAGGCAGCAACACAGCCCTGGGTAACACCACTCGGTGTCCAGCTCACCTCCCAGAACCCATCCTGGGCACTCGGGGTCCTGCTGAACACCAGGTCCCAGCAAGGGGGTGACATCCCTGGAAAGAGGAACTGCTGCAGAAGCCCAGAGGTGGAGACCACACAGGTGAGAAGGCAGAGCAGAGGCAAAGCAGGGCAGCAAGCTATGCCATCCACCGCAGGCTCCCAATACGGGGGCTCCCATCTGCAGCCCTGAGGAGCTCCTCTCCCCCAGTTACCTACACAGCCTAGAGAAATGCTAAGAAATGCCCAAACTGCAAAAATATTTCCCAGTTCCTTGACTGACTCATCCAAGTCCGAGAGGCTTGGGGTTGTGCAGCCTGGAGAAGAGAAGGCTCCACGGAGACCTTAGTGCAGCTGTTCAATACATAAAGGTGGTCTTTTAAAAAAGAGGGAGAGAGACTTTTGACTGGGGCCTATGGTGATAGGACAAGGGTCTAAAAGACAACAGGTTTAGGTTAGACACCGGGAAGAAACGTCATGCGATGATGGTGGTGACACACTGGAACAGTTTGCCCAGAGAAGCTGTGGATGCCCCATCCCTGGAATTGTTCATGGTCAGGTTAGATGGGGCTTTCAACAACCTGATCTAGTTGGAGATCAGCCGTGGGGCAACTGGACTAGATGATGTCCTCGATGATCTCTTGGGTCCCTTCCAACCCCTAACATCCTATGATCCTATGATCCTATAATCTTTGAAGATCCCTTCCAATCCAATGACTCTCATGACTCTGTGGTGGAGCAGAGCCCTGAATCTCACTCTCCCACTTGCCAGGATGACTCCATGATCCCAAGAGTCTTTTCCAGCCTGAATGACTCTACGATTCTATGATCAGAAGCACAGAACTTTGACACAGAGCAAACCTAATCCTTGCTCAAATCCACAGCTCTGGGCTACACGGCATCAATTTGTGGCCACCTTTGGCTTCCTCAGACACTGCAGAAGTGATGCCTTTGCCTGGGAAATGTGAGCACTCCACAGCCAGCACGAGGGGCAGACACCCTCCGCTGCCACCTGCATTGGGGATGGCAAATATCCAAAGGGCACAGCACAGAGCAGAACAGAGGGCCCAGGGGGGTCACAGCACTGCTGTCAGCACACAGCAGCATCTCTGCAGTGGCAGAGATTTGTTCTGGGAAGAGATCTGCAGACTCCCCCAAGCTCTGCCCAGCTAGAGCTCAGGGTCCCTCTGGCAGCGACAGGAGAGCTGATGTGCACAGGCACTCGCTGCCATCCTGCTCTGCCAGGTGCTGCTGCATCAGCTTTTGCTTCTCCTTCCCACTTGCTCTGGAGACAAGCCTTCTTCTGGTCCCAGATGGGCAGAGGAGTAGTGCCAGGCTCCGAGCTGGAGCTGCCTCTGCAGAGGAGATGACTTACTGTCGCTGCCGTATTGATTCGGCACCACTGCCGCACGGGAGTGCAGGGAATGCGAGTGGCTCCCCAGACTGAAAAGGAGATGAAATTGATGCCAAAGCTCCCCTGGCTTCACTGCAGGGTGCTTGGTGAAAGCCTGCTGGAGGGAAACCACAGCCCCAAGAGGGAAGAACATCTCCAGCAAGCTGCAGGCTTGCAGCACTTCCTGACATCCCACCTGTATCCTTAGAGTAAGAAAAAGTTCAGGTGAGGTACCCAGCTGCACCAGAGAGCCTTGGTCTCATTCTGAGCTGCTCAAGCACCCATCCTGAGATTTCTGAACACACTGCAAGCAAACCTTCTCCCCTGACAGCTGCCACCTCAGACGGTATTTTTGCTCCATCCTTAGTGAGATGTTTAACGTGGGTGTGCAGGAACCCACCCAGACTCACACCACGGACAAATCCAACGCAGCCACCCTTCCTTCCACATCTCCCTCTGCACCTGAACTTGATGATCTCAGAGGTGTTTTCCAGCCTCAATAATTCTGTGGCTCTGTCACAGCTCTCCAAGGTGGCTTTTTCGCTGACCTACTCAGAAATGTGCTGCACGACTTTGCCAGTGTCTGCCCTCCTCACTCCTCACCTGCCAGGATCCCTCCTCCCCATCCCAGTGCCACAGGGCTGAGACTCACCTGAGTTTTCCTTATCCGCAGGTCAGCAGATGACCTGTTCAGTCCTTCCTCTTGTTCAATACTCTGCTCAATACCTGGGGGGGGTAGAAGGACACAGATTATTTTGTGCTGTTTAGGGAAGGAAAAGGGCATTTTGGCAAAGGGGTTGTGCAAGAGAAGGAGACTGAGGGGAGACCTGAGGTGCTGGAGGGGGGCTAGAGAAGGGCAACGAGGCTGGGGAGAGATTTGGAGAACAGGCCCTGTGAAGAGCAGCTGAGGGAACTGGGGTTGTTGAGTCTAGAGAAGAGGAGGTTGAGAGGAGACCCTCTTGCTTGCTACAGCTACCTAAAAGGAGGTTGTAGCGAGGCTGCTGCTGGCCTCTTCTCCCAAATTACTAATGATATGTGGCCTTAGGGAACAGGGTTTAGTGGGCAAGGTGGGGTTGAGTTGATGGTTGGATTGGATGATCTTGGAGGTCTCTTCCAACCTTGATGACTCTGTGATAAACCTGAGAATCAAGAGGCATCTGGCACTGAGCTGTCCCCAGCTCCTGACTCGAGCTCTGGACTGGCAGCAAAGCTTCAATTCATCACTGCACAGCACTCAGTGCCTGGCCACTGGCCAAGACTCAGTGCTGTCGAGGGCAGCACCCACCACCCCAGGCTGCTGAGGAGGATTCCAGCAGATATTTAATAAAACAGCTGGGTCTCAAATGAAACAGAGCTCTGCTCGCTGCTCTCCCCAGCTTGGCAGGAGGAGGGAACTCAGCACTAAAACGTCTCTGCAAACCTCAAGACTTCTCCGGGGACCCTAAAAATAGTAGGTCTGCCAGCTGCCCAGCCTTGCACAGGGAGGACCCCCTAGGCTGACAAGAGGATGCTTCATCTAGCTGTGCAGCTAGAGCAGAGATTTGCTCACAGTGCAGCCAAGTGAGGTGAAGTCTTCGCTTACCCGTAAGACCATAAATCACAGCAGAGAAGAGCATTGCCCTGCTCGGTGCCCCACCATGGTTTGGGCAGGGACAGGACGCAGGGTTATAGGGCAGGAGGTCTGTCACAGAGCGGAGCAGCACAAGGGCTGCTTAGAAAGGTGGTGGAGGGCCCATCCCTGGAGCCATTCAAGGTCAGGCTGGATAGGGCTCTGGGCAATCTGGTCTGGTGAGTGATGGCCCTGCTTGGTGTAGGGGAGTTGCACTAGATGACCTTTGGAGGTCCCTTCTAACCCTATGATCCTATGAAATCTGCTCCTCGAGGCCAGATCGGGGTGTGCTAACTCAACAACCTAAAGTCAGTGGCTTAAAAATCCTAGAAGAAAACTCCCATCAGCAGGCTGGGCCAGAGTGTTGCTGCATGGACCACCACCTGTGAGCTGGTGGCATCCCTTCAGTTTGGCTGAAGACCGTGTTCCTTGTGCAGATACCCCACAGCTCTCTAAGCCTGTATGTCCTCAGCACACTCCACACAGCAGCAGGTCCCACAAGGCCAGCACGGGGCAGGTTCTTCCTGCAGCAGGGGCTTCCCATTCCCTGGAGCTTCCCAGTAGCTCCCCAACACCACCACTGCAATGGGCATCTGTGTTTCTTCTGCGTGCTGGTTCGCATGGGTGTCCCCACAGTACCAGCTTACTGAGAGAAGTAAGATAAGGAAGACTGTGGGTTTGGGGAACCCTTCGTGGTGCTGGCAGAAGGCGTCCAACAGCAGAGCACGCTGCAGGGAAGCGCTGGAGAACACCAGCACAAGTTCTGCACCCCCTCCTAAGCAGTCCTGGAACACGTGTCTGTATCCAGAGCTCCTCAGAAAGGTCCCAGCCCACACAGCCAGACGGCCCCAGCACTTCTCCTGTGCATCCCCAGCCTGAGCACACCCTGGCTGCTGCCTGCCCAGCATGGTTCATCAGCTCTTCCTCCACACTTGTCACAAGCCATCCCTGCTCCCGAATATTGGCAAACATTGCACATTTATGAGAATTAATAAAATCACATTTTCCCAAGAAGTTGGTAATTAGAATTAGCCACTGCATGAGCAGAAGAAGTCAACTGGTCGTCAGCAGATGGTGTTTTTGATCAGTCCTGACTGTTTTCTTTCACCGATCACGCTGGCCAGGAGGCGATTTGGGACAAAGCACAAGGATTCATCATCTGTTGCTCCAGGTAAATACGGTCCCAGAGAGCCTTTTCTGGAAGAAGGAAGCAGGAATGGGAGCTTTTCCTGCAACCCTTTGGGTTCTCACAGTCCCTTAAAAAACACAAGACAAAACACCCACGGAAAAGGATTTTCGTTTTGCACTGGATAATCCTGGCTCCCACCTAGACACCAGGATCCCAGCATGGATGAGGGATCCCCTGGTCTATGAAAAGGGGAAGCTGTGGGCTGGCTGTCCTTCCTAGGTCTAGCTGAGGTCACAAGTTAGAGGACAACAAAGGGACAGCAGAGGTACAAGTCTCTTTCTGGCAACCACAAGGGACCTTATAGTGACCCTCCTATCCCTGCAAGGGGCTATCAGAAGGCTGGCAAAGATTGCTCACAGGGGCAGGGAATGATAGGATGAGGGGTCATGGTTTGAAGCTGGAAAAGGGCCAGACACCAGGAAAAAGTTATTGAATCTGAAGGTGGGGGATCCCTGGAACAGGCTGCCCAGAGAGATGGTGGAGGCCCCATCCCTGGAGCCATGCAAGGTCAGGCTGGATGGGGCTCTGGTGAGTGACGGCTTTGCTTGTTGTGGGGGGCTTGGACTGGATGCCCTCGGGAGGTCCCTTCTAAGCCAGTACATTCTATGATCCTGTGACGTGATCACATCAGTGGTGATGAACCCAGTGAACAGCTCCAGTGGATTCTGAGCCTTCCCCAGCTGCAGGGCTCCAACAAACCCCTGAGATGAGATTTTCCATGACTATTGAGCAGTGGGGACACAGAGCAGGAGCCAGGGCAGAACCAGCCCCAGCCTGCTGCACCCCCAGCCCAGGACAGGAGCCCCACAGCAGTGTGTCAGGCAAACACTCACTTTTTAGCTTGGAGCGCACTTTGTTCGCCGTCTTCTTTATGTCAGACATCAGCTCTTCCAGCTCCTCCTTCGTTTCTGGGGAGAAAGAAAAGAGCAAACAGGGACTTGCTGAAGACATCACTAAAATCTGCTGGCCAGGCCCAAAGCATGTGGAGACCAGAGCTGCGACAAGCCCCACTTCCAGACTGGAGCACTTTCACCACTCAGACCCTGCTGAGACTGGAAATGGCCCTGCTGCTGGTCAGGCAAGCTGGGAGCTGGGGAACTGCTCTGTGGGACCACTGGGAGCTGGCACTGGGCTGTCTGCCCTCACTGCCAGGCACAAACACCCAGAATCAGCTCTGAGCTCACGGCCACCAACAGCATGACCAGCACAACACCCCGGACGCTCAGATCCTGCAGAACTCCTCTCTGCATTGCAGCAGCACCCCCAAGCCACAAGCCGTGCTCAGCAAAGCTGGACTGGAGCAAAGCTCCTTGATCCCTTGTAGAGCAGGACTGAAGGGTACTGGTGAGTGACAAATGGGACAGGAGCTACCAAGGTGCTCTGGCAGCCCAGAAAGCCAAGTGTCCCCTCCAACCCCCTGGAGCTCTGTGTCCAGATCTAGGATCTCTGGGATAAGACACACACGGACCTGGTAGAGCAGGTCCAGAGGAGGCCACTGGTCCACGGGCTGGGAAATGTCTGCTATGGAGAGCTGGGGTTGTGCATCCTGGAGAAGACACAACTCCAGGGAGACCTTACTGGAGCCACTGCTCAAGCCAGTGCTTAAAGGGAACTTACAGGAAAGAGGGAAAGAGACTTTGGACCAGGCCCTGTAGTGAAAGGACAAGGGGCTGCAATTTTAACTGCAGAGAAGGTGGGCTCAGGCTGCACATCAGGAAGAAAGGTGGTGAGATGGACCTGCTTCTTTCCAAAGAAGCTGGGGATGTTCCGTCCCTAGAAGTGTACCAGGCCAGGTCGGATGGGGCTCTGGGCAACCTGGTCTAGTGGGAGATGTCCCTGCCCAAGGCAGGGGGGTTGGACTGGATGATCTTTGAAGGTCCCTTTCAACCCAAACTGGTCTGTGAGTCTGTGATGCCAGCCAGGTTCTTCTCCCCAAAACCAGAGCCTCCTCAAAGGAGCTGGGATGTGCAGGTGTGTCCTCAGCACCCTGTGCTTCAGAAGCTGCCAGACAGGGCTGAGCCCAGCCACGGGCATGAACAGCCCAGTTAACTTGCTAAGGACACAACCACTCTCTGACCACGAGTCTGGCCAACCCCAAACCTCAGCAGTGAGACTAGCATACAGGACCTCAAGATCCTAAGGACGGCACCAACCACCTGCCACTCAGCCATGACTTCTCGGCACTGCTGCCACCCTACAGCTCCCTCTTGATTTTGATGAGCTCAAGACTTAATTAAATCCAACTTCGTCGAATAGACTCTGGGCACATGAACTGAGTCACTTCGACGCTGCGGTGACTCTGCTGCCGCACACTGCCGGCTGCCAGACACGGGCATAATTAGAAAATCACGATGACGGGAACGCACCGGGGGAAGGTCACATCCTATCGGCGGTTGTACACGTCTCTGACTCAGAGCTAAGAGCTCCAGCACCATTGGGAGAGGGGGAAGACGAGCACGTCTGGAAATACCTTCACTCCAGGCTCCAGCTGCCTCTGAGCAAGCCAGTGCAGCAGCCTTGCTGGGGAAGCTGGCGCAGTGATGGACTGGCTGGGGAATAAAGACTACTGCAGAGAAAGGGAGAGGATGGTTCCTGTCTGAGTCCTCACTGAAGTGATTAATTATTTCCTTTTCCCCTGCTCTTGAAAGAACTTGCATTTAATGAAGAAACGAACCAGTCTGGGCTAAGAAGCAGCCTGCAGGCAGCAGATAGGCTGGGGCCAGCTGACAGTTAGCAAAGAGCCAGCAGTGTGGGGACAACAGGCTGCCATGGCCAAGGGGACAAGCCAAGGGGTTGCTGACCTGGGAAGGGGAAAGGAAAGGGGGCTCCTGCTGTTTCCTACGACTCCCCAGCAAGGGATTGGAGAGAAGCTAGTGACCTTTAGCTGCTTGTTAGTCCTTGGAGGAGCACAATGACAGCACGAACGGTGATGGAGCAATCCAAGACATGCAAAATCCAAACAAGGTATCAGGGAGAAAAACTGTCAGCGTGAAGGTGGTGAAACTTTAGATCCAGAGAGGCTGTGGGATGACCATCATTAAGGACATTCAGCAGGTGGCTGGGTGAAGGCCTGAGCAATCAAATGTGATGGACCTGCTGGACAGTACCGGGTCAGGGACCTCAAAGGTCACTTCCCATCCGTATCCACCCTTGACTCTATAAAACATTTCACTTAACTTGCAGCTATGTACTTCTCCCTGTTCATTTGGGATGAGAGAGACGCTGCAGTGATGCTGAGGACGTATCAAGTGATGCATGCGGGGGCATCCCCCTGAGCTGGCCACTTAGGAAAGAGAAAGGACAACAGGGACAAGTGGAAGGACAGGGGACATGGGCAGCAAAGCTGTCTTCCCTGAAAACATCTCCAACTGAGCAGCCAGGAGAAAACACTCCTTCTGGCTGGCTTTGAGTCACAGGACGTGTGAGGATTACTTGGCGACCTGGCAGGCACAGGCTTCCCAGACAATTATTTTCACATCCATGGCATCTGTTTAAGTGACTCACTCCGATCTATTTAACCATTCACGGCAAGTAACAGGCAGCAACGTGAAGCCAAAGTACCACAACATGCCCCCTGCTACGTCCAGAGTCACTCCGTAAGCAGGACAGTGCTACAGGGCAAAAACTGATGCTCAGGAGGAGCGGTCAGGCTCCCCTCATCCCATGGCTGAGCTGGGATGGCTATGGAGTCCTGCTGGTATCAAGCATGGCAGGGGACCAGGGATCTCCCATGGTCACCAGCACTGTGGATCTGTGTTCCCAGTCCTTGCTGGGAGTAGGGAGGAGGCTTTGGTCTGGGGTCAAGGTTTACACTTTACTGGTTTAGTGGTGGGCGTGGTAGAGTTAAGAGCCGGACCCTATGACTTTAAAGGTCTTTTCCAACCCAAACGATTCTATTCCTTCAATGTGGCCCTTCCCCACAGGTCTCCAAGTTCCCCAAAGCATGCCCCACGCAACAGGGAAAGGGATAAACACAAGTAAACACCATCCAGAACTATCACATGGGATTTTCCTCAGGGTGGGGGGACTCCAGCATGCAGCCAAGCACTCAGCATCACCACAGACCATCATCAATAAAGGAGGAAAAAACCCTCCAAGGCACCCAGTAGGGAGGGATAGCATCAGGCAGGCACCAGCACTCCACCTTCCACAGTGAACTGGAAGTGACCAACACCTGCAGCACGTCTGAGCATCACCGTGACGGTGACTTTGCACAGCCCGACACAGCCCAGCCCCACAGCTTCCTCCCTCATTGATTACAGGAATTAATAAACCTTCACCCCTCCACAACCTGCAATTCTTCACCGCCAGCCACCCCCACCCCAAGGGTAATCGAGAAAAGAGCAATCTCAAACCAGGCCACCACTGGCCAAGCTGGAAGAAGTATGTTCTTGGCAAACACAGAGCTTTTTCAATAAAACAGTAAAGAAGATCCTGACCACGGCTCCTCTCCAAGGAAGTTCTAAAAAACAAACCTTTCCTGCCTGAAAGCATTTCTTCTGTCTCCTGCAGGTTGTGCCTGTTTGTCTTGGCTCTAGCGTTTATGGAATCCAGGTATTTTTTGAAGGAGAAGGCAAAGAGAAGCACGCAAAGCACAGATCAGGCAACCCCAGGAGCTCCCTGCTGTCTGGGAGCAAACCAGAAGAAATCCTTCTACAGAGCTCCTGGAAACATTTCTCAGAGTCTTTCATGAGCTTCAAGCAATAAAACTGAAGGCTGTTTTAAAAGCCATCAGGGAGGAGAGTGACTAGAAAGGCTAGAGGACTGGCACTGTGAGGACCTCAGGGAGTTCTACCAGGCCAAGTGCAAGGTCCTGCTCTTGGGTTGGGGTAGTTTCCAGTACCAGAACAGACTAGGAAATGGCTAGATAGATGGATGGATGGATGGATGGATGGCTGGGTGGATGGATGGAGGGATAGACGGACGGATGGAAGGATGGATGGCTGGGTGGATGGACGGATGGCTGGGTGGATGGACGGATGGAAGGGTGGATGCCTGGGTGGATGGACGGATGGAAGGGTGGATGCCTGGGTGGATGGAAGGATGGATGACTGGAGAGCCGTCCTGCAGAGAACTTTCCAGCTGAAGTCCCATTTACCACTGATTTAGGTCATCAGTGATCTCTATGCAGTTCCCAAAGGCTGACGTTCCTTCCTGGACACAGAGCTCAGAGTCTGACAATGCAACTTATTTATTCAAAATGAGTAAAAGAAGAAGAAAAAAAATAGATGCTGGGTTCGCAAGACGCTGACGCAAAACCTTTCTGAATTTTCTCGAGCTTTCTCCACTCTGGCCAATACAACCCATTGCAGGAGGTGTGACAGAGGGATTGACTGGAGAGAGCTGCGTGACCACCATTCCAAGCAGAGCTGGGATTGTCCCTTCCATGCAGAGGCACC
Organism: Rhinopomastus cyanomelas; assembly: GCA_013400115.1. Taxonomy (NCBI): domain Eukaryota; kingdom Metazoa; phylum Chordata; class Aves; order Bucerotiformes; family Rhinopomastidae; genus Rhinopomastus; species Rhinopomastus cyanomelas. Next base: position 1,750,344 of record VXBP01004622.1, read on the forward strand.
ACAAGGAACTCCAGCTGCTTGCCAAGCTGCAGAAATAGGACACAGCGGTGCTGTCCATCTGCCTTTGCCAGGAGCGAGGGCACTGGAGATGTCTGGTACCATAATGAGGGGGCAGCAGCCCTGGGATTGTTAACTCCCAGTGTGCCAGGACAGACCAATCCTGCTCATGGTGCAGCAAGGAGGGATGCTGCTGGGATTCCATGTCGGTGCAAAACCTCACAAGATTTTACAAAGAAGCAGAGCAGAGATGATGCATGGAAGGGGCCAAAAAGCTCTCATGGAGCCACAGCAGGAGATCTTCAAGCTGGCAGGCAACAACGGCTCAAAGCAAGCGGATCTCAGCAAAGCTTCAGTCAGCCTTCAACAGACAGGCTGCAGAGGGACTTTTCCCAAGGAGATCTAGCAGTAGGACAAGGAGAAATGGTTTGAAACTGACGGAGAGGAGTTTAAGACTAGGTCTTAGGAAGAAGTTCTTCAGCGCAAGGGTGGAGAGACTCTGGAACTGATTGCGTGGAGAGGCTGCAGCTGCCCTCTCCCTGGAGGTGCTCAGGGCCGGGATGGAGGAGGCCTTGAGCAATCAAGTCTGGTTGAGAGGTGCCCTATGGCAGGGGGTTGGGGTACATGAGCTTTGAGGTGTCTTCCAATCTGAGCCAGTCTGTGATTTTTTTCAGCACTAACGACACACCCTGAACTAAGAGCACAGACCTGGCTGCACAGATCTGAGGTCCTACCAAGTCATGGGGCTCAAAGCAGGGCCCCATGGACACACAGGACATAGACTTGCCCAACCTGGTGGCCGTTGAGCGGGGAGCAGAACCAGCCCAGACTTCCCCAGGGCAGAGGTACCAGGTAAAGCTGCTCAGATCTCCTTCTGCAGCACCAAACTGCATTAACTGTTGGCCCTTCCCTTAATTCACTCCATTGATTTCCACTTTAAATACTCTATTATTTTGTCCAGAAGCAAGGCCGGGTTCATCAGTCAATAACTACCCAGCTCACTTCTTCTTCCCATCCTTTAAAAAATCGACGCTCTGCAACCTCCCGAGTTCCTGCTGCCCACCAGCTACGCAGAGACTTATTGGAAATCAACACTAACAGCAGAGGCACCATCTTACTCAGCTCTTGGAAAACTTCCCGATCGATAACTGCAGGTAGCCTGGATCCAGTGGGTTTTATTTTTGGTAGCGACTGTTTTGCAGCTCCCTGATTTAGCGCTGGAGCAGAAGAATTTCATCATCACAAGACACCTCACGTGTTTTCTTAAAAAAACATAAATCCCGCGTGTTTCCGTCCTTTCTCTCTCACATCTTCTGTTGTTAAAGCTCCAAAACTTTTAAAAAGAGTAATTCACAGAGTCATTCAGGTTGGAAGAGCTCTCCAAGACCGTCCAGTCTGAGTATCAAACAGCCCCACCCTGCCCACTAAACCCTGACCCCCAGGGCCACATCTACTCTTTGTTAACTCCCCCAGGGACAGCAATTCCACCCCCTCCCCAGGCAGCCTGTTCCAACCCCTGACCACTCTGTTAGGGAAAAGATTTCTCCTAACATCCAATCTAAACCTCCCCTGGCACAACCTGAGGTCATTTCCTCTTGTTCTGTCACCAGTGTCTGAGGAGAAGAGACTGGCCCCCACTTCTCTACAGTCAGACCATCCTCTAGGCAGACGCTGGCTGGGTTTTTCAACCCCTTGTTTCTGTCCTGACTGGGAGAGGATGGGGAAACATTCTCCATCTCCTCCCCACCACACAGGGGAAACTGAGAGGAATATAAATCTCCAGGTGAAACTCCAGCAGTAGGAGTTACAGAAAAGAGGCAGAAAACACAAAGGTGCAATGACAACAGCGTCACTAGAGCACAGGGACAGAATTCCCCTCCTTGACCTGCTGGTAATGCAGCTCAGGAAATGCTTGGCTGACTCAAGTCCCATTCATCACCCATCAGATTTCCCAGTTCCTCTGCACAAGTTGCTATCACCCATCCATCCATCCCCCAGTTGGTGCTGATACTTATAAGGTAAGACCTCACACTTGGACTGGTTGAACTTGAGGTTCAGCGCCTTCATAGCTTTTTTCCAGCCACCTCAGACTAACACCTGATGCCATCCCACGGGACTGCACAGTTGTGCCTGCCACAAGCCAACATGAAAACTTGCATCAGGCATCTCTCTGGTCTGTGTGATGGACCAGTCCCCTTGGGCAGACACAGGAAGAGCTCTGCTGGGAACAGAGAGCTCCCACAGGGAAGGTCTCACAGGTCCACCAAAACAACCCACTTTTGCTCAACTCATGGGCCCAACGGTGATTTGACCCAGGACTCACCACAGCTCTTCTCACACAGGGATGTACCCCAAATAAGCAGATGCACCCCAACTGCCACATTTCAATCGTTTCAAGACGAGACAGCAAGTTCAAGCCAGAGAGCCTGTGTCAACTGCAGGGGTCCTGACCAGTAAGCCAGAACCAACGGGCACTGGAGAAGCAGGTCTTGATCAAGGGACTGGGTCCAGAGGAGGAGGGAAATCCTTCACCCCACACACAAGGTGATGCCGATCGAATGCGCTGACCCCGTTTGGACAAAGAGAAACAGGGCTTCGTGCTGAAAGGCAGTCAGCCAGCCAGGGAGTTGTGGAAGGGTTATATTTAGAGCTGCACATGTCCATGACAACGAGCAAGAATCACCTCGAGCTGGAAAGAAACTTTTCCAGCACTGGTGGAAAAAAAATGACCTGAAGAAGTCCTACACCTGCAGGTTCACTGCGAGAGAATGTGCTCCAAGATCACAGAATCACAGAACATTAGGGATTGGAAGGAACCTCCAAAGATCAACCAGTCCAATCTCCCCGACACAGCAGGATCACCTAGACTAAGTCACACAGGAACACAGCCAGGCGGGTCTTAAACATCTCCAGTGAAGGAGACTCCACAACTCCCCTGGGCAGCCTGTTCCCATGCTCTGTCACCCTCACTGTGAAGAAGTTCCTTCTCAGATTGATGTGGAACCTTCTATGTTCCAGCTTTGCCCCTCGTCCTACAACTAGATGATATTGAGAAGAGCCTGGCTCCATCCTCCTGACACCCACCCTTCACATATTTGTAGACATTACTGAGGTCACCCCTCAGTCTCTTCTCCTCCAAGCTAAAGAGACCCAGCTCCCTCAGCCGCTCCTCTCAAGGGAGGATGCTGAACCCAAAGCATCGCGTGTGAAACCAAGCCCCACAAAGCAGCCAGCAAAGAGTTCAGGCACCTCTGCTCCACAACCCAGCAAATTTACTTTAAAAACAGCCTGATTTATGTTTTTAAACACAGACTGAAGTGCACGGGACTGTGTGACTGCTCACTCAACTGCTGCTTGGATTTTGTTCATTGTAAATGAGTGTGTTGTCCTGTAGGTTTGAGAGATCCAGCTGGCTGTTTGTTCAGCTCTGGTGGGTCCCAGTCCCCCTCACTCGTGACCTTCCCCATTGTCCCCATGCTGGAGATGGCCCTGAGCAGGGCAGTGGCCATCTGACAGTTCCCAACCTCAGCTACAGCATCCTCAAGAAGTGTGCTAGGGCAGCACCCTGTCTGGATCAACCTGTCACTGCGACCTGCAGATTTGCTGGGTGTCAGAGCAGATGGCTTTGGGCACAGAGAGGGCAGGAAAGTCCCCAAGAGCCACCTGCGTCAACCTGATGCAAGTCTGTAAATAGCAACCCATGAGCAATCATCGTAATGAATTTAATCAACGAGGGGCTGCATCAAGCAGCGGCAAAGCAGGATTGGATCCATCCATCCCTCTCCTGCACCCCTATTTCCAAACACAAAAGCAGGGCAGATCAGAGCCTTCATGTGAGACACAACTGGTGGGGCTGAGCCCTGTTCCACAATCCCCATCTCAACAAACAGGAAGAACTAGACAGTGTTAATTTACAGAACCATAGGTTTGGATGAGACCTCCCAAGGGCATCCAGTCCAAGCCCCTCACAACAAGCATGGCTATCACTCACCAGACCAGATTGCCCAAAGCCCCATCCAGCCTGACCTTGCATGGCTCCAGGGATGGGGCCTCCACCAGCTCTCTGGGCAGCCTGTTCCAGGGATCCCCCACCCTCAGACTCAAGAACTTTTTTCTGGTATATGACCAAAATCTGCCCTTTTCCAGCCTCACACCATGACCCCTCATCCTATCATTCTCTGCTCTTGTGAACAGACTTCCCCACCCTGTGACAGCCCCTTTCAGGGATTGGAAGGGTTGCTATAAGGTCCCCTCAGAGTCTTCTCCTCTTCAGGCTGAACAACACCAACTCTCAGCCTGTCCCCATGGCAGAAATGCTCCAACACTGATCATTTTCATGGCCTCCTCTGGACCTGCTCCAACAGGTCCTTCTTGTGTTGGGGACTCCAGAGCTGGACGCAGGACTCCAGAAATCAGAAACAAATTGTTCCTCATCAGGAACATCCTCCCCAGTCTGGTTCAAGAGCATGAGATCACACACACCACTGGCTGGAGAACTCCCCACATCTCTGATGGGTCCTCCCTGCTGCCACAGCCCAGGACTCCCCAGCATCTCCACATCAACCAGCCCTTGCGAGTCTCCAGGTGCAGCTGGCCGTGAGCTGTCCCCGGTCTCTCCCTGCCCGTGCCGGCAGGAGCCTACTGGCCACAGGCAGCCCCAGGAGCCTTGTATGGTGACAGGCAGTGCCGACGTGCTCCGCAGCACGCTCGCTCCAGCCTCCTGCTCCTCCCAGCACAGCGTCAGGCGCCGGCGTCACCGGTGTGTCACCAGCTGCCTTCTGCACCGTGCTCACTAAATCATCAGACAGAAAATCTTCCCTTGGATGGAGGAAGGAACAGGGAATCCCAAAGGCGAGTGGGCTATTGTGACCAGTGAACCATCACTCCTCACATCCTGCACTGTCCTTGCTCAGTGCCCCTCGGAAAAGGGCTGCCTGCTTGAAATAAAAAGGGAGAAACTGGGAATGGTGACGGGAAAGAAGGCAAACCAGCTTGTCTTTAACAAGGAAGGTGAAGCAGCACAGCTTGAACAAACAGGAAATAGCAGAGACCCTACTAAATCACCGCAAACCAGTGTGAGGGTGTTCTGGGGCTGCACAGTAAGGAAGGGGAGAACAAGGCAGGTGCAGCTCTGGGACTGCACAGACTGGCTGCCAGCATGCCCTCCTCTGCTCTTGCATAGGAAGTATTTCTGTGTTCAGACTCATGATGACCCCCACCATTGCTCCTCAGCATCAGCTCACCCATTCCCTCTCAGCCCCGCATCTCAGCATCCTCCTCCAAAACCTCCCCCCTTCCCCCCATCCCCAGCAAATCAGGCTGATCTTGCTCCTGTTGTCTGTCCATCCCCCTTAATTACGGTTTCCCCAGGCTGCTCCTTCTCCACACACTGGAATCCACCCACCCGTGACACTCTCCTCTCCAGATTCCTTTCTTTGCCAGGATTTGCCTCCCTCATTCACAGCGCTGATCGCTCTCAGCTAATTAGCCAGCACAGCAGCAGCTCTTACATCCTCCCCTCAGCATCTGCTCTTGGCAGCTGCCTGGTCCCATCACCAGGCTGACCCTGTGCACTTACATCTCTTTAACTACTGGGACCCCGCTGCACCCCTCTGCTTCCTGGGCAACCCCACAGGACTGGCAGAGGGTCCACATGCAATAGAATCATAGAATGGTAGAGGTCAGATGGGACCTCTGGAGATACAATCACAGAATCATTGAGCTGGGAAAAGACCCTTAAGATCATCAAGTCCAACCATCAAGATCATCAACTCCAGCTACCCAGTAGCATTGCCCAAAGTTCTCCCTCCCCAGGACGTGGCCAGGGGAGCCCGTCTCCTCCCCAGCTTGCCCAGTAAGGGACGTCCGTCTCCCTGCAGAGTGCCATTCCTACCTTCATACAGCAGGTTTTGTACTCCCCAGGGGGCTCCTGGAGGAAATCTCACACTGGGGACCAGGGCATGCTGGGTCACACAATGTGTCTGTGTCCCCCACCCTGTGCTCTACAGTCACGGTGCAACCTGGTCCTCCTCGCCAAACCCTAACAGACGACTGAAGAAGTTATCCACCTCCACATTTAGAATCACAGAATCATTTACGTTGGAAGAGACTTCAAGATAACCAAGTGAGACCTCTGAGATTACCAAGCCCAACTGTTAACCCAAGTCACCATTAAACCACATCTACACATCTCTTAAAGACCTCCAGAGATGGGGAGTCCACCACTACCCTGGGCAGCCCATGCCAGGGCTGGACAACCCTTTGCACAAGAGAAAACATCTTCTAGAAGGACGTTCCTGACCCCTCGATCCAAACCCAAAGCTCTGCTCCTCATGCAGAACACGCGGCCGCCGCTCACAGTCACATCGCCACGTGTCTGCAGTTCCACAGCAGCTCTCGCAGGGACAGCAGTGTTTTCCTCCAAGACCGCAGAGCCCAGTGCTAACTCTCAGCAAACGGCTTTCACTCACACGAGATGCTCAGGAGGGGCAGCAGTTGCTGCAGATGTGAAAATGGCTCCGCAGCTGAGAGACTTGGCATGGGTGGATCTAACCCAGTTCAGGAGCAAAAGGATGTTCAGGAAGGGTGAAAGCTTTAATCAAAGTAAAATGTGTGAGGAAGGAAAAGGAGATCTTTGCCTTTGTTTTTCCAGCTGTCTGTGGCAGCTGAGGGCTGGGCAGGGATGTCCAGGGGCATCACCCTCCCCTTCCCCTGTCACCACTAGCCTGGACACAGAGATGATTAAAGACCTGGAGTCAGAGTGGAGGAAAATGATGAATGAGTCCCACGTGGGGGTCAGGGCTGGGTCGGGTTCGATTTGGTGCTTTCATTAGGAGCTTGCAGGCTGGAGGAGGCAAATCCCTCCCTGGCTTGCCGAGGCAGCATGGATGAGCTGTGCCTGCTTCTGCTATCTTGATTTAAAGGCACTCTTGATTAATGACAAACCCAGGCCAAAAATCAATTAGAGAGATATGGAGAAAGGACAAATCTCAGCTGGTTCCCGTGGAAAGCCGCAATCTAATGGCTAAACACAACCCCAGGACCTTCTATCTGCTTGTAGGGTGGGAGAGGGTTACAGGAGAGGAAGGCAGTAGCCAAGGCAGGATGGTTTACAGGGGATCAAAGACAATTTTTTTCTTGTGGAACAGCAAATTTGAGCAGGTTTTAGGTAGAAAACTGCTGCTCTAAGCCCAGGGGAGCACCGTGCTGAGGATGGGCAGCACGGACAGGAAGGGGGCTGTGATCCCACCTCCAAGCACTATGTCCCAGCTACGCTTCCACATTTCCCTTAATAGGATGAAACTGGAGAAAATCAAGTGCAACAGAGACCAGAAAGCAGGGCTTCACCCAAGGGAGGTCTAGAGATGCCTCAAGAAGATGCTGTGAATTACATGAAGATCCTAATCCCCCGAGCCAGGCACTCCTGCACTCTGGCAGTGTGGAGAGGTCCCTTCCCTACAATCAGTGTCTTCCCTGAGCATATACAAGCACAAGACTGAGCAGGACGAGAGGTCACAGCTCACAGCAGTGGCCCTTCCTCTGCCAGCAAGGGTGGGCAGCAGCTCCTGTCTAGCGCTCTGCCAGCGCTTGCTCTGAGCCACACTCTGACAGTGCTTTGAGGAGCCCTCAGCAGGTGCCACGGCCCCATACAAGCCCGGAGGGCAGGACCCCGTCCACGCGGTTTGACGGCACTGAGACCGCCTGGCGAGGGGCTTCGCCTCCTCCTCTTGACATCTCAATAGCTTCTGCAAGAGCTATTTCTGTCTGCCCACTGTTCCCAGGGCAGCAAGAAGAAGGGGGAGGGCAACGAGGGGATGCGGGAGCTGAAGTCCCCAGATGGATACTCATGGCAGATGAGCATTGCTGCCAGCAGGCTCATCCCACGGACCCCCTGCACTGCACACCCAGCCACATGAGCTGCTCAAGATAGGGACAGATTGGTTTGAGCTTGCTCCACGATTTGGGGGGTGTTTAGGAATTGCCCCAGAGCTAGCCTGAAGCACCACATGCATGGAAACCAACCTCACCAACGCCTTCCCTACCATCCCCAGCAGCAGCAGCACCCTGCATGTCCCAGCACAGGTGGGCACAGGGTTGATCTTGCACTGGAGCAGGAGCAGCTCAGCAGAACACCAAGGAGCCTGCCCAGTATCTGCCCTTGGAGGATGAGGTTGAAGAGCTCATCCAACTACCAGGAATCCAGCCTGGAGCGACAGCTCCAGGGTGGCACAGCTAGCATTTGGCTGGTGGACCCCCTCCCTTTTGGGCATGATTTTTGCCTGTATGCAAAGTGGGATGGACTTTGCACTTGGGCTCATCCAGTGATGATAATTATGACCCCCAGACACACATGATGAAGGAGAGGTTTCCAAGCCCCAGGTCCCAGCAAGCCAGAATCACTGCTTACAGGTCCAAGCCATAGAATCATAGAATGGCTTAAGGCTGGAAGGGACCTTGAAGATCTCCTAGTTCCAACCCCCCTGCTGTAGGCAGTGACACCTCTCCCATCAGACCAAGTTGCTCAATGCCCCATCCAACCTGGCCTCGAACACTTCCAGGGATGGGGCATCCATAACCGCCTTGGGCAGCCTGTTCCAATGCTTCACCACCCTCATGACAAAGAACTTGTTCTAAATCTACCTTTTTTCAGTTTTCTCCAGTTTTCTGTATCCCACTTCATATTCTGGAAGGTCACTCCAGAGCCTCCTCTTCTCCAGGCCAAACACCAGTTCTCTCAGTGTCTTCACAGCAGAGTTGTTCCAGCCTTTTAAACATCTCCATGGCCCCTCATCACACTTGAGACAAACTTGGATGAATTGCTGCCAGTGCCTTCATGTAACTTAATTTAGTCTCTTAGTGAATCCAAAGTCTGGAAATAGGAGGAGATCACTGTCTGAAGACCAACCCCAACAGCCAAGGACCATGTCCCTCTTGCTAGAAATGGAGCAAGGTAGGCTTGTGCCTCAGCAAGCCTCCTAGTGGCACTGGGGCAGCCACCAGCAAGATACCACCATGAGGTCACAAAAACCTGTTTCCACCATGAGAATCTGGATTTCTCACCTAACAATTACTTCAACCACAGTTGTGATTTCTATTCCTTCTCTTGCTCCCAACCAGGGACCTGATGGGACACCATTCCCAGCTTCTCTATTCATATCAGTTGCTGCCTTCCCACCAGTGAAGGACAGAGGCTGGTCCTGATGGGAAGCCTCTCAGCAGCAAAGTTAACTGCTAGGTTCTTCACTTCATGTTGCTGAAAAAAGCTGCTCAGAACTTCTCTGGTGAGAGAGCAGGAGCTCCCCAGGGTTTGGATGCTACAGGCAACACCCTGCTCAGAGCCAGCACAAAGATGGGCCCACCACGGTGATGGAGCTATGAGGGCAAATGTTGACAACTCCTTTTAGATGGAATTTTTCACATAGAACTGAACACCGGGACAAACACAAAGTAGCCTGATTAGGCATTTTTTTCATGTTATCAGCAATTAAGAGCAACTGCAAGTCCTTCCCCAGTTAAAGCTTGGGAGCAGCTCCATTTGACGTGGCTCCACCACTGCAGAAGTGGAACTGCTAAGCAGGATCTCCTTCAAACTCAGAGGAAAATCAAGTGGGTGATGTTCTGCTTACGTTCTTCACATCGCTTTCCCACCAGGCTGCCTCCCTGTAGCACCAGAAGCTATTAAAAGCCCCTGCAGCACCGTCGAAGCACAGAATTATCTCCCAGATTGGGAGCTCCAGATTTCTTTTGGTCATGGTGTGATATATAATCCACACATGATGCCATTACCCAACGTAAGCGCCGTCTCTGCAAGAACCCAGATGGACGCCGAGAATAAGGCACTTCTTATAGCTGTAGCATTTTTAAGAGACATTATAATGCCTTGCATAAAAGTGTCCTAATTTCTGACTTGAGTTGAACACACATGAGTCACTCAACTGCTTTCTTCTGCAAGCCCACACCTGTGCAGAAACACCCCAACTTCCCTCTCACATACCCAGCCTGCTGACAGACGGACAGATGGACGTAGAACCATATAATCTCCTGGGTTGGTAGGGACCCCCAAAGGTCACCTAAGCCCTCCAAACCCTTGCAGCGAGCAGGGATAGATCAGGTTGCTCAGAGTCTTGTCCAGCCTCACCATGAATATCTCCAGCAACGGGGCCTCCACTACCTCCCCAAGCAACCTGTTCCGGCGTTCAATCCCCTTCCTGCTAAAGAACTTCTTCATAACAGCCCATTTCAATCTGCTCTTCTCTAACATGAAACCACTGCCCCATGTCCCATCACTCCAGGCCTTTGTCTACAGACCCTCTCCAGCCTTCTTGTAGCTCCCTTCAGGTACTGGAAGGTCACTCGCAGATCCCCCTGGAGCTTTCTCTTCTCCAAGCTGAACAACCTCAGCTTCCTCAGCCCGTCCTCGTAGCAGAGGGGCTCCAGCTCCCAGACCATGCTAGTTTTTATTTCATTATTCAAAACCTTCAAGCTCTCAATAAAAAATGATGCTACTACGCCTAGTGCTTCCCAAGAGCAAGGCTCAGCTTAGGATGCCTCACACGTAGTGTCATCTTCCATCACCACACGCAGACGAATTCACAGGTGACCCTGTGCTCAGGGCGGCCTTAGCCCCCAAAACCTGGGAATCAGCATGAGGTTGGAGGCGTCTTTCAACAAAAGACAGTTTGAAGAAGAGATTCAACGATTCCAGTGCTCCTTCCATGCTGAGGAACAGGGAAGATGTTCTCCTCCACACAACACAACGACAGGACTTGACTGGCTGCACTCGGAGAGCAGATGTAGCGTCTGGCTCTCTCTGCTGCTCCTCCTATAGAAAGAAGCTGCCTTTCAAGTCTTGACATCGCCACCTCTTCTCAAAACCTTCTCACTATGCTAAAAAAGCACAAGAAAGGGGAGGATCAGTGGAGGCCACACTGGCTACGGATTCTCACCAGTGGCTTTGGTCTTGGACTAAGAGAACTCCATAACTTCAGCCTCATCTCTTCAATGGAAAAGCTTCAAAGGGAAGAGGTGGCTATTTGGAACAGCAGCACCCTGCAGCTGGGAGGAGCAAGGTGGCATCACAGACTGTTCCAACAAGCCAAAGGCAAAAGGAAGAGAGAAAAAATCCTTCCAGTGAGCGTGTCCCTGCTCTGCTTTTGACCCAGAAACTTTTTAGGGGTGACTTGTGGTTTTCTGTCTACTGATTAAATGAAGTAACCACAGGAACAACCTGCACTGTCTTCCCATCGCTCCTGCTTTGCTCTCCACAAGCACTAATGCTACCCTGAGCTGCCCTGACTGCTCCCAGGGGCTCCTGAGACTGCTCCAGGCTCAGCTCCTTCTTGAACTCTTTATCAGAGGCTCTTTATCTGCTGAGCCTTTTCATCACTACATCTTCTAAGGCGGAACTTCATTTAAGAGATCAAAGATCAATAATTGCCTGAAATGGGGATTAAGACCTGAATATTAAAAGGGTGAACCTGAAACCCTCCGACACAACCTGTCCAGCTGTGGTAGCTCAACTGTTTACTAGAATTTCTGAAATATTTATCCAACTCTAAAGTTCTTCACGTTGCAGTACAAAGCCAAGGAAAGACATTGAGGGGCTGGAGCGGGTCCAGAGGAGCAACAAGGCTGGGGAAGGGACTGAAGCGAAAGGCTAAAGTAGATGAGGGTGTTTAGCCTGGAGAAGAGGAGACTCAGGGGGGACCTTCTCCCTCTCTACAGCTCCCTGAAGGGAGGTGGTAGTCAGGTGGGGGTTGGGCTGGTTGCTCTGCACCAGGACGAGAGGGCAAGGCCTGAAGCTGCCAGGGGAGGGTTAGGTTGGATGTTAGGAAGCCCTTCCTCATCTGAAAGGTGACCAGACACTGGAATGGAGTGGCCAGGGCAGTGGTGGAGTCCCCATCCCTGGAGGTGTTGAAGGACAGACTGGCTGTGGCCCTTAGTGCCTTGATCTGGCCGATATGGTGATGTTAGGTCCTGGGTTGGGCTGAATGAGCTCAGAGGGCTTCTCCAGCCTCAATCATTCTGTGATTCAAAGCATCGGCCACAGGCACGGGACAAGCGATGGTTTCACAGCACAGCACTAGAGAAAGGCTAGAACTGACACAAGCTCAAGCTTGCACACGAGTACATTAGGACTTGGTTAGCTGCCACCAAAACTTTCCCCTGGAGCTGTTCCCTTTGTGGTTGCAGTTAGAGGAAGAAGTTTCAACACTTGTACCCACCGCTTTTGACCAGACCTGAGCGGGAAAGGCTTCCAGCAGCTGCAAGACTGCCAACAAAGAAGCGTGTGGGCTGTAGGAAATGGCACATGTGTTCTTGCATGAACACACACACTCCACAGCTGCTTTGGAGAGAGTTTCCATCGAACCAAACTAAAACAACGTCAAGGGCATTTAAAAGGACATCTCTTGATCTGATCCATCTCACATGGGGTCAGTAAAGGGGAAGGGTCTCTACAGCAACAGGTCCTCCACATGGGAAGACCCTGGAGCAGCTTCCTAGTACCTGAAGGGGCTACAGGAAAGCTGGGGAAGGGCTTTTTGCAAGAGTTTGTAGAGATAAAATGAGGAGGCTTTCGCCTAGAAGAGGGGAGATTCAGGTTAGATATTAGGAGGAAATTCTTCACAGTGAGGGTTCTGAGACACTGGAACAGGTTGCCCAGGAAGGTGTGGCTGCTCCATCCCTGCTCCATCCCTGGAAGTGTTCAAGGCCAGGCTGGATGGGGCTCTGGACAATCTGGTCTGGTGAGAGGTGTCGGAGCCCAAGGCAGGGGGTTGGAACTAGATGATCTTTAGGGGGCCCTTCCAACCCAGACCATTCTATTATATGACTGTGTGATATTTTGCCAAACATACAAACAGCACCCCAAAACTGTGGGATCCACCATGGGACAAACCCCTGGCTCACTGACTCGTCAGCTCACTTGTGTCTCACTCTGTCCTGGACAGAAGGTGTCACCTCATCTCTACTGACTTAACATGGCTGGATGTGGTACTCAAGGTAGCACCTCACCCAACACTAACAGGAGCATGAGGGAGCTCAAAACACAAGAGCAGCAGAGGCTGAAGCCCTTCCGAACCCGACATGCAACATCACAGCACCATTTGACACATTTCACATCTCACCCCACACTGCACAACTTCTCCTAGTAATCATGGAGGTGTTGGGTTGAAGGTTGGACTTGATGATCTTAGACTTCCCTTCCAACTTGAATGATTCTGTGATTCCTCTTGCTCATGACCAAGCTGTACAATCACCAGCATCACAGATACCTCACTCCCATTCCCACAGCCTGCCTCCAGGCACTGCCACCAGTGTGGGGACACCAGGAGGGAGGTCTTCACCTTCTCTGTGCCATGCAGAGTTGTTTGAGATTTACAGGTCAAAAAGCTGCTGAGTGCCACTGCCAGCCGCGCCAACCCTGGGCAGTTATCTGAGCTACAAGTGATGGACGAGTCTCCTCATTAGAAGAGCACAAAGAAGTGCCTCACGGACGGCTGGAGGCTAGAAATAAATAATACCTGCAGAAGATGGTCCTCTGCTGCACACACACCAGTACTTACAGACCAGGAGCCCAGTTCTGACCTGTTGGATTCTATACCAGTGGATTAATTACTTACTTCAAAGCTAATTAATCATCTGTTAACTCTTCACAAGCCCCTTCTACCAGTAGGCTATGATCATGAAGTGACTCAAATACTTCTAATACCTACAGCTTCATACAATTAAGATGCAAAATCTACCATGGGAGAGCCCCAGGACAGAAACGAGAGGCAGCCACATCCCAGCTGCATTTTATCTCCTTTCCCTGACAATTCTTTGGCCTTGCCTGATGCTCCATTATCCGCCACGTGGTGCTCAGACAGCGTCTCCAGACAGCGCTTCTTTCTGACTTGCAACTGAAGCAGCTCTTTCATTTGCATTTTTGCTAATAATCTGATAACTTGATTAGGAAAATACAGTTGTGCTCCACCTCTGCGGGGCCTGGGAGCTCATTAATGGCAATAGACTGCAAGATGCTTAAATCTAATAAGCAGGGCTCTGCTGGAGTTCAAAGCAAGCTCAAGATTCATGCTGCCTGTCCTCAAAACATTTCTCTCCAGCGGACCCACTGAAACGATCCTTGGGAAGGTCTCCAGGGCCACGGGAGATGAAAAGGCACCACAAGAGAAGCATCAGAACCATGTACAGACCGTGCCCTCCTTCAAGAGCCTTCGAACCTGGTGCTACCCAGCTGCAGCTGTCCTGCCTTTTGGACTTGATGATTTCAAAGATCTCTTCCAACCAAAGCAGTTCTGCCTAAAACAGCAAGAATTTTTCACATCTCCCCAGCCAAAATACAAACTGAAGGCCTCCGAAACCCCAAAAGTCTCAGGTTTAGGGTGTTTCTGCTGCAGCACCACAGCTCATCACCACTGCTTCCCACGTGAAGTATCTGTGTCAGCATTCACTGGCAAAGCTCTGGTTCCTCACCACTGCCCAGCAACTCCACTGAGACTGGTGGTTTCTTTTCTCAGAGTTTTCTGGTTTTGAGGCTACAAGTCTGCACATTTTCTGGATGGCAGAAGCGCCACGAGATGAAAAGTCCTGTAGTAACCCCGCAAGGAGATCATCCATCCTCCAGCCCCTTTGATGTTCAAGTTCTGCCACCTCTTCTGCACGTGACTCTGATACCCTGTTATCCAGCTCCTGCGCACAGGATCTGACAAAGACTAAGGTCCAGACAGAGTCCAACCCTCACAAACCACTCTTCTCACAAGGAGCTGGCACTGTCCTGACACCCACCCACGTGGGACATCTGCACTTTCCACATCAGCACAAGTGCAGCAGCTCATAGTCCAAGATATCAATTCAAACAGCCTTTCCTTCAACACCACTTTGAAGACCAGACACTGGGAGAGGAAGGTGGGGAGGCAGCCCAAGGGCAGCAGAAACTCGAGGACAGCAACCTCAGCTCATGCAGCTCCAGACTCTCCTTCTGGCTTTGCTCACAACCACTTCAAGGGCTGCTTCTAGAGGTGGAATAAGCACAGGGAGAAGAAGGGGAAACATGGAGAAGGGAGAGCCTGGCCTTCAAGAAGTCATGCCGAAAAAAGGAGTTCCAGGAGAGGGTTACTCATCCCTGTGGCCAGCAGACGCAGTGTGGGACATTGAGCTCTGGTAGAGAAGAGCCAAGAGGGAAGGATGTGCCAGCTGAGACCTGGACCAAAGCCCTCACCAGCAAATCAAAAACAGGTAAAACTGATTGAAAGTCCCTAAAAAAAGGAAAGAAAAACCAAACCAGGATGAAAGACTGGGCAGAGGGAAGGGCCATGCCAGGTGTCTCTTGTCCAACCACTGACCACAACTGTCACTAACACAGTATGGTTGTTGCTATCGGGGTGACAGGTGAACAGCTACTTTCCCTGCCCCTATCAGGCAGCATATGCGAACATCACACATTCCCTGAGCCTGGACTATCAACCCAAACTCCAACCTCTGTCATAAGCCAGGATCTATTGCAACATCTCCCCAGCCTCTGCGTCGTCATGTCACTGTCGCCAGAGGAGACTGGTCCAAACACAGCACATCAGTGCCAACAGGAAAGGAATTAAAGCATGTGAACGACACAGGCAAGTCCCTGAAAGGAGAGCTGGGCACCTACTGACTGCACGAGCTGTGCTACGAGCCAGCCACAACAGGCTCAGGTGTGAGAAAAACTACTCAGCAGGTCCACAGCCTATGAACCCAGCCCCAGGCCAGGACATCACCACTGGGGACAGCGTCAGTGATGTGAGCTGGGTGCATGTGAGCAAGGCGATGGCCCAGACACAACCGGGGCACACGCTTACATCCCCACCTCACTCTGCACACACAGCACCGCAGAGCACCTGCAACATGCACCAGTGAGCAGCCACTGCCCACAGATGGGGGATCCGAGTCCTGGTAATTGAGCAGCAAACTGCACAGTCTGTGAAGCTGGGATGGCACAAACACCGCTGAGGGTTGGTGTTTCAGAGAGGTTTTTGACTAGGAGGAGGCAGCAGTGCAGGACAGCTGATGTGCGAGTGGCTCCTGCAGACTTCAGAGCGTGCAGGGACGCAGGACCTGCAGCCAGCAGGTCTGCATCAGAATCCTGGAAGGAGCCTCTCAGAAGGCTGGGGAAGACTGTTCGCAAGGGCAGGGAATGATAGGACAAGGGGTCATGGTTTGAAGCTGGGAAAGGGCAGATTGAGGCTGGACAGGAGGAAAAAGTTCTTGAATCTGAGGGTGGTGGATCCCTGGAACAGACTGCCCACAGAGATGGTGGAGACCCCCTCCCCGGAGCTATTCAAGATCAGGCTGGATGGGGCTCTGGGCGAGCTCTTCTAGTGAGAGGTGCCCCTGATGTTGTAGGGACACCTATAACTAGGTTGTACTGGATGACCTCTAGAGGTCCCTTCCAATCCAATCCATTCTAGGATTCTATGATATCTTGGACAAGCAGGAGGTACTTCACTGTCCCGGCAGCAGGCGGTGGAAATGACTCCTCCACTGTGCTGCTTCATCTGGCTGCAGACACCCTGGCAGGCTGTGGGCAGGGCACATGGCCCCAGCGCTGACCCTCTGTCCCAGCACAGAGGGTGAGTTGATGCTCCAGAAAACCACACAAGCCCCATGAGCTGCAGCAAACCTCCCCACAGCCACCGCGGCTAGCAGCCACGGGCTTGGCCATGACCTTGGAGGTTCAAACCAGCACAGAAACGAACGAGACACTGGCATAGCCAAGACAGCTTCCAGCACCACTGCTGAATCACGGCTGAAGGAGCTGGTGCTGAAACAGAGCCCTTGCCAGAGGGAAAGCTGGGGGAACCTGGGTAAACAGCATTGGAGAGATATGGGGTTGATGGATGGACTATGGATGGCTAAGGAATTGGCTCGAAGGCCACAGCCTACATGCTGCAGTCAGCAGCTCAAGGTGCGAGTGGAAATCTGTAACAAGTGGTGTCCATACTGGGACCAAAGGGTTCAATGTACTGGGACCAATCCCATTACATCCATGACACAGACAGTGGGGTCGAGTGCACCCTCAGCAAGTTTGCAGGTGGCACCAAGATGAGTGGTGCAGTCGATACATAGGAGGGCAGGGGTGGCATCCAGAGGGACCTGGATAGGATGGAGGAGTGGGACTGTGAGAACCTCATGGCGTTCAACCAGGCCAAAGCAAGATCTTGCACCCTGGTTGGGGCAATCCCCAGCACCAGCACAGACTGAGGGGTGGATGGATGGAGAGCACCCCACAGAGAGAAGGACTGGGGAGTCTTAGTGGGTGACAATGGAACATCAACCAGCCACATGTGATTGCAGCAGAGCAGTTCCTGCAGAGGCTGGAGCTGGCAACTGCCGGAGCCACGACCACTCCGCAGCAGCCGCTCCCAGCCACGTGCTAGGAGGCAGCCCCCGCAGGGCTCCCAATTAATGGCAAATGGGCAGCGATACCCCCTGCGGTGATTAATCATCTTCCTGAGTTGCAGGGAAATGGTGCAGCTGCTGATGCAGCCACGCACCGACGTGGGACACACAGCCCGGAGCAGCAGGCAGCAGCCCCTGGGATCAAATCCACTGGTGGATCCCGTAGGAGAGCGGAAGGCAGAGCCCCAGGAGAGAGGGGGCTGGCACGACATCTCGGGAGAGTAGGCAGGCGCTCCATGCTGAAGGTGGGTGGTATCACAAGGCAATAAAATACGGGGATTTGGAGGAAGGGAGTTTACATGGAAATAGGAGATCTTCGCTGTGCGGATATTCTGCCCTAAAATGAGCACTGAAAAGCTCTGCAACAACACTCGAACACTCGATTACCGCAGCAACTCAATCCAATACACAGCAGCACTGTGTTAACTGCCTTTCTGCAGAGCAACAGGATCGTGTTCCAAACCTTCCCCTAAGAATGGGGTTTTTTCCCTGCACTGGAAGATCAGGCCACACCTCTGGGTGCTGCTCTTGAGTCCTCGCAGGACACCGCTGTAGGTCTCCAAGCCAAGAGTGGAGATTCACCCTCTTTTCTGTATCAGAGAATCATCCAGGTTGGAGAAGACCTTCAAGGTCATCAAGTTGAACCAACTGCCCTGAAACCCTCAGCCACTAATCCATCTCCTGAAACACCCTGGCTGCCTGTTTGTCGAACCCCTCCAGGGATGGTGCCTCTACCCTCTCCCTGAGCAGCCTGTTTCAAAGTCTCCCCAGTCTTCTCTGGAAAGAAGCATTTCCCAAGATCCAATCTGAATCTCCCCTGGTGCAATTTGACCTCCCTGTCCCTCCTTCCACCTGAAACATCCACAAGCTCACGTGGGTAAAGGTTATCCAAAGACACACACGCAACCATCATCTTCCCGGATGCCTCAAACACCTTGTGGGTTTGCACCAGCAATTCCTCCTCAAGCTGTTCCTAGCAGTTTCCAATTCACTATCCCTGACTTTTGTATCTTTCAATAAATCATAGAACCATGATGAGATGATCAAGTCCCCATCCCTGGAGACATTCAAGGCCAGGCTGGATGGGGCTCTGAGCAGTCTGTCAGGTGACCTTTGGAGGTCCCTTCCAACCCAACACATTCTGTGATTCTGTCACAAGCCCAACCAACAACCCTGCTCTGCCAATGTCACCACTAGACTAGATCCCTCAGCACTACTTCTAAACGATCTTTAAACACCTCCAGGGATGGTGACTCAACCTCCTCCCTGGGCAGCCTGTTCCAAGGCCTGACAGCTCTTTCAGTAAATAATTCTTTCCCTTAGCGTCCAGTCTAAACTCCCCGGTGCAGTTACAGCGCTGGAACAGCAGTTCTTGGAAACTGGCGTTTCCCAGCAGGAGCCCAGTGCTGCAGCGCTGACACCCAGGCATGGATGATGT
Source organism: Rhinopomastus cyanomelas (assembly GCA_013400115.1). Taxonomy (NCBI): domain Eukaryota; kingdom Metazoa; phylum Chordata; class Aves; order Bucerotiformes; family Rhinopomastidae; genus Rhinopomastus; species Rhinopomastus cyanomelas. Next base: position 1,769,212 of record VXBP01004622.1, read on the forward strand.
TGAGGACCCAGGAGATCAAGGACCCTTCTCCTCCTCCTGCCCCGCTCTCAGCTTGCCTAGAAAGCACAAAGCCTCCCCTGTAATCCGGGGAAACCACAGGAACAGGATTTACAGCTCGCTCACCTCAGTCCTCCTAAACCCATTTCTGCAAAGACTGACTGATCCGCAGCGTCAGCACCGAGACAACAAAGGTTTAGCAGGAGAACGCAGAGCCTCCGCCGCAAAGCGCAGGCTGCTGCCTTCAGATGCTGCCCCTTCTCAGACTCGCAGCCCAGGGCGTTCCAGGACGGGCTGCTGGGTGCTGTGGCTGCAGAGAGTGTCAGTGCTGCAAACACCATGTGCAGGGCAGGGTCTGCCTGCTTTCCATACAGATGCTGGGCTGCCAGTCCCTGATCCCAGTGCTGCCTTTTCACAGGGCTGCTCTTCCCCTCTCTGCCCTTGAAGTCCCCCTTTACCTGCCTACTCTCTAACAGCAAACCAAGCTGCTGAAAGCATCAGACATCAGGCATTTTCATGCCATGAGGAGCACAGGAGGGGATGGGGAGGATCCTGGCTGCTGTAAGATGAGAGAAACTCAACCAAAGCCAGAGAGAAGCTCCCAGGCTGTTTGGCTCCTGCCCATCACCCTGCCCCAAACCACTCAGAACATGGCAGAGGGCTGTGGTACCCCTCTGGGGTTACACTGCTGTGCCACACATAAAGCCATAGAGCCACCAGAGCTCTCCTGTGATGCAACAGAAGCAGCAATGCCAGGCACAGTTACTCAGAGCAAGGTTGGTTGAAGTATCCCTGAAGAGAAAGACTGGGGGATACAGGTTGACAAGAAGCTCGCTGTGAGCCAGCAGTGAGCTCCTGCAGCTCAGAAGGCCAAGCACATCCTGGGCTGCATCAAGAGCAATGTGGCCTGCAGAGCAAGAGAAGGGATTTTCCCCCTTTACTCTGCTCTGGTGAGACCCCACCCTGAATCCTGTAGCCAGTTCTGGTGTCCCCAACACCAGAAGGGCACAGAATTGCTAGACTGAGTTCAGAAGACGCTACAAGGATGTTCGAAGGGCTGGAGCATCTTTGCCATGAGGACAGGCTGAGGGAGCCGGGGTTGTTCAGCCTAGAGAAGAGACGACTCCTGCAGGACCTTAGAGCTGTCTTCCAATACCTGAAGGGAACCTATAAGAAGGCTGGAGAGGGGCTTCTCCCATGGGGATCCAGTGATAGGACCAGGGAAATGGTTTGAAACTGAGAAGAGGTTCAGATCAGATCCTGGGAAGAAATTCCTCAGTGCAAGGGTGGAGAGGCTCTGGAATTGATTGGCTGGAGAGGCTGTGGCTGCCCCCTCCCTGAAGGTGTTCAAGGCCAGGTTGGATGAGTGACAGAGTCCGGTTGAGACGCATTGCTGTCGCTGGCAGGGGGTTGGAGTAGATGAGTTCTGATGTCCCTTCCACCCTGAGCCAGTCTAAGGTTCTCTGACTACCTATGGCAGCAAAGACAGGCTTCTGCTCCAGAAGTCACTTCCTCACTGCCCATCGTACAACGAGCTCTGGGGTTGCAATGGGGGTGGCACAGCCCAAAGGAGATGGAGATGCTGAGCAAAAGCTGCACCTTGCAGCAGCAACATCACGTCTGCCAGGAGGGCCACTAACAGTTCCGTCTAAATTAAGTCCAAAACAATTACAGAGCAGCTGATTTTTATTCTGGTTTTTTTAATGTTGCCATGAATCAGACTCCAGTTAATTGATATTTACTCTGCATTTGCTCATTGTCGTTGCTCGGGATGACAGAGTAGACAATAGTTTTGGGTGATCACGAAGCTCGAGCATGCCAGGGGCTGCACGGTAATGGGGCGCCTCACGAGGAGCAACACGTGGCACAAAGCAAAAAGCCACAAGGGGGGCCAGGCCAGAGATGTCGCAGGCAAGCTCGCTGCCGTGCTGGAGCGACGCGCACAAAGTCCATGTGTCCTATTCCTGTGGGAGCTGCGTGTCCTATCCCCAAGGCTGCCGCTGCACCGGACACGATGCAGCTGTGAGAGCCTCACACGGTCCATGCCAGGGCCAGGCCAGGGAAGGTGAAGACCTAGTGCTGGCCCATACAGACAGACCCAACCTCCACAGGGGTGGAACACAGAACCATAAATCATCAAAGCTGGAAAAGACCTTCAAGATCATCAAGACCAGCTGTCCACTCTACAACCCCTAACCACTAACCCATCTCCTGAAACACCCTGTCTGCCCGTTTGTTGAACCCCTCCAGGGACAGTGCCTCACACCCTCCCTGGGAAGCCTGTAAGATAAGAGCAACCCCTCGGAAAAGCTCAAGTGCTGACCAGCAGCCAGGGGCCTCAAAAATCCTGGAGAGCCCACAGCACAGCTGGAGTGGATGATGGAGGGATCAGGGAGGGCAGCGACCGCACAAAGCCCTTGTGAAACCACCAAGTTGCTGCTGCCTAGACTCGACAGGATGAAGCCAGAAGGGCAAAGAGCTATTTAAGCTAAATATATTTGTTCTTGGGATGACGTTGGTATGTAAATCGATTGGAAATAGACTCAGGCTGGAAATGAGGAGATGGATCCTGACCACTGGAGGTTAAGTCCTAGAGCAGCCCTTCAGCTAGAGTTATTGGGAGAATAAACAAACCTTCCTCAAGATGGAGCTGGAAAGTGCAGGGAAGGGCGACGAAAAGCACCTCTTTGTGACAGAGACAAGACGTGGCCTCCCCAGACAGCCCCTGAGCACAGGATGGCACTGCCATGATCACCAGGGGCATTGGGATGCCCAAGCCGAGGGAGATGGGACAGCTCCCTGATGAGGAAAGGTTGAGGGAGCTGGGTCTGTTCAGCCTGGAGAAGGCTGAGGGGTGACCCCATTAATGTTGATAAATATGGGAAGGGGGGGTGTCAGGAAGATAGAGCCAGGCTCTACTCAGTGGCATCTAATGATAGGACAAGGGGCGATGGGCACAAGCTGGAACAGAGGGGGCTCCCCATAAACATAAGGAAAACCTTTCCCACTGTGAGGGTGACAGAGCCCTAGAAGAGGCTGCCCAGACAGGTTGTGGAGTCTCTTGCTCTGGAGATGTTCAAAACCCAGCTGGCCATGCTTCTGTGGGACCTACTGTAGGTGATCCTGTCCTGGCAGGGGGTTGGACTAGATCTTTCAAAGGTCCCTTCCAATCCCTGACATTCTTCCATGTGATGCTGTGGTGTTGGAGCTGTTCCTGCACCAAGCACCCCTCCAGTTTCCTCATCTCACACCAGGTCTGCTACACTAGGCAGCACCAGCAGAGCTGCGGGTGGTCCATTTGCTGCCTTTCACAGAAACCTCTTCTCTGCCCGAGTGGGACTAGGCACCAGGGTAAATGTCCACCCAGAAAAACCACCACACTGAACCAGAGAGTCGCAGAAAGTCAGGGGTTGGAAGGGACCTCCAAAGATCATCCAGTCCCACCCCCTGCCAGACCAGGATGCCCTAGGACAGCCTCCCTTCTTCCCAGCCACACCTAAGCAGCATCTCCTCTGTTTCCTGTTGTGACACTCACCAAAAGGACCTGGTGAGCAGCACTTCCATGAGAGCACAGAGCCTGCCCAGAGGCATCTGGCCAGGGCCTGGGCACCAGGACAGCTCCAAATAGCCTTTTTGGCACCAGCCAGCGCTGCCTCGACACATTAGACAGAGGTGAGCAGATATGACTTGTCTCCTTGGCCACGTGGCACATTCCTCTGCCAGGAGACTGCCTCCAAGGAATTACAGAGGCCACACTCCAACTAACTCAAATCTCCCACAGCAGACAGAGAGCATGAGCAAAGTCACCCAGGAACCACACCCTGGTGTCCACAGCCACCACTTTCCATTATGAAACTGGTGGTCAGCTGGACCTTCCCTTCCATCCTGGTGCAGAGCCACAACAGACCTGCTTGCAGGTCTGAAACACTTGTCGGGTCTCCCAAAGGCTGCAGAGCTGACAGGCTGCAAGACTTGAGAGCTGAAGATTTTACACTGCCAGAGGCAATTCATTGAGCAAGCAGCATCCCTTACGTAACACAGCTATGAGGAGCCACTGACAACAGCCACCTAGAGGGACGCAATGCATGGAGAAGACAAACAGCAGAGAAGTCCTTCCCAGCCATTCCAGAGGAAAACCATCTCCTCATTCCCATCCAGCTGACCACCTGCTTCTCCACATCACCTTCCCTGGGAAGCAGCCCAGACCACGGACAAAGAGATGCCGCGGCAAACTGGGAAGGATTTTAGGAGCAGGTTTACCAGGATGCTGTGACTCAGGAGGAGCAGCAGTCCTGACCCCAGGAGGAAAACAGCCCCTCAACTGCTCCAAGCCCACCCAAGCACCAACACTCTGCTGTCCACCCCCCAGCACAGCGCTGCTCAGCAGGGAGACCCTCACTGTCCCCCCACAACAGGCAGGGGCCCACTGGAGCCGCAAGGAGCAGGCAGGCAGGGGGCTGCCACCTCGCCGGAGCAATGGCAAAGCCAGCCAGCTGCCCACCCACCGGGCGCCAAAATAAGCCCAGGCAGCAGCACTGTGGAGCTCAGAACAGACTGTGCAGCCAGAAGTAGGATCAGCAGGAAGGGAGGAATGAGCCTTCTGTGCAGTACAGAGCCAGCCCCACGGCAGGCAGGTGGGTAAATGCACAGAGACACCTGGACATCACCTGTTTCTGTGACAGCAGAGCACAGGCAGAGAGCACCGAGGGCTTGCATCTGCCTAAGAACATTTTAAGACACAGGTTCCAGCAGGACTGTACATGTGGAGTCTCTCTATCACGAGACCTTACAGAAGCAACGTGGAATTCAGTCAGCAGACACTGCAAACAGAACCACAGAACCTACTGGGCTGGAAGCAATCTCCCTAAGGTCATCTAGTCTGACCCCCCTACAACCCATCAATCCACCCATCCACACATCCCTCCATCCTCTCAGTGGTCCAAGGGCAACTCCAACCACTCTTCATCCCTTTTTAGGATGGTCATTTTTCAGACTACCAGCCCAGTTCTGTCCTGATCTCCTGAAGCCCCGCTCTAGGGTCCTTCAGCTTTGGGAGGCTCTGTCCTTCTTCCAAACCCTGGAGGGTGACTTCCCATCATCTTGTAGTGAAAGTTTCACATGATGCTGAAGTGCTGAGAGATCACTAAGAGACAACTGCAGAGCTGTTCCCAGGGGGTACAAGCAGCACCCCAAACCCCACTCCACAGCAGCACCCTGTCTGAGTTGTCACTGTAGGTGCAATTTCCTCACCACATGAGAAAGCACCAGTGAGCAGACACCCAGATCACCTTCCTTTTAGTGCCCTTTGGCTCCACCCCCCCCCTTCCCTTCTCCTCATGGAAACCTTGCTTCTCCATTTCCAAATTAATCTCAATAAATTCATTTCCCTGGATTACAAGAAGCCTTTACATTAATTATGAGGTTCTCTGCAGGCTCAGGAGCTTGGGAAGGCAGCGGTGAGGCTGCTGGGCACCGTGCCGGTCCCTGCACCATCTTCACTGTCACAGGGTCATGCACCACCCTCACCCCATCGAAGTACAAGACTGAGCTCCAGCCAAGGTTAACACAAAGGTTAATCCCATCTTTCATTGAACTTCTGCTGAGCTTCATGTGCCCCACCAGGGGCTAAGTCACAGAATCATAAAGGTAGGGAGAGACTGCAAGATCATCCAGTCCAACACCAAACCAACCCCACCCTGCCCACCAAACCCTGCTCCCCAGGGCTACATCTATGGATTTTTTGAACCTGTCCAGGGACGGCCACTCTACCTCTCCCTGAGCAGCTTGTTCCAACCCCTGACCACTCTGTCAGGGAAGAGATTTTTCCTGATGTCCAACCTAACCCTCCCCTGGCATAGCTTGAGGCCCTAAAGGAGTAGATGGACACAGAGCAGAATTGTCCTGGGTTTGGCTGTGTCAGTGGGACATGGGAAAGCTACAAGCAGAACATCAGCAGCCAGCACTGAATGGTTTGGGGGTGAAAGCACCTCTAATAGCTCTCTGATCCCACCTGCAACTGAGCCCTCGGTCAGCACCCACCCCACCTCCTGGACACAGCCCCTTCCCACCGCTGAAATGGGCTGTCAGAAGGCTGGGGAAGACTGTTCACAAGGGCAGGGAATGATAGGACAAGGGGTCATGGTTTGGAGCTGGAAAAGGGCAGATTGAGGCTGGACATGAGGATAAAGCTCTTGAATCTGAGGGTGGGGGATCCCTGTAACAGGCTGCCCAGAGAGGTGGTGGAGGCCTCGTCCCTGGAGCCATTCAAGGTCAGGCTGGATAGGGCTCTGGGCAATCTGGTCTGGTGAGTGATGGCCCTGCTTGTTGTAGGGGGATTGAACTTTGGAGGTCCCCTCCAGCCCAGTACTTTCTATGGTTCAGTGATTTCTGAGCGAGGTGTGGGCTCTTCTGTTGCTGCCCAAGCATTGTTTGCCATGATAAACAGAACTTTCTACAACACCAAGGCAAACTAACACCATGAAGCAAAACCAGAAGCCCTCCCAACATTCTGGATGCTTCTGGAAGTCACATCAATGTCACCACATCCTGTTCACTGCAGACCTTGGACTTCTAAACAAATCCTTATGCTTTTGTGCTACGAGTGCCCTTGGCAGCCCCAGCTCCAGCTCAGCCCCAAGCAGACGCTGCTCCCCACACTGTGTGAGCCCAGGAGCAAAGCCATGACAACTCTTCCCTAAAAACACCCAAAGAGAAGCTCTGCAAAATCCCAGATCAGAAGGGCCTGGAGGATGGTTGAGCAACAGCCTGAGACACGTGAGTCCCCCTGGGAAAGTCTCTCGCTCCCAGGCTCAGCCAAGGCAGTTGTAGCTGGGGAGCTGCTGCCAGGACTGAGCAGTGGAGACCATCCAGGGCCAAGTTCTTCCAAGCAATTAGAAGGATCTATTGATCGGACATAGGGCTGGACACCAGAAAATGTGTGTTCAGCCATCCCCTGGGACCTGGAGAAACAATCCACAGCCAGATACGAGCGGACACTGGCAGACAGGGATAGGTGAATGGGAGGAGGGTAGATGGCAAGAGAGAGACTTGGTCTCAGCTTCCCAGCCCACCCATCACACCTTTGGGTCAGGGCCACTGCAGCTTGGAGGACACAGCTTTCAGCAGTCACCCACCAGCCCATGAAAGGAACATCTTCGCCAGCAACAAGGGCTGCCAGCAGCTCAGAGCCACCCCATGTGCTTGGCCTATAGAAACTATCAACCGTGCGACCACCAGCACCATGAAGGAGAGCCCACACAGGCTCACAGCAAGACTGAAAAATGGGCTTGAGGCAGCAGAGACATTCAGATGATGTTGCTCAGTGGTTCAGCCTGCCCAGTGTCCAGCCCCACTGCTCAGCTGTGCTCAGCCCTGCTCTCCCTTGCACAACTCAGCACCTCAGTCCCACCAGCTCCCCAACAAGAAGGGTTTGCAGACACACAATTACAGGACATTAGGGATTGGAAGGGACCTCGAAAGATCATCCAGTCTGGACACAGTACTCCAGATGTGGTCTCACCCAGGCAATTTGGAAAGTCTCTGCACTATGGAAGCCTGGCTGACCCCACCAGCCCCCGGTACCAGGTCCTTCAGCTCCTCCAGAAGATTAACAGGAGAACTCATCGTCCTCAGCAATAATTCTGCCTGATCTTGCAGACTCCCCAGCATTGCCACTGTGACCCTCAACGTCTGTTCCTGGCAGTGAACCCCTTCTCTGGAACACAGGAGTGGGGAGGAAGCAGCAGTACCACAGTAAGGTCTGGAAGAGACTTTTTATGGCCAATAAGCAACACCATGTCCTACAGGGCAGGGTCACCACCACACACCGTGGGCTTAGAACTCAGCCTGTTCTGCAAGTTCTTCCTCATCCAGGTACTGTCCCCCAGGGACAAGACAATCAGCATAAAACCAACCACTGTTCTTTTTTGCCTCCACATCACCCCACTCTTCAGGAATTCTGCTCCAGCAGCCTCACTGGACCCTCCTCATCCCTCAAAGTCAGAAAGCCACCAGTCATTCCTCTACCTCCTGCCCACAGAGGTCCCAACCCTCCCTCTCCCCAGCCATCAGCCACCTCAGCATCTTGTGGCTTCCAAGTGATGGCCATGTGAAAACAAGAGAACCTCTGCCTGACAGTATCCACCCCACAAGCGGCCCAGCCCAGCCACATGCCCATGGGGATGCAAGGTCACTCACTCTCGTCGGGGTTGGGTGAAGCCAGAATGGCACTGTGCTTCCTCTTCACCTCCTCCACGTTCTCCGAGATTTTATCGATGAACCCTCGGATTTCTTCCACCTGTGGAGATGGACAAGATGGACTTTTGGAAATGGGATGGATTACTAAATCCTTTCCCAAAGCAACCATGATGTGTCTGAACCACAATGAACCTCCTGCTGGACAAGTACTTTCATGCTGAATCCTCAAACCACAAGACCACCAGGAGAGCAGACGTCCCACACCCCAGCAGCCAGCTCTGCAGTCTCAGCAATGTACCAGACTCCATGTCCCGTATCCTTTGTGACACAGAATCATTTGGGGTTTATTTAAATTAGCATTGGATTTATGGATCCCCGGACCGCACCTTCAGCATAGAGAACATTGCTGAGGTTGCACAAGCCAGACCCAGTCCCCAATGGCTCTTCATTCCAGGGGGCTGAGAAGTTCACTTTGACCCTCACCCCACAGACCAGCAAAGCCACATTTTCCAGCAAATCCATGCTGGCATCTTCCCTGCACTTCTGTCCCACCAGGAGGCATCACTAAGAGGGGGAACCTCCACTTGTGCCCTCGGCCTGTGGGGCTGCCCACCCTCCAAGCTGTCTTCTCCTTTGACTCATGCCAGCACTTCGCTCATCTTCCTCCATACGCACATCAGACTCTTTCCATTCCCCGCTCCGTTGCCTGCCCAGCCACATTTTAACACCCCCCACACACTTGCCATGCTAAGGGTGTGCTAAAAACCCGCCGGCAGCTCTCGCAGCAACCCACGCGCCAGCAGACAACCTCTTGTTTGGTAACGAGGAGAGCAAAATCCAGCCCGTCCCATGCAGAAACCACTACTCTGCAGAGGTGCTTTCAGGAGAGGTCCGAGAGCTTCAGCAGCAGGATGCAGGCAGGGAGGCTGCACCAGTCCCACTGACCCCACTGGTTTCTGGAGAAGCTGGCCCAGTAAAGCACCCATGGGGCCAAGTAAACCCTACGACAGCCCCAGGCCTGCATGGAAGCAGACCTTAGTTCCTGCTAAGCAGCGCTCTGAGCATGACCTCCAAGGACCTCAAGTACCAGTACCACCTCAGCTGCTGCCTCCTGTCTCTGGTGGGAGCCTGGACCACAGTCCCACAGCTTGCTCCAGCACTAACAGAAAGCTCTGAACTGCTTTAAAGCTGCACTGGAGAAACAAACCCCTCACCTGCTCAAAGAACTCATCCATGAAGCGGTCCCGGTCCACGCTGACGGTGACTTCATCATCATCATCACTGTCCTTCGCCTGCAATGACACAGAGAAGCATCAAGCATGGCTGTCAGAAAGCTGGGGAAGGGCTTTTTACAAGACTTTACAGGGACAGGGCAGGGGAAAATGCCTTTAGGCTAAAAGAGGGGAGACTTAGGTTAGATATTAAGAGGAAATTCTTCACAGTGAGGGTGCTGAGGCACTGGAACAGGTTGTCCAGGGAGGTTGTGGCTGCTCCATCCCTGGAAGAGTTCACAGCCAGGTTGAATGAGGCTCTGGGCACCCTGCTCTGGTAAGAGGTGTCTCTGAGGTCCCTTCCAACCCAGACCATTCTACAATTCTATGATCAGCGAGGGCTTCCTGCAAAGTTTTCAGCTCCACTTCAGGAGCATCTAAAGGGCATCTTCGCTTTCTCCTTTGCTGACTTGCTCTCAGGATCTGGAGCAAACAGCAGCCAGTGCTTGGGGCACCCCAATGGCTGCTGCACCAGAGCACTGTGGTCATCACAAGAGCAGAGAACAGCCAGCCCCAGCAACAAAGACCCAACACAGCCAAGCCAGGACCGCACTACAGCCAGCAGCCACAGGGCAAACAGAGCCAGAGTGATAACACCTCTGCCTTCCCAGAGAGCTGGAGAACTTCACAAGCCATCCTCAGGTAGGTGTGAGCACCACGGCTCTGCCAGCAACAGGGATGGGAAACACCAGGGACGCAGTGATGGGAAAACATGAGGGACACTGAGGGCTGCAGAGGCGGGGGGAGAGAACAGACAGTACAGCAGAACTAGTGAAACCTCAGCAGGCAGATGAGGGGCTGTCCCTGTCTGCAGAAGCATGTGTGTCATGGAAAAACCTCCTGTCCCAGCCAGGCAGAGGATGTGAGCTCATGGGGGAAAGAAAAATTACCTCCTCCGTATAAGGAGACATTAAAAAAATCATTATCCACAGCGGAGACACGATGGAAGGAAATGGAAAATTAATGGGGTGGAAAAGTTTCTTCTTGCTCCATCTTCACTAGGGAGAAGCAACCAGTGGAATGGAGAAGATTTAAGGGAGAGGACTGTCTGCTCATCTCAACTGCCCCACATTTTGCAGGTGGTTACACACCACCCTGTGGCTCCTCTACTCTTTCACAGAATCACAGAATCATCATGGCTGGAAAGGACCTCCAGGGTCATCAAGTCCAGCCCTTTCTCCTAGTGCCTAATCACTAGACCATATTGCATCCACCCGTTCCTTAAACACCTCCAGGGTTGGTGACATCACCACCTCCCTGGGCAATCCATTCCAGCACCTAACCACCCTCTCAGTAAATAATTTCTTTCTAACATCCAGTCTAAACCTTCCCTGACGCAACTTGAGGCCATTTCCCCTCATCCTATCATCACCAATTTGAGAGAAGAGACCAACACCAGCCTTGCTACGACCTCCTTTTAGGTAGTTGTAAAGGGCAATAAGGTCCCCTCTCAGTCTTCTCTCCTCCAGACTAAACAACCCCAGCTCCCTCAGCCTCTCCTCATAGGGCATGCCCTCCAGCCCCTTCACCAACTTGGTTGCCCTTCTTTGAACTCGTTCCAGCATCTCAGTNAGTCCCAAGACTGAGCCCTAAAGCTGAGCCTTTGCAGGAGCCTGTGTGGTCTGCAGAGGGTTGTCTCTTGCCTTGCAGTAAATCAGATGGAATACCTATCCTTCCCCTAAAACATAGAAGTTCCCCGAAACAGGGAATTTAGAACATCTCCATTTTGGATATAACCGGTCCCCAACACTGGTGAAGACGCCCATCTCCTTATGCCCTCCACAACAGTCCACATCACGGCTCAGTCCCATCGCTGCTGCCTGCTGGACCCTGCCATTTGTTAGAGACAGAAATCCTAGAGGAAGGGAATCCACTCCCAGGGAGAAGGTTTCTGCTCAAGCCAGGCTCAGCATTGCCAGAGGCACCTTGTTTTCACAGCAGCCCAGCCCCAGGCGCAAGCAGAGCGCTGGAGCATGGGCAGGATGATGGGTACTTAGGGCAGGCAGGGAACGTGGCCGCGAGCGGCACCAAAGCCCAGACGGAAGCCCCGCAAAGAGGAAATTACAAGGATGGAGCCTGCTGATCGGGAGGGCACACAGCACTCCGGGCTGGAGAAGTGCACCATCTGTCCAGCCCACGTCACTGGAAATACCCCCTGTGCCATGGCAGCATCAGGCTGATTGCCCAGCCCCACCGGCCCCAACCAACACACCCACGCAAGTGTGGGGCTGGCCAGAGCTTGCGGAGGCGATGCCACCAGGCAGGTACAGCTGTGGGGATCACAGAATCATAGGGTTGGAAGGGACCCCCAAAGGTCATCTGCAACATGCAGGACCATCTCTAACCAGATCAGATTGCCCAAAGCCCCATCCAGCCTGACCTTGAATGGCTCCAGGGACGGGGTCTCCACCCTCTCTAGGCAGCTTGTTCCAGGGATCCCCTAACCCTCAGATTCAAGAGCTTTTTCTTCCTGTCGAGCCACAATCTGCCCTTTTCCAGCTTCAAACCATGACCCCTCGTCCTATCATTCCCTGCCCTTAGGAACAGTCTTCCTCTGCCTCTTCTTACAGCCCCCCTTTTCAGGGATGGGAAGATGCAGTGAAATTGCAGAGCACTGGAAGATGGGCTGCTCTCAGCACATCCATCCACCCCGGGTCTCACTCCAGGCATGCTGCTGGCCCTCAGCAGTGTTCTCACCCTAGGCTCTAAGTCTCTTCCCATACTGTGCTGTTGGGATAGGAACAAAACTCCTTTCCTTAAGGAAACTTAAAGCCGACAGCATCTGGGATTCAGGAATCCCAGCTACGAGCTGCCAGGTTTTCAAAGCCACGTGGAAAGCTCCACTCTGCATCAGAGCTACCTACTGCTGCTGCCCCAACGAGCAGCAAACCATTCCAAGCCTTCCATAGCCCAGCACAGGCGAGAAGCACACACCCAGCACTCCCAGTGCCACACAAGCACATGGGGCACAGCACCTTCCAGAGCCCTGGAGCACCCCAGCCCTGCAGGTTCTGTAATGAGCACAACCCTGATCAATTTATTATCAATCAATTACATCCCTCTGCTTCAAACCAGCCCTGGTCCCTCTGCAGGTGCTTTCTGGAAGAGGCAGAGGAGCACAAACCAAGCAGAGTTGAAGGCTGCTCTCTCCAAAGGGCAGGAGGCACAGGCAGGGTGAGCTGCAGCAGGGTTGAAAGAGGTCTCTCTTATACCAGCAGTGGCTACGCACAGGCTTTAGCTCCTGCCCTCTCCTGTTAGTGTTCTAGATGAAGTTAACCGTGTCCAGACGCATCTGTGGAGCCAGTATTGGCCGTAGAGCTGCACCAGGGCTTGGTGCAACAGGCTTGGCTGTCGCTGGGCATGTCAGCATCGCAGGGAACCACTCTGACCCCCAGTTCATCCCACTGCCAACACAAGCCAAGCCTCTCTTGGAAATGCCAGTGCTCACCAGCAGGCAGGAGCCCTGGCCCTGCCTCCAGTCCCCACCACACAAGCCAAGCTTTACAAAAGCACAACGAAAGGAAAAAGCCACAACAGCTGCTACCTCCCTTTTAGGGACCTTTAAGTTAGGGGAAAAAACAGTCTCATCCCTAAGAGATGCAGGATGCCCCTCACCAGCTTCGCTTCCAGGCTGAATCTGGCCAGGTTTGTTATTTATTGGACACCTCCGCACGGATCTGCCCAGCTTGAGAAATCTCAGCCATCTGGGCTTGACTTGCTTTGCACAACGACCGCCCTTCCTGTACCAGAAGCAAAGCTCCCTGTGGGATGCCCAGCACAAGGCTGCGCAGTGAGGGGGATGCTCTCACAGCAGCGCCGGGTCATGGCTGGGACCGTGTCCCTACACAGAGCAGCACATGGGGGTCCAACACCAGTCACCTCGTTCCCCATGTCCAAGCCCATGCCACAAGCCCAGGGCACTGCTGTTGGCACCCGAGAGCTCCCACAGCAGCCCTGGCAAGCAGCTGCACGCATCAGTGAGAAGGACGAGGCCAGAATAACTCAGCAGTGAGCTGCGCCAAGATCTCTTCTCAGCCATCTTATAAACCCTACAGGACACGTACTAGTGCGTGAGGTTACCCAAACCCTGGAACCATCCCAGCCCGGCTCTGCGACGCTCAGCAGCACCAGAGCAGATCACTGTGGCTCTGCTGCTGAAGCTTCGCAGGAACAAGGTCCAAAGCAACAACAGGTCTCCCACCCAGCAAAACTACCGACAACCCACATCCTGGGAGGCTGTGTTGATCCTTCTCACCTTAGGGTTTGCTGTAGTGTTTTGCAGCAGCCAGACCTCAGGAGAGCAGACGGAGAAGCCCTGCTCTGGAGGGGTCCAGGGAGGTGGTGTGAAGGCTGAGGATAAGGATAACCAGACGGTCTGCCCGCAGGAGAGAGTCCTGGAGAGCAGAACCCCCTGAGACCATGGCTTAAAATCACAGTATCACAGTATCACAGTATTA